>OX104117.1:91254704-91477691 GCA_944474755.1 Limnoperna fortunei
GAATAAGAAATTTATGACTATTGTTCCTTTAGCCGGAATATCCTAAAACATTCAACAAATCGCTCATTTATTTAAATTTTAGTAAATAATTACAATAATACACATAACGTTTGACTCCTAAAAATCTTTGACTCAGCAAAAATAAATATGACTAATAAAAATTAAGGACAATTACAATTTTTCTCGAAAGCCAGTTAATTCCAGTGTGTAACATATGATGACAAAAGAAATACATATAATCACGAATGACCAACGAAGCGTATACAATTTCATCTAACCACCGAATATAAAGTAGTAAGCACCGCATATAAAGTCGTAAGCACAGCAAATAAAGAAGTAAGCACCACATATAAAGTCGTTAGTAAGCACTGCATATAAAGTCGTAACCACCGCATATAAAGTCGTAAGCACCGCATATAAAGTCGTTTGTAAGCACCGCATATAAAGTCGTAAACACCACGTAAGATACAATAACTGAATGAGATGACATAACACACATTACAGAGATAACATAAGTTACAGTGACAGTTAAAGATGCCATAAAACACAATGAAAGTGACCGATGACATCAAACTACGACCATCACCACCTACCCACGTCTTACATTATTAAAAAAATCTGTACTAAAGATTGAAATTTTAGTTTCTGAAATATATCGTTGAACATCTTAATAATTAAAATATAACGTTTGATTCTAATTTTTTAATATACTAGAATGTACAGAAAATAGTCAACTATTAATTTTATTCAAAAGAAAACGACTCATTCCTCTTCGGTAGATACAATTTTTGCATAAAACTTGGGGCACAAAATATCACGAATTACACATTGTACAAACGAAAAAACATAAAACAGTTGCTTATATCAGTTATTTAAATTAAAAAGAAGGATTTACGAAAAAAGATTTTTTTATATTTTTTATTTTTAATTAGCCCTAAAATTTTACTGTAAGTTTTGGCATTCAAGTTTTTCATACTCTGAAGTTCATTAAATTGTCAAAATCTATCCGTTGTGTTCAGATGACGTCACAAATAGTTTTTATTGTTCGTTTGTTTGAAAACTGTTGGAGAAATTCTTCAGCTATTTCATAGCGTCCAGTTTTTATTGGGGGAGAAAGCCGGAGTACCCCGAGAGAATTCCGATGTTCGGTAGGAAAACTGGCAATCATTGTCAATTAATGTTGGAGTCGAGTACAGTGAGACTCTTAACCACTCGGCCATCGATGTCCCCAAATAGTCTTTAACGGGGTTAACACGTTTGGTGACGACTGCGCACGCGTCGATTAAAATTATCACATAAATGTTCTGTTTCGTTAAACTGGTGATTTGGATGACCTGTAGTGTACTTTTACATTCTGATTGTGCTTGTTGTGTTAAACGTCAAATGTAGTACGCACGAGCTATTTGGCATACAAAAACCTTCTCTATAGATTATTGACAGAATATAAATATTACATGTCTGAAAGGGTGACAGTAAAATTGTCAACTTGAGGAAATACTGTCAACCGAGGCGAAAGCCGAGGTTGAGAGTATTTTCGAAAGTTGACAAGTTTACTGCCACCCTGTCAGACATGTAACATTTATTTTATTATACCGAAAAACTATTCAAACCATGAACAACTTTATTAAATAATGGTATTTAATTGATGTAATAATGGTAATGAAACAGCAATTTAACAATAAAAGTAAACTAACAGTATCCAGAATCTTTAAATCTGCCTCGTTTGTGGTAGAAAAATGTTTGTGGCTTGATATTATTGTCGTCTGTTTACAACGGAAATGTAAAAATAGATATTGCGCATGCGCGAATGGTAAAGTATAATTTTCGAACATTCCGTACCTATGGTAGCGGGTGACAGTATTTTTCCGACAGTAAATTTTTTTTGACAGTACTTATATGTCACGGTGGCCTATGGAAGATTAACATTGTAAATGAAATTGAGGTATAATAATAGTTTATTATTCATCGGCCTGGAGATCATAAATTAATGACTATGTTCGAGGTAACTATTTCTTGACTTAGGCTACTTATTCATGTCAGATCATTTGATTTTTATTTAAGAACCATGATAGTCAGAGATGAAAGAATACTAGTATACATTGATAGTGAGAGATGACATAAGAATCATGTAAACAAAAGCAAACCTAAACTAACGACATCAAGAGATGACATAAAACAACGACGGTAACAGATAATATAAATCACAATGTCAGAAATGATATGAAACATGTGATATCTAACATTGACAGTTATAGATCACTAAGACCCAACGACAACGAGAATATACAAAAACACATCGAAATAGAGAAATGACATAAAACACATTGGCAGTGTCAGATGACAAAATTACTGCCACTAATGAAATGATATGAAACACGGTGACACTAAACTATTGCTTAAACACTGACAGTTATAGATCACTAAAACACAACAAGGAGAATAACCAAAAACACATCGAAATAGAGAAATGACATAAAACAAATTTGCAGTGTCAGATGATACAATTACTGATACTATCTCTACTTTTCTACGTGGACACACATCTGCACAGAATATTGAAAACGGTTAGTTTTTAACCGATATTATTAAAAATCTGTACTTTAAATTATTAAGTTTAAGTTTAACTTCTTAACTTATTAGAATGTACACAAAATATTCAACTATTGTTCTCACTAAAAGGAACACGACTTGCGTCATTAAGGTCTTTCCCACTTCCAGTGGGAAGACCTTATTGTTTTTGTTCGGATTGTTTTTCTTTTTTTTTTTTTCTTTTTTTTTTTCCGCCAACTTTCAAAACCAAACAGTTTAAAAACTACGCGACACATCTTTTTGGTCTTTCGCGACAAGTTTTGGGCACTGAAAGTCTATTCGGAATTCACCCTGTGAAATCGAAACATTTTTCTTTACAGAGTTATCTGCCCAAACACCGAAAACCTTGTTATCGCGTAATCTCTGGAACTATAACAGATACAAGAAAACTAAAAAGTGACAAATGTTAAGGAACTTTTGGGACAACTTTATGACATATTTTGGCTAAAAATTTCTGACTAGCGAAGGCGAGCGGTATACCTTGAATGTTTCAAGGACTCCGCTTATCACAAAAACTAACAAACCGTAAGTCAAAATCACAAAAGGTCTTCACCATTTATCGTCCTGTGACATGTCCTTAAAGAAAATCTCAAAGTCAAAGTTCAGAAGTGACCTCGACCTTAGGCCTCCAATCTTGTTATCATTACAACTCAAAAACTATAAAAGATAGAAGAAGACAATAAATGGGAAAAATACTCCTCTCATCAAGTCCTTCATTTGATACATTTGGTCCGAAACTGTGCGATGAACCGTTTTCGAGTTCGGGCCCTCGACTCATTTCAGTTAATCAGTTTTTGGCATACAACTTGAAAACTGTTACAGATAATATAGTAAACATATAGGCTTAACATGATCACCAAGTAAAGGCCTTCAATTTGAGCCCAAATTCAAAGGTCACAGGTCAAGGTCATACCATAGCAACCAGGTCACCATTACAAAATGTCCTTAGCAACCATATATTTTTTAAATCAGGATGATGTACTTTACTAAAATATGTCATTTTACAACCGGAAGTTGCATTTTGTCCTTAGCAACGGCCACAAAAGTCCTTGACAACCATATATTTTTTTACTCAGGACAACAGAAATAGTCTATTCCGCCTACAAAATGGTCCAGTAACTTATGTAGTTAAGTTCACAACAAGAGATGAAGAAAAATTTATTTCATAAATGTATCTGGGAAAGACCTTTCTAATTGCTCTTGAACAATTAGCCCTATCTTTCTAAATGTTTTTGTTTCACAATACTGTAAATTAGATTTTTAATTGTTGGATGCCAATCTTTGTATATTTAATAGGCCAAAGAGAATCAAAAATTAAAACACTTTACTAAAAATAAAAATCTATCAAAATGACTGATTTATTGCATTTTGACGTCTAAACAGTAACAATTCATCAGGATTAAGGGCGACAGATAAAAAAACAAGTGTACTTGTGCAAGAAACTATCACCAAACAAGGGATTGGAAAGACAAAAATGTTGATAACAGCACGACACGGAAATATGTAAGTACTAAGATACTAAAGAATCCACTTGATATTAATTGCAAACACATTATGCGGGAAACTGCAATTAGAAAAGTAATTTCGGAAAACACATATTACATATTCCTTGTAGTTCGTTTTCGCAGAACACTTTAAGGATGGATTTATTTTTAATTTGAAAAAGGATGTTCGCAATATACGGTGTCTGACTTCAGTTAAATTCCTCGAATTGAAAGATTACGGAACCAATTGTTTAATTTGTCATGAAATATGACTGTAACAGTTTCTCACTACAAAGGTTAGCTTTTAATTTAGCATATTGCAGTGTATTATTGTTAATCAAATGCTGCTTAAGAAATGAATATTCCCCAAACAAGTAAAACAACACCCAAAGAATATCTTACTTCAAGTTGTCAACATATTTTTAATACAAAAATAAGCAAAGCATTAAACTGAGATTATGGCATTCATGTTTTTCATTCTTTGAAGTTCATTAACATGTCAAAATTTATACGTGTGTTCAGATGACGTCACAAATAGACTTTAACACAGTTTTGACCCTTCTTCACAATGACTCGATCAATAGATATACATGTATATACGGACTTGCAATATTTTACTACTCTCATAAACTGCTGCGATGGGTAAAGACTGCGCACGCGTCGATATAAATCATCGCACAAATGTTCTAATTTGGTAAAGCTGTTGATTTAGACGACAAGTAGAGTCCTATTACGTTCCGATTGTTCATGTTATGTTGAAAGACAAGTGTAGCACGCACCAGCTGTTTGTCATACTGAAATATTGTCCAAAGATGGGTATTGCAGCCAGCATGTGTACATGTGGGGTTACAGCCTCATCTGTGCATCGAGCGACATTAAAATTAGTATACATTTGCGTTTTTCGGCGAATAAAACCCTACATCGTACTTCCTTTGCCGAAATTGTCAACCTCAAGAACGTAGTTTCTTGA
Organism: Limnoperna fortunei; assembly: GCA_944474755.1. Lineage (NCBI taxonomy): Eukaryota > Metazoa > Mollusca > Bivalvia > Mytilida > Modiolidae > Limnoperna > Limnoperna fortunei. Next base: position 91,259,748 of record OX104117.1, read on the forward strand.
CAACATCTCACTTCGGCATTTTTCGACAAGTGTATGGTAATTTCTTTTCTGCAGCAACGACTTTGATTAATCGCCAAACCGGACTCTCTACAGGTTTGCGTTCCCAGTCCCTAACTCGGCTGTTCTTCAGACCTTAAATGTCGATTCCGGCGACTCAGTACTAAGACAACGAACAAAACTAGAGCGTAAGCAGTTTTTTCGTACATGGTTTCTAGTCGTGTATTTGCTGATCGGTCGAAGACATAGGACAATAGTTTCAGTTGCTTTCTTGGTCTGATTTCTCTGTTGCAGCGATCTGGCGTTGCTGATAATATCTTAAGTTAGTAAGAAGCTAACGGCAGCTGTTGTGCAGAATTGATAACATCATTGCAAGTCCGGAAATGGTGTTTAGGTGAACTCTGTAACGTTTATTGACCGTAGCTGATGATTCATCGGCCTAGAGATCATAAATTAATGACTATGTTCGAGGAAACTATTTCTAGACTTAAGCTACTTATTCATGTCCTATCATTTGATTTTTATTTAAGCACCATGATAGTCAGAGATGACAGAATACTAGTATACATTGACAGTGAGAGATGACATACGAATCATGTAAACAAAAGCAAACCTAAACTAACGACAGCAAGAGATGAAATAAAACAACGACGGTAACAGATAAAATAAAACACAATGTCAGAAATGATATGAAACATGTGACAGTAAACAATTGCTGAAACATTGACAGTTATAGATCACTTAGACCCAACGACAAGGAGAATAACCAAAAACACATCGAAATAGAGAAATGACATAAAACACATTGGCAGTGTCAGATGACAAAATTACTGCCACTACCCTTACTTTTCTCCGTGGACACACATCTGCACAGAATATTAAAAACGGTTAGTTTTTAACCGACATTATTAAAAATCTGTACTTCAATTTATTTAAATTTAAGTTTAACTTCTTAATTTGTTAGAATGTACAGAAAATATTCAACTATTGTTCTCATTAAAAGGAACATAATTTGGTTATTCTAAACTTTTTTTCACAATACTGTAAATTTGATTTTTAATTGTTTGATGCCAATTTTTGTATATTTAATAGGCCAAAGAGAATCAAAAATTTAAACACTGTACGAAAAAATAAAACATCTATCAAAATGACTGATTTATTGCATTTTGACGTCTAAACAGTAACAATTCATCAGGATTAAGGGCGACAGATAAAAAAACAAGTGTACTTGTGCAAGAAACTATCACCAAACAAGGGAGTGGAAAGACAAAAATGTTGATAACAGCACGACACGGAAATATGTAAGTACTAAGATACTAAAGAATCCACTTGATATTAATTGCAAACACATTATGCGGGAAACTGCCATTAGAAAAGTAATTTTGGAAAACACATATTACATATTCCTTGTAGTTCGTTTTCGCAGAACACTTTAAGGATGGATTTATTTTTAATTTGAAAAAGGATGTTCGCAATATACGGTGTCTGACTTCAGTTAAATTCCTCGAATTGAAAGATTACGGAACCAATTGTTTAATTTGTCATGAAATATGACTGTAACAGTTTCTCACTACAAAGGTTAGCTTTTAATTTAGCATATTGCAGTGTATTATTGTTAAATCAAATGCTGCTTTAAGAAATGAATATTCCCCAAACAAGTAAAACAACACCCAAAGAATATCTTACTTCAAGTTGTCAACATATTTTTAATACAAAAATAAGCAAAGCATTAAACTGAGATTATGGCATTCATGTTTTTCATTCTTTGAAGTTCATTAACATGTCAAAATTTATACGTTGTGTTCAGATGACGTCACAAATAGACTTTAACACAGTTTTGACCCTTCTTCACAATGACTCGATCAATAGATATACATATATATACGGACTTGCAATATTTTACTACTCTCATAAACTGCTGCGATGGGTAAAGACTGCGCACGCGTCGATATAAATCATCGCACAAATGTTCTAATTTGGTAAATCTGTTGATTTAGACGGCAAGTAGAGTACTATTACGTTCCGATTGTTCATGTTATGTTGAAAGACAAGTGTAGCACGCACCAGTTGTTTGTCATACTGAAATATTGTCCAAAGATGGGTATTGCAGCCAGCATGTGTACATGTGGGGTTACAGCCTCATCTGTGCATCGAGCGACATTAAAATTAGTATACATTTGCGTTTTTCGGCAAATAAAACCCTACATCATACTTCCTTTGCCGAAATTGTCAACCTCAAGAACGTAGTTTCTTGACAACATCTCACTTCGGCATTTTTCGACAAGTGTATGGTAATTTCTTTTCTGCAGCAACGACTTTGATTAATCGCCAAACCGGACTCTCTACAGGTTTGCGTTCCCAGTCCCTAACTCGGCTGTTCTTCAGACCTTAAATGTCGATTCCGGCGACTCAGTACTAAGACAACGAACAAAACTAGAGCGTAAGCAGTTTTCTCGTACATGGTTTCTAGTCGTGTATTTGCTGATCGGTCGAAGACATAGGACAATAGTTTCAGTTGCTTTCTTGGTCTGATTTCTCTGTTGCAGCGATCTGGCGTTGCTGATAATATCTTAAGTTAGTAAGAAGCTAACGGCAGCTGTTGTGCAGAATTGATAACATCATTGCAAGTCTGGAAATGGTGTTTAGGTGAACTCTGTAACGTTTATTGACCGTATCTGATGATTCATCGGCCTAGAGATCATAAATTAATGACTATGTTCGAGGAAACTATTTCTAGACTTAAGCTACTTATTCATGTCCTATCATTTGATTTTTATTTAAGCACCATGATAGTCAGAGATGACAGAATACTAGTATACATTGACAGTGAGAGATGACATACGAATCATGTAAACAAAAGCAAACCTAAACTAACGACAGCAAGAGATGAAATAAAACAACGACGGTAACAGATAAAATAAAACACAATGTCAGAAATGATATGAAACATGTGACAGTAAACAATTGCTGAAACATTGACAGTTATAGATCACTTAGACCCAACGACAAGGAGAATAACCAAAAACACATCGAAATAGAGAAATGACATAAAACACATTGGCAGTGTCAGATGACAAAATTACTGCCACTACCCTTACTTTTCTCCGTGGACACACATCTGCACAGAATATTAAAAACGGTTAGTTTTTAACCGACATTATTAAAAATCTGTACTTCAATTTATTTAAATTTAAGTTTAACTTCTTAATTTGTTAGAATGTACAGAAAATATTCAACTATTGTTCTCATTAAAAGGAACATAATTTGGTTATTCTAAACTTTTTTTCACAATACTGTAAATTAGATTTTTAATTGTTTGATGCCAATTTTTGTATATTTAATAGGCCAAAGAGAATCAAAAATTTAAACACTGTACGAAAAAATAAAACATCTATCAAAATGACTGATTTATTGCATTTTGACGTCTAAACAGTAACAATTCATCAGTATTAAAGGCGACAAATAAAAAAACAAGTGTACTTGTGCAAGAAACTATCACCAAACAAGGGAGTGGAAAGACAAAAATGTTGATAACAGCACGACACGGAAATATGTAAGTACTAAGATACTAAAGAATCCACTTGATATTAATTGCAAACACATTATGCGGGAAACTGCCATTAGAAAAGTAATTTTGGAAAACACATATTACATATTCCTTGTAGTTCGTTTTCGCAGAACACTTTAAGGATGGATTTATTTTTAATTTGAAAAAGGATGTTCGCAATATCCGGTGTCTGACTTCAGTTAAATTCCTCGAATTGAAAGATTACGGAACCAATTGTTTAATTTGTCATGAAATATGACTGTAACAGTTTCTCACTACAAAGGTTAGCTTTTAATTTAGCATATTGCAGTGTATTATTGTTAAATCAAATGCTGCTTTAAGAAATGAATATTCCCCAAACAAGTAAAACAACACCCAAAGAATATCTTACTTCAAGTTGTCAACATATTTTTAATACAAAAATAAGCAAAGCATTAAACTGAGATTATGGCATTCATGTTTTTCATTCTTTGAAGTTCATTAACATGTCAAAATTTATACGTGTGTTCAGATGACGTCACAAATAGACTTTAACACAGTTTTGACCCTTCTTCACAATGACTCGATCAATAGATATACATATATATACGGACTTGCAATATTTTACTACTCTCATAAACTGCTGCGATGGGTAAAGACTGCGCACGCGTCGATATAAATCATCGCACAAATGTTCTAATTTGGTAAATCTGTTGATTTAGACGGCAAGTAGAGTACTATTACGTTCCGATTGTTCATGTTATGTTGAAAGACAAGTGCAGCACGCACCAGTTGTTTGTCATACTGAAATATTGTCCAAAGATGGGTATTGCAGCCAGCATGTGTACATGTGGGGTTACAGCCTCATCTGTGCATCGAGCGAAATTAAAATTAGTATACATTTGCGTTTTTCGGCGAATAAAACCCTACATCATACTTCCTTTGCCGAAATTGTCAACCTCAAGAACGTAGTTTCTTGACAACATCTCACTTCGGCATTTTTGACAAGTGTACGGTAATTTCTTTTCTGCAGCAACGACTTTGATTAATCGCCAAACCGGACTCTCTACAGGTTTGCGTTCCCAGTCCCTAACTCGGCTGTTCTTCAGACCTTAAATGTCGATTCCGGCGACTCAGTACTAAGCCAACGAACAAAACTAGAGCGTAAGCAGTTTTCTCGTACATGGTTTCTAGTCGTGTATTTGCTGATCGGTCGAAGACATAGGACAATAGTTTCAGCTGCTTTCTTGGTCTGATTTCTCTGTTGCAGCGATCTGGCGTTGCTGATAATATCTTAAGTTAGTAAGAAGTTAACGGCAGCTGTTGTGAAGAATTGATAACATCATTGCAAGTCCGGAAATGGTGTTTAGGTGAACACTGTAACGTTTATTGACCGTAGCTGATGATTCATCGGCCTAGAGATCATAAATTAATGACTGTTCGAGGGAACTATTTCTAGACTTAAGCTACTTATTCATGTCCTATCATTTGATTTTTGTTTAAGCACCATGATAGTCAGAGATGAAAGAATACTAGTATACATTGACAGTGAGAGATGACATACGAATCATGTAAACAAAAGCAAACCTAAACTAACGACAGCAAGAGATGAAATAAAACAACGACGGTAACAGATAAAATAAAACACAATGTCAGAAATGATATGAAACATGTGATAGCTAACATTGACAGTTATAGATCACTAAGACCCAACGACAACGAGAATATACAAAAACACATCGAAATAGAGAAATGACATAAAACACATTGGCAGTGTCAGATGACAAAATTACTGCCACTACCCTTACTTTTCTCCGTGGACACACATCTGCACAGAATATTGAAAACGGTTAGTTTTTAACCGACGTTATTAAAAATCTGTACTTCAATTTATTAAATTTAACTTCTTAATTTGTTACAATTTACATAAAATATTCAACTATTGTTCTCATTAAAAGGAACATGACTTGCGTTATTCTAAATTTTTTTTCACAATACTGTAAATTTGATTTTTAATTGTTTGATGCCAATTTTTGTATATTTAATAGGCCAAAGAGAATCAAAAATTTAAACACTGTACGAAAAAATAAAACATCTATCAAAATGACTGATTTATTGCATTTTGACGTCTAAACGGTAACAATTCATCAGGATTAAGGGAGACAAATAAAAAAACAAGTGTACTTGTGCATGATTACATATTTATTGTAGTTCGTTTTCGCAGAATACTTTAAAGGTGGATTTATTTTTAATTTGAAAAAGAATGTTAGCAATATCCGGTGTCTGACTTCAGTGATATCATCTGATTGAAAGATTAACGGAAACAAATTTTTAATTTGTCATGAAATATGACTAACAGTTTCTCACTACAAAGGTTAGCTTTTAATTTAGCATACTGCAGTGTATTATTGTTAAATCAAATGCTGCTTAAGAAATGAATATTCCCCCAAACAAGTAAAACAACACCCAAAGAATATCTTACTTCAAGTTGTCAACATATTTTTAATACAGAAATAAGCATCGCATTAAACTGAAACTTTTGCATTCGAGAGTTGCATTCTTTGAAGTTCATTAAAATGTCAAATTGTATCGTTGTGTTCAGGTGACTTACAAAATAGCCTTTAACACAGAATCCACCCTTGTTGACAATGATTTGGTCAATTGATATATGTACGAATTTGCAAAATTTTACTTTTTCAAAAATTGCTGCGATGGGTACGACTGCGCTCGAGTCGATCCAAATCATCTCATAAATGTTCTGTTTGGTTAGTCTGGTGATTTAGACGGCCAGTAAGTACTGTTACGTTCTAATTGTGCTGGTTCTATTGTAAATCAAATGTAGCACGCAAGAGCTGTTTGTCATACTGAAAATCCTCTCTATAGTCGGGTGTTGCAGCCAGCATGTGTACACAACCTCATCTGTTCATCGAGCGACATTAGCATACAATTGAGTTTTCGTGAATGCACCTCACATCACACTTCCTTTGTCAAAATTGTCAACCTCAAAAACGTAGTTTCTTGATAACTTCTCATTCCGGCATTGTTAGACATGTGTACGGTAAATTCTTTTCTGCTGGATCTTGATTAATCGCTAAACCGGACTCTCTACAGGTTTGCATTCCCAGTCCCTTACTCGGTTGCACCTCACACCTTCAACGTCGATGCTCAGTCATTGTTTCTGGCTGTATTTGCCGATATCTCTCATGATCTGGTTTCTATGGTGTAGCTATCTGGGGTCGCTGTCGCTACAATACGTTTCTCCTTTGACGATTGTTTTTGTCTCGGTGGAGCTACAAAAAGGTCTCATTACTCGTAATGGAGGAAACACCCCTTTCGGTTTTATACATATTTTTCGCTTCGTGGTTTAATAAATAGGTTTTCCTTTCTTCGCCGTTCAGTTGACATTTGTACAATGCAGGGCTGTCAAGTTTTGTGGTTGTCCGAGAATCATCTGCCGTCCAATGCTTTTTGCGTGGGGCAAAAATAAATAATAAATAAAAGCGTTGGACGGCAGAGGATTCTCGGGCTAGTTTTGTGGATATTAATGCGAGAGATTTGGAAAAAATCGACTGATCGAAGTGAGAAAACAACAGATTAAGGAATTTGCGACAAATACACTGAAAAATTCGTGAGTCTCACTTGACAGGCCTGACAATGCATAATAAATTATTTTTGAACACATTATACTTAACCATGCCATTGTTAACAACATCACAAAATCATGAGTCCAACTTCTAAATTGATTACGGTAACAAAAGGTGTTCCGGATATTGCAACGAATATTACTAAAATACAGCGAAATGACTTTTTACCAGATAAATTCATGTGCTTCACAACTTGTGTTTTATTTTATTTGTCAACATTGGCATGATTACGGATGATGTGTTAAAACTAATTAAGCATTTGTTGTAGAAATATGAAAAAACTGCGAATACATAATAAAGCATGTAATACACCAGCAATAAACCATGGAAACAGTTTAATAGCGTATAATTTCTGAAGAAAAGCCGGAAGCGAATCACTCTAGGGCTACCCATTACGAGAACAGACTAAACGTATGGTTGGTGATCAATGCATCCTAGATTGGTCAGTACGTTGACGGCAGCTATTGTACAGAATTGCAAGTACTTTTTTATCTAGAAAATCGTTCTTCCGTAAAAATATTGTTCTATAAATATTACTGTTTTGCTGTTTTAGACCTAGTTTCTATCCGGTTTGAAAAAGTACTATGTTCGTCAGATTCGGAATATAATTATTATGTCCAAAGTGGAACCAGAACGATGGTGACAATTCGAGAGACCTTTGTTTTTGGTGATAATAATTCTCTCGTAACGTCAGGTGTTCGTATACTGGTCGCAAAAAACGTGTTACGGCTAGGTTTGCGGCGTAATACTCAAAAGATAACGTTCGAATAAAAATATGCTTGGGTTTAACATGAAATTATAATAATTGAAAAAGCACTGTTGACTTTTTAAATAAATATATTTTAAAATCATATACTTTTAGTGATTATTAATTACCCAGACTAGGCGATTTGTTTATGTCCCGGTAACAAATATATGACGAAAACGAAGTTAGGGAATGATGTGCTGCTGTTATATTTGCCCCAAACACATAAAAATTTGCCATTTTGAAGGTCCATTTGCAATTATTTTTCCCACGTAATTAGATTTGAAGAAACAAGGACGTCGTTGGCAATTTTGCCTGCGGAAGTTCATATAGTCAGTTTGTCCCATGTCCAGTTCTTATTCTCAATGATGTAATTCAATGCATAGGAAATAGCTGAAAATGGTAGCTGCTAAGAAAATTATATGTCATGTTAATGTTATTTTCTCGTAGATTAAGTTTAGGGCTTTTCATGCTCGCCAAGTCAAATTTTACGAAAACAGACCATTTTGACTAAGGGTAAACAAAATGTCACACTTCAGATTTTTCGGAAAAGATAACATACACACACATTTACCACGTCGCAAATACCCTTTGAAATTAAATTACAGCAATGAAACTCATGGTATAAAATGTTATTTTTCTAAAGTTTAAAAAATATCAACAATTTATATAATGACGGAAAATATTACAATACATTTACGTTTTGAATATAGTGACAAAAATGTCACAGACGCCATTTTGCGTCAAATATGTATTGTTAACGATGCATTAACTGTATTTCAACGGTGAATTTAATAAAGTCGTTACATATCAATTACATCTAATTTTTAAATAAATAAATATATATAGAATATATAAGAACACAATACAAGAATCCCTATAGAATATATAAGAACACAATACAAGAATCCGACTTCTCAATTTGTGTAAAAAATGAAGCTCAAGAAAAAAACATGGATGGTATCCACATGACTATGCAGAAAACTATGGATGCACAGAAAAACAATAAGTTCCGGAATTATATTTCCAGCGGACCAACGTGTAGATTCACGTTTCTATAATAAATAGCCACGCGTTTGATGGTGTTGCAAGTTTACCGACCTTTCGTAAATAATTACGAACATTATTTATCCTTTGTCCAGACTTAAAAACACGATCATTTTTTCAGGAACACCTAACGTAACGTCTCTGCATTTGATATATCACATGCTATTTAACTCTAAACAATAAAGTTAAAGGGGACTTAACTTGACACTGTCACACGTTTAGCAGTTAAATTTGCATTATCGTTATGTTTATACATTATAGTTATGGCTTATCAATCTTTGACGTGATATTAAAAATATATCAGTTTAGTAGAGAGTTTGTCTCTAATGATCCTTGTAATTAATGTGTCTTATATATCATAAAAATGAATACTAAACTTGCAATATGATATAAAATATCTCTTCGTACTTAACTTTACTTTTTCCTGCCTTACAGTCACTTTTAAAAGTTAGCTCTTACCTACGTAAACACCGGTGTTTGTCCCTTTTAGCATTTCCTTTGTAAGTCCAGCATTTTCTAAAGCAGAATATGTGACTTCTAATGCCATGCACTGATGGGGATCCATCCATCCTGCTTCGGAATCACTTATTCCAAAAAATTTGTTATCGAATTTGTCATGACTAAAATAAATAAATAAATAAATAAATTAATTAATTAATTAATTAAGTTGACTTTTCTAGAAATGATTCTGGTTTATTAAAAAATAATATTCATTGAGCTATGGTTTGTTTGTCTGTTTCTTAAACAGTCAAACAATTATTTTATTTTATTTTTTATTATACTTCGTAAATCGTATACAACTATAATTTTCTGGTTGTATCAATAGTCAGTAATCTGAAATCGTCCTATAATACTCAGAAGTGTATTCAGATATATTATCTCTTGAACTTATCTGATTTAAATTCAATACTATTTTCTAAAATCAATAATGTTCTTGGCTACTGTTTCTTAACTTCTTAGATAGAGCAAGGCTAACAATTCATCATACTTCCATACATCCCAACTTTATTTTATTGCATATTGAAGTAAGAAATTTCTTTTTTCTCTTTGTGACTTGATTCGTTCTTTTTTTTTACTTTTTTACTTGTTTTATAAGGAATATAAGTGATATATTGTTCACTAGACATATAAAATCAATAAATTACTGGTTACCACAAGTCTGGGAGAAGCCAGTAATAAATATACATTGGATCATCGTATAATAACAAAGTATCATTACATAATGACAAAGTATCATTACATAATGACAAAGTATCATCATATATTGACAAAAGTCTTCATAAGGCAGCTATGGCGTTCCATATAATCCCATAACAGTAAGTTGGTAATTGTACATCGTTTATTTAAAGCAGTTAAATTCGTGTTGAAATTCCCACGAAATCTACAACATTGTTATCGTAAGCATAACAGTAAATTATCAGTATGAAAATCACTTACTCCTTTACTAATCCTGCCCACATTGCCTCTTGTTTCCAGTCGTCGTCTAACTTCTGAATGTGTATGGTTTCGATATCCCATCTTTCCTTTGGTATTGTTTTCACATGATCCTCTCCATTTTTCAGTAGCTCCCAGAATTCGTCGATATCATCGGCTCCAGGAAATCTACAACCTATGCCTACGATGGCTATACTGTCACCTTCCTCCATGTTCTTAATCTACATTTTATGTCTGTGCTGTAAAAAAGCCTTATAAGCACTTTTCATTACAAAACAAAATATTGCTACATTATTTTGTGCATTTTCTAAATAAAAACTTCATGTCGTTTAATTTAACTTACATTCAGTTCTTTTCACTCGACTAACATCTGAACTCCCGTCACCAGTTTCCGTAATCTCTTATATACAAAAGAGAAGAGGAAGTGCAACAGATAGGATCGAATAATTTCAGCCTACTATCGTAGCTACTTGAGATAAGTTCATCCTACTCCCTTTTGTTTCAGACTTCGGGTAATTCCGGATGTAATTCATTTCAAATATGCGATTAATTTCTTTCCTTTTTTCAAAACGTCTAAATTTATCACGATAAAAAAATATGTCTTGCCTTAATAATCATGACATTCGTAAAATCCATTGTATTATCTCGACAAGAATTGCTAGGTGACTTTGTTGGTCTTCTTAAAAATAAAAAGTAATTTTCTTTTTCTTAACTATCAAGACATAACTTGAAATCGCTTTTATCACCTAACACCTGAGTTCAAAGGCAGTATGTTTTTTTATAATACTGAATGCCTATTATCTAAAGAAGAAACAACCATATAGACACTGCACTTGAATATGTGTTTAATGGAAAATGTTTGTCTACTAGTTGTTTTTTCGAAATAATAATTAGCTATTGTTGTGTCTTTGACATGTATATTGAAATACAGACAACTTGTAAGTAAACTTTAGCTGAAACGGGTAATCATTTTCCAAGTCGGTAATTTTCGATCTGAGCCTGTGATAATTTTGTTTATTATACCTCAATTTCACTTACAATGTTAATCTTCCATAGGGCACCGTGACATATAAGTACTGTCAAAAAAAAATTTACAGTCGGAAAAATACTGTCACCCGCTACCATAGGTACGGAATGTAAATTATACTGTACTATTCGCGCATGCGCAATATCTATTTTTACATTTCCGTTGTAAACAGACGACTATAGGCATAACAGTAGTAAATGTGTACCAGTAACAAGTTACCAGATTGTGTACCCTACATTAAGTACAGTACTGAATACTTCGTTGTGTTCTGATTTGGTAAATAGTGGTTAGATGTGTACAATTTTTTAGCTGTAAGCTCCTGCATCAATTAAGTTTTAAAAAGTGGTAAAATTTTTCTCAGATCTTGCAAGATAAAATTTTGGTAATTTTTTAAACAATGTAGTATTTTTACATTCACTGCATTAGAAATTGCATGTAAAAGTGGGAGCGTCTCAAAATGTTCTAACTAGCGAAAAAAGGAATTGGTCACGGATATATATGGCATATATTTTTTAAATGGTAAATGAAAGTTTATTAATTTCCTAGTCCAGGTAAATGCTGATCAATGTTAGAAAGGTATGCAAATCACAGAAATGTTAGTGTTTTCGACTATAGCCAAAGCATTTACTACTGTGCTACCTATATGTCAGATGATGTTTTGTGGATTTTTATTTCTGAGAGTAAATCAAGGTTATTTTTTGCATAGATTGTGGTATCTCTTGTTCAAAAAAACTGAAGGCAGTACTCAAAAAGAAGGTATTGTCTAATGGACACTATAAAAACTGCTAAGTCAGCACTTTTTGCATTTTTTATATATACACATATTAAAAAACCACACACAATCACAGGAAAGCGTTCTCCTGTCTTTATTCCATTTTAACTTTCTTTCTGTATGGTCATTTTTACTTTTCGCAATGAATTGGGCATATTCATGGGCATAAAATTAAATTTCGATAAAAAAAATTAGGCCAAAAATAAGGTAAATTTTAAACCGTACTGATCAGTTTGAACTTTGGATCAATTTCTCCCAAAGTTTTGATATGACAATAAAAACCTTTGGCTGAAAACTAGATTTTCTTCCCAATTGCTGAATTTAGGGCCACAATTAAGCAAATTAATAGGAACAAGTTCAATTTTTTTTTAAATTTTAGTCCAAAATAAGCAAAAATTAGCCAAAAATGGTAATGTATTGTCTATAAAAGTGATTATTATGCACATGATTTAACAAAACCTGTTCAACAGATGGTTTGTAAAGGCATAATAAGGGTCAAAATATCCAACTTAAAAGAGAAAAGAGATTTCCTTTACTTAAGTAGAATTTTTTGTGGAATTTAGTGTTATCAACAGCCTTTGACTGAAATATTGGTACTTTTATTTTGTACTAATTGAAGGTATATAACAGGTTAAATTAAAATTTGTTCATTTATTTGTACTTGTTTAATAGGTTTTCTTGTCTAAAAGCACCATCTTGTTAATTTGAAGCCACTTTGAAACAATTTAGGGGACAATATGGCATAGTTTAAAAGATGGAGTGGTCAGCTATTGAAAGCCACCATATCTTAGTGTGCCAGCATAGATTGGGCTGGCCAATAGTATAATATAAAGCTAGTGCATTTAAAAGATATCTGTTATAGAACTTTGATATTATTTTCTTATTTAAAAGTGCAGGGGCAGTGACAGATATGCAAATTTTTATTCTGAAGATGTCTTCAAACACATGTTATATACATATGCAATTTTTCTCCTTGGGTAGGGCTAAAGAATAGAAGAATTTTTCAAGAACACTTTGAATACCAATATATCTTTTATTGATTTTAATTCAAATATGACCTATGTACTTGATGTAGAAATATTGGCTAAATTGGTTCTCTTGCAAACTGGGTATATGTCAGATGATGTTTTGTGGATTTTTATTTCTGAGAGTAAATCAAGGTTATTTTTTGCATAGATTGTGGTATCTCTTGTTCAAAAAAACTGAAGGCAGTACTCAAAAAGAAGGTATTGTCTAATGGACACTATAAAAACTGCTAAGTCAGCACTTTTTGCATTTTTATATATACACATATTAAAAAACCACACACAATCACAGGAAAGCGTTCTCCTGTCTTTATTCCATTTTAACTTTCTTTCTGTATGGTCATTTTTACTTTTCGCAATGAATTGGGCATATTCATGGGCATAAAATTAAATTTCGATAAAAAAAATTAGGCCAAAAATAAGGTAAATTTTAAACCGTACTGATCAGTTTGAACTTTGGATCAATTTCTCCCAAAGTTTTGATATGACAATAAAAACCTTTGGCTGAAAACTAGATTTTCTTCCCAATTGCTGAATTTAGGGCCACAATTAAGCAAATTAATAGGAACAAGTTCAATTTTTTTTTAAATTTTAGTCCAAAATAAGCAAAAATTAGCCAAAAATGGTAATGTATTGTCTATAAAAGTGATTATTATGCACATGATTTAACAAAACCTGTTCAACAGATGGTTTGTAAAGGCATAATAAGGGTCAAAATATCCAACTTAAAAGAGAAAAGAGATTTCCTTTACTTAAGTAGAATTTTTTGTGGAATTTAGTGTTATCAACAGCCTTTGACTGAAATATTGGTACTTTTATTTTGTACTAATTGAAGGTATATAACAGGTTAAATTAAAATTTGTTCATTTATTTGTACTTGTTTAATAGGTTTTCTTGTCTAAAAGCACCATCTTGTTAATTTGAAGCCACTTTGAAACAATTTAGGGGACAATATGGCATAGTTTAAAAGATGGAGTGGTCAGCTATTGAAAGCCACCATATCTTAGTGTGCCAGCATAGATTGGGCTGGCCAATAGTATAATATAAAGCTAGTGCATTTAAAAGATATCTGTTATAGAACTTTGATATTATTTTCTTATTTAAAAGTGCAGGGGCAGTGACAGATATGCAAATTTTTATTCTGAAGATGTCTTCAAACACATGTTATATACATATGCAATTTTTCTCCTTGGGTAGGGCTAAAGAATAGAAGAATTTTTCAAGAACACTTTGAATACCAATATATCTTTTATTGATTTTAATTCAAATATGACCTATGTACTTGATGTAGAAATATTGGCTAAATTGGTTCTCTTGCAAACTGGGTATAGGCATAACAGTAGTAAATGTGTACCAGTAACAAGTTACCAGATTGTGTACCCTACATTAAGTACAGTACTGAATACTTCGTTGTGTTCTGATTTGGTAAATAGTGGTTAGATGTGTACAATTTTTTAGCTGTAAGCTCCTGCATCAATTAAGTTTTAAAAAGTGGTAAAATTTTTCTCAGATCTTGCAAGATAAAATTTTGGTAATTTTTTAAACAATGTAGTATTTTTACATTCACTGCATTAGAAATTGCATGTAAAAGTGGGAGCGTCTCAAAATGTTCTAACTAGCGAAAAAAGGAATTGGTCACGGATATATATGGCATATATTTTTTAAATGGTAAATGAAAGTTTATTAATTTCCTAGTCCAGGTAAATGCTGATCAATGTTAGAAAGGTATGCAAATCACAGAAATGTTAGTGTTTTCGACTATAGCCAAAGCATTTACTACTGTGCTACCTATATGTCAGATGATGTTTTGTGGATTTTTATTTCTGAGAGTAAATCAAGGTTATTTTTTGCATAGATTGTGGTATCTCTTGTTCAAAAAAACTGAAGGCAGTACTCAAAAAGAAGGTATTGTCTAATGGACACTATAAAAACTGCTAAGTCAGCACTTTTTGCATTTTTTATATATACACAAATTAAAAAACCACACACAATCACAGGAAAGCGTTCTCCTGTCTTTATTCCATTTTAACTTTCTTTCTGTATGGTCATTTTTACTTTTCGCAATGAATTGGGCATATTCATGGGCATAAAATTAAATTTCGATAAAAAAAATTAGGCCAAAAATAAGGTAAATTTTAAACCGTACTGATCAGTTTGAACTTTGGATCAATTTCTCCCAAAGTTTTGATATGACAATAAAAACCTTTGGCTGAAAACTAGATTTTCTTCCCAATTGCTGAATTTAGGGCCACAATTAAGCAAATTAATAGGAACAAGTTCAATTTTTTTTTAAATTTTAGTCCAAAATAAGCAAAAATTAGCCAAAAATGGTAATGTATTGTCTATAAAAGTGATTATTATGCACATGATTTAACAAAACCTGTTCAACAGATGGTTTGTAAAGGCATAATAAGGGTCAAAATATCCAACTTAAAAGAGAAAAGAGATTTCCTTTACTTAAGTAGAATTTTTTGTGGAATTTAGTGTTATCAACAGCCTTTGACTGAAATATTGGTACTTTTATTTTGTACTAATTGAAGGTATATAACAGGTTAAATTAAAATTTGTTCATTTATTTGTACTTGTTTAATAGGTTTTCTTGTCTAAAAGCACCATCTTGTTAATTTGAAGCCACTTTGAAACAATTTAGGGGACAATATGGCATAGTTTAAAAGATGGAGTGGTCAGCTATTGAAAGCCACCATATCTTAGTGTGCCAGCATAGATTGGGCTGGCCAATAGTATAATATAAAGCTAGTGCATTTAAAAGATATCTGTTATAGAACTTTGATATTATTTTCTTATTTAAAAGTGCAGGGGCAGTGACAGATATGCAAATTTTTATTCTGAAGATGTCTTCAAACACATGTTATATACATATGCAATTTTTCTCCTTGGGTAGGGCTAAAGAATAGAAGAATTTTTCAAGAACACTTTGAATACCAATATATCTTTTATTGATTTTAATTCAAATATGACCTATGTACTTGATGTAGAAATATTGGCTAAATTGGTTCTCTTGCAAACTGGGTATAGGCATAACAGTAGTAAATGTGTACCAGTAACAAGTTACCAGATTGTGTACCCTACATTAAGTACAGTACTGAATACTTCGTTGTGTTCTGATTTGGTAAATAGTGGTTAGATGTGTACAATTTTTTAGCTGTAAGCTCCTGCATCAATTAAGTTTTAAAAAGTGGTAAAATTTTTCTCAGATCTTGCAAGATAAAATTTTGGTAATTTTTTTAACAATGTAGTATTTTTACATTCACTGCATTAGAAATTGCATGTAAAAGTGGGAGCGTCTCAAAATGTTCTAACTAGCGAAAAAAGGAATTGGTCACGGATATATATGGCATATATTTTTTAAATGGTAAATGAAAGTTTATTAATTTCCTAGTCCAGGTAAATGCTGATCAATGTTAGAAAGGTATGCAAATCACAGAAATGTTAGTGTTTTCGACTATAGCCAAAGCATTTACTACTGTGCTACCTATATGTCAGATGATGTTTTGTGGATTTTTATTTCTGAGAGTAAATCAAGGTTATTTTTTGCATAGATTGTGGTATCTCTTGTTCAAAAAAACTGAAGGCAGTACTCAAAAAGAAGGTATTGTCTAATGGACACTATAAAAACTGCTAAGTCAGCACTTTTTGCATTTTTATATATACACATATTAAAAAACCACACACAATCACAGGAAAGCGTTCTCCTGTCTTTATTCCATTTTAACTTTCTTTCTGTATGGTCATTTTTACTTTTCGCAATGAATTGGGCATATTCATGGGCATAAAATTAAATTTCGATAAAAAAAATTAGGCCAAAAATAAGGTAAATTTTAAACCGTACTGATCAGTTTGAACTTTGGATCAATTTCTCCTAAAGTTTTGATATGACAATAAAAACCTTTGGCTGAAAACTAGATTTTCTTCCCAATTGCTGAATTTAGGGCCACAATTAAGCAAATTAATAGGAACAAGTTCAATTTTTTTTTAAATTTTAGTCCAAAATAAGCAAAAATTAGCCAAAAATGGTAATGTATTGTCTATAAAAGTGATTATTATGCACATGATTTAACAAAACCTGTTCAACAGATGGTTTGTAAAGGCATAATAAGGGTCAAAATATCCAACTTAAAAGAGAAAAGAGATTTCCTTTACTTAAGTAGAATTTTTTGTGGAATTTAGTGTTATCAACAGCCTTTGACTGAAATATTGGTACTTTTATTTTGTACTAATTGAAGGTATATAACAGGTTAAATTAAAATTTGTTCATTTATTTGTACTTGTTTAATAGGTTTTCTTGTCTAAAAGCACCATCTTGTTAATTTGAAGCCACTTTGAAACAATTTAGGGGACAATATGGCATAGTTTAAAAGATGGAGTGGTCAGCTATTGAAAGCCACCATATCTTAGTGTGCCAGCATAGATTGGGCTGGCCAATAGTATAATATAAAGATAGTGCATTTAAAAGATATCTGTTATAGAACTTTGATATTATTTTCTTATTTAAAAGTGCAGGGGCAGTGACAGATATGCAAATTTTTATTCTGAAGATGTCTTCAAACACATGTTATATACATATGCAATTTTTCTCCTTGGGTAGGGCTAAAGAATAGAAGAATTTTTCAAGAACACTTTGAATACCAATATATCTTTTATTGATTTTAATTCAAATATGACCTATGTACTTGATGTAGAAATATTGGCTAAATTGGTTCTCTTGCAAACTGGGCATAGGCATAACAGTAGTAAATGTGTACCAGTAACAAGTTACCAGATTGTGTACCCTACATTAAGTACAGTACTGAATACTTCGTTGTGTTCTGATTTGGTAAATAGTGGTTAGATGTGTACAATTTTTTAGCTGTAAGCTCCTGCATCAATTAAGTTTTAAAAAGTGGTAAAATTTTTCTCAGATCTTGCAAGATAAAATTTTGGTAATTTTTTAAACAATGTAGTATTTTTACATTCACTGCATTAGAAATTGCATGTAAAAGTGGGAGCGTCTCAAAATGTTCTAACTAGCGAAAAAAGGAATTGGTCACGGATATATATGGCATATATTTTTTAAATGGTAAATGAAAGTTTATTAATTTCCTAGTCCAGGTAAATGCTGATCAATGTTAGAAAGGTATGCAAATCACAGAAATGTTAGTGTTTTCGACTATAGCCAAAGCATTTACTACTGTGCTACCTATATGTCAGATGATGTTTTGTGGATTTTTATTTCTGAGAGTAAATCAAGGTTATTTTTTGCATAGATTGTGGTATCTCTTGTTCAAAAAAACTGAAGGCAGTACTCAAAAAGAAGGTATTGTCTAATGGACACTATAAAAACTGCTAAGTCAGCACTTTTTGCATTTTTATATATACACATATTAAAAAACCACACACAATCACAGGAAAGCGTTCTCCTGTCTTTATTCCATTTTAACTTTCTTTCTGTATGGTCATTTTTACTTTTCGCAATGAATTGGGCATATTCATGGGCATAAAATTAAATTTCGATAAAAAAAATTAGGCCAAAAATAAGGTAAATTTTAAACCGTACTGATCAGTTTGAACTTTGGATCAATTTCTCCCAAAGTTTTGATATGACAATAAAAACCTTTGGCTGAAAACTAGATTTTCTTCCCAATTGCTGAATTTAGGGCCACAATTAAGCAAATTAATAGGAACAAGTTCAATTTTTTTTTAAATTTTAGTCCAAAATAAGCAAAAATTAGCCAAAAATGGTAATGTATTGTCTATAAAAGTGATTATTATGCACATGATTTAACAAAACCTGTTCAACAGATGGTTTGTAAAGGCATAATAAGGGTCAAAATATCCAACTTAAAAGAGAAAAGAGATTTCCTTTACTTAAGTAGAATTTTTTGTGGAATTTAGTGTTATCAACAGCCTTTGACTGAAATATTGGTACTTTTATTTTGTACTAATTGAAGGTATATAACAGGTTAAATTAAAATTTGTTCATTTATTTGTACTTGTTTAATAGGTTTTCTTGTCTAAAAGCACCATCTTGTTAATTTGAAGCCACTTTGAAACAATTTAGGGGACAATATGGCATAGTTTAAAAGATGGAGTGGTCAGCTATTGAAAGCCACCATATCTTAGTGTGCCAGCATAGATTGGGCTGGCCAATAGTATAATATAAAGCTAGTGCATTTAAAAGATATCTGTTATAGAACTTTGATATTATTTTCTTATTTAAAAGTGCAGGGGCAGTGACAGATATGCAAATTTTTATTCTGAAGATGTCTTCAAACACATGTTATATACATATGCAATTTTTCTCCTTGGGTAGGGCTAAAGAATAGAAGAATTTTTCAAGAACACTTTGAATACCAATATATCTTTTATTGATTTTAATTCAAATATGACCTATGTACTTGATGTAGAAATATTGGCTAAATTGGTTCTCTTGCAAACTGGGTATAGGCATAACAGTAGTAAATGTGTACCAGTAACAAGTTACCAGATTGTGTACCCTACATTAAGTACAGTACTGAATACTTCGTTGTGTTCTGATTTGGTAAATAGTGGTTAGATGTGTACAATTTTTTAGCTGTAAGCTCCTGCATCAATTAAGTTTTAAAAAGTGGTAAAATTTTTCTCAGATCTTGCAAGATAAAATTTTGGTAATTTTTTAAACAATGTAGTATTTTTACATTCACTGCATTAGAAATTGCATGTAAAAGTGGGAGCGTCTCAAAATGTTCTAACTAGCGAAAAAAGGAATTGGTCACGGATATATATGGCATATATTTTTTAAATGGTAAATGAAAGTTTATTAATTTCCTAGTCCAGGTAAATGCTGATCAATGTTAGAAAGGTATGCAAATCACAGAAATGTTAGTGTTTTCGACTATAGCCAAAGCATTTACTACTGTGCTACCTATATGTCAGATGATGTTTTGTGGATTTTTATTTCTGAGAGTAAATCAAGGTTATTTTTTGCATAGATTGTGGTATCTCTTGTTCAAAAAAACTGAAGGCAGTACTCAAAAAGAAGGTATTGTCTAATGGACACTATAAAAACTGCTAAGTCAGCACTTTTTGCATTTTTATATATACACATATTAAAAAACCACACACAATCACAGGAAAGCGTTCTCCTGTCTTTATTCCATTTTAACTTTCTTTCTGTATGGTCATTTTTACTTTTCGCAATGAATTGGGCATATTCATGGGCATAAAATTAAATTTCGATAAAAAAAATTAGGCCAAAAATAAGGTAAATTTTAAACCGTACTGATCAGTTTGAACTTTGGATCAATTTCTCCCAAAGTTTTGATATGACAATAAAAACCTTTGGCTGAAAACTAGATTTTCTTCCCAATTGCTGAATTTAGGGCCACAATTAAGCAAATTAATAGGAACAAGTTCAATTTTTTTATAAATTTTAGTCCAAAATAAGCAAAAATTAGCCAAAAATGGTAATGTATTGTCTATAAAAGTGATTATTATGCACATGATTTAACAAAACCTGTTCAACAGATGGTTTGTAAAGGCATAATAAGAGTCAAAATATCCAACTTAAAAGAGAAAAGAGATTTCCTTTACTTAAGTAGAATTTTTTGTGGAATTTAGTGTTATCAACAGCCTTTGACTGAAATATTGGTACTTTTATTTTGTACTAATTGAAGGTATATAACAGGTTAAATTAAAATTTGTTCATTTATTTGTACTTGTTTAATAGGTTTTCTTGTCTAAAAGCACCATCTTGTTAATTTGAAGCCACTTTGAAACAATTTAGGGGACAATATGGCATAGTTTAAAAGATGGAGTGGTCAGCTATTGAAAGCCACCATATCTTAGTGTGCCAGCATAGATTGGGCTGGCCAATAGTATAATATAAAGCTAGTGCATTTAAAAGATATCTGTTATAGAACTTTGATATTATTTTCTTATTTAAAAGTGCAGGGGCAGTGACAGATATGCAAATTTTTATTCTGAAGATGTCTTCAAACACATGTTATATACATATGCAATTTTTCTCCTTGGGTAGGGCTAAAGAATAGAAGAATTTTTCAAGAACACTTTGAATACCAATATATCTTTTATTGATTTTAATTCAAATATGACCTATGTACTTGATGTAGAAATATTGGCTAAATTGGTTCTCTTGCAAACTGGGTATAGGCATAACAGTAGTAAATGTGTACCAGTAACAAGTTACCAGATTGTGTACCCTACATTAAGTACAGTACTGAATACTTCGTTGTGTTCTGATTTGGTAAATAGTGGTTAGATGTGTACAATTTTTTAGCTGTAAGCTCCTGCATCAATTAAGTTTTAAAAAGTGGTAAAATTTTTCTCAGATCTTGCAAGATAAAATTTTGGTAATTTTTTAAACAATGTAGTATTTTTACATTCACTGCATTAGAAATTGCATGTAAAAGTGGGAGCGTCTCAAAATGTTCTAACTAGCGAAAAAAGGAATTGGTCACGGATATATATGGCATATATTTTTTAAATGGTAAATGAAAGTTTATTAATTTCCTAGTCCAGGTAAATGCTGATCAATGTTAGAAAGGTATGCAAATCACAGAAATGTTAGTGTTTTCGACTATAGCCAAAGCATTTACTACTGTGCTACCTATATGTCAGATGATGTTTTGTGGATTTTTATTTCTGAGAGTAAATCAAGGTTATTTTTTGCATAGATTGTGGTATCTCTTGTTCAAAAAAACTGAAGGCAGTACTCAAAAAGAAGGTATTGTCTAATGGACACTATAAAAACTGCTAAGTCAGCACTTTTTGCATTTTTATATATACACATATTAAAAAACCACACACAATCACAGGAAAGCGTTCTCCTGTCTTTATTCCATTTTAACTTTCTTTCTGTATGGTCATTTTTACTTTTCGCAATGAATTGGGCATATTCATGGGCATAAAATTAAATTTCGATAAAAAAAATTAGGCCAAAAATAAGGTAAATTTTAAACCGTACTGATCAGTTTGAACTTTGGATCAATTTCTCCCAAAGTTTTGATATGACAATAAAAACCTTTGGCTGAAAACTAGATTTTCTTCCCAATTGCTGAATTTAGGGCCACAATTAAGCAAATTAATAGGAACAAGTTCAATTTTTTTTTAAATTTTAGTCCAAAATAAGCAAAAATTAGCCAAAAATGGTAATGTATTGTCTATAAAAGTGATTATTATGCACATGATTTAACAAAACCTGTTCAACAGATGGTTTGTAAAGGCATAATAAGGGTCAAAATATCCAACTTAAAAGAGAAAAGAGATTTCCTTTACTTAAGTAGAATTTTTTGTGGAATTTAGTGTTATCAACAGCCTTTGACTGAATATTGGTACTTTTATTTTGTACTAATTGAAGGTATATAACAGGTTAAATTAAAATTTGTTCATTTATTTGTACTTGTTTAATAGGTTTTCTTGTCTAAAAGCACCATCTTGTTAATTTGAAGCCACTTTGAAACAATTTAGGGGACAAAATGGCATAGTTTAAAAGATGGAGTGGTCAGCTATTGAAAGCCACCATATCTTAGTGTGCCAGCATAGATTGGGCTGGCCAATAGTATAATATAAAGCTAGTGCATTTAAAAGATATCTGTTATAGAACTTTGATATTATTTTCTTATTTAAAAGTGCAGGGGCAGTGACAGATATGCAAATTTTTATTCTGAAGATGTCTTCAAACACATGTTATATACATATGCAATTTTTCTCCTTGGGTAGGGCTAAAGAATAGAAGAATTTTTCAAGAACACTTTGAATACCAATATATCTTTTATTGATTTTAATTCAAATATGACCTATGTACTTGATGTAGAAATATTGGCTAAATTGGTTCTCTTGCAAACTGGGTATAGGCATAACAGTAGTAAATGTGTACCAGTAACAAGTTACCAGATTGTGTACCCTACATTAAGTACAGTACTGAATACTTCGTTGTGTTCTGATTTGGTAAATAGTGGTTAGATGTGTACAATTTTTTAGCTGTAAGCTCCTGCATCAATTAAGTTTTAAAAAGTGGTAAAATTTTTCTCAGATCTTGCAAGATAAAATTTTGGTAATTTTTTAAACAATGTAGTATTTTTACATTCACTGCATTAGAAATTGCATGTAAAAGTGGGAGCGTCTCAAAATGTTCTAACTAGCGAAAAAAGGAATTGGTCACGGATATATATGGCATATATTTTTTAAATGGTAAATGAAAGTTTATTAATTTCCTAGTCCAGGTAAATGCTGATCAATGTTAGAAAGGTATGCAAATCACAGAAATGTTAGTGTTTTCGACTATAGCCAAAGCATTTACTACTGTGCTACCTATATGTCAGATGATGTTTTGTGGATTTTTATTTCTGAGAGTAAATCAAGGTTATTTTTTGCATAGATTGTGGTATCTCTTGTTCAAAAAAACTGAAGGCAGTACTCAAAAAGAAGGTATTGTCTAATGGACACTATAAAAACTGCTAAGTCAGCACTTTTTGCATTTTTATATATACACATATTAAAAAACCACACACAATCACAGGAAAGCGTTCTCCTGTCTTTATTCCATTTTAACTTTCTTTCTGTATGGTCATTTTTACTTTTCGCAATGAATTGGGCATATTCATGGGCATAAAATTAAATTTCGATAAAAAAAATTAGGCCAAAAATAAGGTAAATTTTAAACCGTACTGATCAGTTTGAACTTTGGATCAATTTCTCCCAAAGTTTTTATATGACAATAAAAACCTTTGGCTGAAAACTAGATTTTCTTCCCAATTGCTGAATTTAGGGCCACAATTAAGCAAATTAATAGGAACAAGTTCAATTTTTTTTTAAATTTTAGTCCAAAATAAGCAAAAATTAGCCAAAAATGGTAATGTATTGTCTATAAAAGTGATTATTATGCACATGATTTAACAAAACCTGTTCAACAGATGGTTTGTAAAGGCATAATAAGGGTCAAAATATCCAACTTAAAAGAGAAAAGAGATTTCCTTTACTTAAGTAGAATTTTTTGTGGAATTTAGTGTTATCAACAGCCTTTGACTGAAATATTGGTACTTTTATTTTGTACTAATTGAAGGTATATAACAGGTTAAATTAAAATTTGTTCATTTATTTGTACTTGTTTAATAGGTTTTCTTGTCTAAAAGCACCATCTTGTTAATTTGAAGCCACTTTGAAACAATTTAGGGGACAATATGGCATAGTTTAAAAGATGGAGTGGTCAGCTATTGAAAGCCACCATATCTTAGTGTGCCAGCATAGATTGGGCTGGCCAATAGTATAATATAAAGCTAGTGCATTTAAAAGATATCTGTTATAGAACTTTGATATTATTTTCTTATTTAAAAGTGCAGGGGCAGTGACAGATATGCAAATTTTTATTCTGAAGATGTCTTCAAACACATGTTATATACATATGCAATTTTTCTCCTTGGGTAGGGCTAAAGAATAGAAGAATTTTTCAAGAACACTTTGAATACCAATATATCTTTTATTGATTTTAATTCAAATATGACCTATGTACTTGATGTAGAAATATTGGCTAAATTGGTTCTCTTGCAAACTGGGTATAGGCATAACAGTAGTAAATGTGTACCAGTAACAAGTTACCAGATTGTGTACCCTACATTAAGTACAGTACTGAATACTTCGTTGTGTTCTGATTTGGTAAATAGTGGTTAGATGTGTACAATTTTTTAGCTGTAAGCTCCTGCATCAATTAAGTTTTAAAAAGTGGTAAAATTTTTCTCAGATCTTGC
The DNA here is from genome assembly GCA_944474755.1 of Limnoperna fortunei. NCBI lineage: Eukaryota > Metazoa > Mollusca > Bivalvia > Mytilida > Modiolidae > Limnoperna > Limnoperna fortunei. Next base: position 91,284,706 of record OX104117.1, read on the forward strand.
AAGATAAAATTTTGGTAATTTTTTAAACAATGTAGTATTTTTACATTCACTGCATTAGAAATTGCATGTAAAAGTGGGAGCGTCTCAAAATGTTCTAACTAGCGAAAAAAGGAATTGGTCACGGATATATATGGCATATATTTTTTAAATGGTAAATGAAAGTTTATTAATTTCCTAGTCCAGGTAAATGCTGATCAATGTTAGAAAGGTATGCAAATCACAGAAATGTTAGTGTTTTCGACTATAGCCAAAGCATTTACTACTGTGCTACCTATATGTCAGATGATGTTTTGTGGATTTTTATTTCTGAGAGTAAATCAAGGTTATTTTTTGCATAGATTGTGGTATCTCTTGTTCAAAAAAACTGAAGGCAGTACTCAAAAAGAAGGTATTGTCTAATGGACACTATAAAAACTGCTAAGTCAGCACTTTTTGCATTTTTATATATACACATATTAAAAAACCACACACAATCACAGGAAAGCGTTCTCCTGTCTTTATTCCATTTTAACTTTCTTTCTGTATGGTCATTTTTACTTTTCGCAATGAATTGGGCATATTCATGGGCATAAAATTAAATTTCGATAAAAAAAATTAGGCCAAAAATAAGGTAAATTTTAAACCGTACTGATCAGTTTGAACTTTGGATCAATTTCTCCCAAAGTTTTTATATGACAATAAAAACCTTTGGCTGAAAACTAGATTTTCTTCCCAATTGCTGAATTTAGGGCCACAATTAAGCAAATTAATAGGAACAAGTTCAATTTTTTTTTAAATTTTAGTCCAAAATAAGCAAAAATTAGCCAAAAATGGTAATGTATTGTCTATAAAAGTGATTATTATGCACATGATTTAACAAAACCTGTTCAACAGATGGTTTGTAAAGGCATAATAAGGGTCAAAATATCCAACTTAAAAGAGAAAAGAGATTTCCTTTACTTAAGTAGAATTTTTTGTGGAATTTAGTGTTATCAACAGCCTTTGACTGAAATATTGGTACTTTTATTTTGTACTAATTGAAGGTATATAACAGGTTAAATTAAAATTTGTTCATTTATTTGTACTTGTTTAATAGGTTTTCTTGTCTAAAAGCACCATCTTGTTAATTTGAAGCCACTTTGAAACAATTTAGGGGACAATATGGCATAGTTTAAAAGATGGAGTGGTCAGCTATTGAAAGCCACCATATCTTAGTGTGCCAGCATAGATTGGGCTGGCCAATAGTATAATATAAAGCTAGTGCATTTAAAAGATATCTGTTATAGAACTTTGATATTATTTTCTTATTTAAAAGTGCAGGGGCAGTGACAGATATGCAAATTTTTATTCTGAAGATGTCTTCAAACACATGTTATATACATATGCAATTTTTCTCCTTGGGTAGGGCTAAAGAATAGAAGAATTTTTCAAGAACACTTTGAATACCAATATATCTTTTATTGATTTTAATTCAAATATGACCTATGTACTTGATGTAGAAATATTGGCTAAATTGGTTCTCTTGCAAACTGGGTATAGGCATAACAGTAGTAAATGTGTACCAGTAACAAGTTACCAGATTGTGTACCCTACATTAAGTACAGTACTGAATACTTCGTTGTGTTCTGATTTGGTAAATAGTGGTTAGATGTGTACAATTTTTTAGCTGTAAGCTCCTGCATCAATTAAGTTTTAAAAAGTGGTAAAATTTTTCTCAGATCTTGCAAGATAAAATTTTGGTAATTTTTTAAACAATGTAGTATTTTTACATTCACTGCATTAGAAATTGCATGTAAAAGTGGGAGCGTCTCAAAATGTTCTAACTAGCGAAAAAAGGAATTGGTCACGGATATATATGGCATATATTTTTTAAATGGTAAATGAAAGTTTATTAATTTCCTAGTCCAGGTAAATGCTGATCAATGTTAGAAAGGTATGCAAATCACAGAAATGTTAGTGTTTTCGACTATAGCCAAAGCATTTACTACTGTGCTACCTATATGTCAGATGATGTTTTGTGGATTTTTATTTCTGAGAGTAAATCAAGGTTATTTTTTGCATAGATTGTGGTATCTCTTGTTCAAAAAAACTGAAGGCAGTACTCAAAAAGAAGGTATTGTCTAATGGACACTATAAAAACTGCTAAGTCAGCACTTTTTGCATTTTTATATATACACATATTAAAAAACCACACACAATCACAGGAAAGCGTTCTCCTGTCTTTATTCCATTTTAACTTTCTTTCTGTATGGTCATTTTTACTTTTCGCAATGAATTGGGCATATTCATGGGCATAAAATTAAATTTCGATAAAAAAAATTAGGCCAAAAATAAGGTAAATTTTAAACCGTACTGATCAGTTTGAACTTTGGATCAATTTCTCCCAAAGTTTTGATATGACAATAAAAACCTTTGGCTGAAAACTAGATTTTCTTCCCAATTGCTGAATTTAGGGCCACAATTAAGCAAATTAATAGGAACAAGTTCAATTTTTTTTTAAATTTTAGTCCAAAATAAGCAAAAATTAGCCAAAAATGGTAATGTATTGTCTATAAAAGTGATTATTATGCACATGATTTAACAAAACCTGTTCAACAGATGGTTTGTAAAGGCATAATAAGGGTCAAAATATCCAACTTAAAAGAGAAAAGAGATTTCCTTTACTTAAGTAGAATTTTTTGTGGAATTTAGTGTTATCAACAGCCTTTGACTGAAATATTGGTACTTTTATTTTGTACTAATTGAAGGTATATAACAGGTTAAATTAAAATTTGTTCATTTATTTGTACTTGTTTAATAGGTTTTCTTGTCTAAAAGCACCATCTTGTTAATTTGAAGCCACTTTGAAACAATTTAGGGGACAATATGGCATAGTTTAAAAGATGGAGTGGTCAGCTATTGAAAGCCACCATATCTTAGTGTGCCAGCATAGATTGGGCTGGCCAATAGTATAATATAAAGCTAGTGCATTTAAAAGATATCTGTTATAGAACTTTGATATTATTTTCTTATTTAAAAGTGCAGGGGCAGTGACAGATATGCAAATTTTTATTCTGAAGATGTCTTCAAACACATGTTATATACATATGCAATTTTTCTCCTTGGGTAGGGCTAAAGAATAGAAGAATTTTTCAAGAACACTTTGAATACCAATATATCTTTTATTGATTTTAATTCAAATATGACCTATGTACTTGATGTAGAAATATTGGTTAAATTGGTTCTCTTGCAAACTGGGTATAGGCATAACAGTAGTAAATGTGTACCAGTAACAAGTTACCAGATTGTGTACCCTACATTAAGTACAGTACTGAATACTTCGTTGTGTTCTGATTTGGTAAATAGTGGTTAGATGTGTACAATTTTTTAGCTGTAAGCTCCTGCATCAATTAAGTTTTAAAAAGTGGTAAAATTTTTCTCAGATCTTGCAAGATAAAATTTTGGTAATTTTTTAAACAATGTAGTATTTTTACATTCACTGCATTAGAAATTGCATGTAAAAGTGGGAGCGTCTCAAAATGTTCTAACTAGCGAAAAAAGGAATTGGTCACGGATATATATGGCATATATTTTTTAAATGGTAAATGAAAGTTTATTAATTTCCTAGTCCAGGTAAATGCTGATCAATGTTAGAAAGGTATGCAAATCACAGAAATGTTAGTGTTTTCGACTATAGCCAAAGCATTTACTACTGTGCTACCTATATGTCAGATGATGTTTTGTGGATTTTTATTTCTGAGAGTAAATCAAGGTTATTTTTTGCATAGATTGTGGTATCTCTTGTTCAAAAAAACTGAAGGCAGTACTCAAAAAGAAGGTATTGTCTAATGGACACTATAAAAACTGCTAAGTCAGCACTTTTTGCATTTTTATATATACACATATTAAAAAACCACACACAATCACAGGAAAGCGTTCTCCTGTCTTTATTCCATTTTAACTTTCTTTCTGTATGGTCATTTTTACTTTTCGCAATGAATTGGGCATATTCATGGGCATAAAATTAAATTTCGATAAAAAAAATTAGGCCAAAAATAAGGTAAATTTTAAACCGTACTGATCAGTTTGAACTTTGGATCAATTTCTCCCAAAGTTTTGATATGACAATAAAAACCTTTGGCTGAAAACTAGATTTTCTTCCCAATTGCTGAATTTAGGGCCACAATTAAGCAAATTAATAGGAACAAGTTCAATTTTTTTTTAAATTTTAGTCCAAAATAAGCAAAAATTAGCCAAAAATGGTAATGTATTGTCTATAAAAGTGATTATTATGCACATGATTTAACAAAACCTGTTCAACAGATGGTTTGTAAAGGCATAATAAGGGTCAAAATATCCAACTTAAAAGAGAAAAGAGATTTCCTTTACTTAAGTAGAATTTTTTGTGGAATTTAGTGTTATCAACAGCCTTTGACTGAAATATTGGTACTTTTATTTTGTACTAATTGAAGGTATATAACAGGTTAAATTAAATTTTGTTCATTTATTTGTACTTGTTTAATAGGTTTTCTTGTCTAAAAGCACCATCTTGTTAATTTGAAGCCACTTTGAAACAATTTAGGGGACAATATGGCATAGTTTAAAAGATGGAGTGGTCAGCTATTGAAAGCCACCATATCTTAGTGTGCCAGCATAGATTGGGCTGGCCAATAGTATAATATAAAGCTAGTGCATTTAAAAGATATCTGTTATAGAACTTTGATATTATTTTCTTATTTAAAAGTGCAGGGGCAGTGACAGATATGCAAATTTTTATTCTGAAGATGTCTTCAAACACATGTTATATACATATGCAATTTTTCTCCTTGGGTAGGGCTAAAGAATAGAAGAATTTTTCAAGAACACTTTGAATACCAATATATCTTTTATTGATTTTAATTCAAATATGACCTATGTACTTGATGTAGAAATATTGGCTAAATTGGTTCTCTTGCAAACTGGGTATAGGCATAACAGTAGTAAATGTGTACCAGTAACAAGTTACCAGATTGTGTACCCTACATTAAGTACAGTACTGAATACTTCGTTGTGTTCTGATTTGGTAAATAGTGGTTAGATGTGTACAATTTTTTAGCTGTAAGCTCCTGCATCAATTAAGTTTTAAAAAGTGGTAAAATTTTTCTCAGATCTTGCAAGATAAAATTTTGGTAATTTTTTAAACAATGTAGTATTTTTACATTCACTGCATTAGAACTTGCATGTAAAAGTGGGAGCGTCTCAAAATGTTCTAACTAGCGAAAAAAGGAATTGGTCACGGATATATATGGCATATATTTTTTAAATGGTAAATGAAAGTTTATTAATTTCCTAGTCCAGGTAAATGCTGATCAATGTTAGAAAGGTATGCAAATTACAGAAATGTTAGTGTTTTCGACTATAGCCAAAGCATTTACTACTGTGCTACCAATAATGTCAAGCAACAAACGTTTTTCTACCACAAACGAGGCAGATTTAAAGATTCTGGATACTGTTAGTTTACTTTTATTGTTAAATTGCTGTTTCATTACCATTATTACATCAATTAAATACCATTATTTAATAAAGTTGTTCATGGTTTGAATAGTTTTTTGGTATAATAAAATAAATGTTACATGTCTGACAGGGTGACAGTAAACTTGTCAACTTTCGAAAATACTGTCAATCCTGGCTTTCGCCTCGGTTGACAGTATTTCCTCAAGTTGACAATTTTACTGTCACCCTGTCAGACATGTAATATTTATATAATATCATCCTTTGGGAGAAAGCACGAGAAATTAAGACCCGCGTTGCTATAACGGGTGGGGCCTAAAATCGGAATCATTAGAAATTAACACATGATCACTGTCCAATAAAATTACAGCATTTGTGCATGAAGTATAATAAAGTTTTTTACAGTAACTCTGTTAATAATATCTTTTTTTACTGGCTTGAGTGTGCCTTTTACAATTATTGTATTCTGTATCTGTGAAATCAAGTGATTTTCTACCAACCCTTACATTTTTTTGTATCCCGTCTCCACGTGACCTGTACTTTTCTTCCTCGGAATCATGCGAATCGAGGTCAAACTATACAAACAATATGACTGCCGCCAGATTTGCTTCACATATAGGAAGGATAAAATTGTTTTTTCTAAGGACAAAACTAAAGTAAATCGAATGGAATTTCATCGCCGGGAAAAATTCTTTATAAGTCAATTACAGCGGAGATACGGAAACCTACGAAGTGTTTAAACATTTTTTTTCATGCACTCCATATATTTTCGGACTCCCTAAAGCTGGCTGACTGTATAATTATAAGTATTTATCAGCATGTTAGGCTTCTTACCAATCCATTAACTAATTGGACCACAACAAGCACAAAATCACATACAGTAATACTGTTCATTTTGACAACAGAGATGAAGACAAGACCTAAAATTATACAAGTTTTACCGCTGATAGATATTTAGCGTAAAACAAAAATTTATATTATAATACAGAGACATTATATACTATCCTGACTGTAAAAAATAATGTCATTTGATTAGCTACAAAATGTCTTTGCAATTATTTTACCATTCATGCATGAACTAACCTGATTTAGTAAAATCCGCGAAATGGTTAGTACCCGTCTCTACATGACTTTTATTCCGTCACCTTGTGACTTGTAGACAGTCCTCTTCGGAATCAGGGTAAATTTGGCGATAAAAATAAACAAAAGAGCACAAAGTTGATGTTCTAAGGATAAAACTGATCAGAATGAAATAAAATTTCATCGCAGGCATAAATACGTTATGCAGTCGTTCACAGGAGGGAACCACCTGTAGCGCTAAATCAAAGTTCTGGTAAAGTACTTCTTCTGATTAGCAACAATGTGCCTTTTATAATTATTGTACCCAGTGTCTGGTCAATTGGTCCCACATGCAAATTGGTCCCAACTAATTAGTCCCAAGTCTTTGCCAATTGGTCCCACTTTTCGACAATTGGTTCCAACACTTTTCAAAAAGTATATTTTAGAACATTTTTTTGTTTTGTTTAGCAAGAAATAATAAGGTATTGAAATTTAAGAAGCTCACAATACAAACAAATTTAATTTTTTTCAAATTTATTAATTTAGTATACACATTTATAATGAAAGTAATGGCAAACGTCATTAAAAATATTTGAGTATTGTGTAAAAATATTTGAGTATTGTGCATGCCTTTTAAAATATAAACGTTTTATATTAGAATAATTTTGTCTTATTTAGTTTCATTAGCAGCTGACAACAGCCTCTTAATTATTTTTGTATAGGGGAAACTATTGACTTTTTTTGCTCCCACTTAGGCACCAAGTTTCGTTGAGTAATGAGAGACCCCTCAAAACGAGCGGAATAATTTCAGTTATATCACATTAAATTTTGGGGGTGTCATGTCAGATAAAATTTTTTTGCAAATTTAGAAACCCCGAAGGGTACTCAAGGAGACTCACTAACACCCATAAAATAGTCCAGAAATAGGCTTTGAACAATCAGATAAAAAAATACCCAATACATTTAACATGTTTAATAAAGTATCTAAATAAATTTATTTATAAATTCTATATGAAGATGCTTTTTAAATACAGCTCTAATATTAAAATTCCATTGAATACTAAATCCACTGTCTATGCTACAGTTTGGCACAGCCAAATATCAAAATAAGAGCTATTTTCCTCTCCCTCAGTCAAAGTTCATTTACAGAGCCATTGTCAAATTGAACATGCAATCATCAATTATCACCTTTTTTCCTGGATTTTCTCTTTCTTCTTAATATTCCGAACAAAAATGTAAAGTTTCATCTAAATCTGAAAAGGAATAAATTATTTTCAGCTTTTTTAAAAAGCAAACTGTAAGGCCTACTATTGTTTTACTTTTCAACATGAATGAAAACAAAAATTAACTTATCCCATCTGGTATTAAATCTATTACTGGAGGATAATTTTTACTTTTACAACATAAATATGTTATTATAAACATATACAAGGCTATATTCTTTCAATAATTACAATATAAAGATCCAAAATAATTAAACTTTTATTTATTTTTCCATAAATATAGCTACCTTCCATTAAATTCACATCAAATTCTGCTCAATTTTTTTCATTCTGCTTGTAATTTTTTTTTAATTTCACAATAAAACATTCTTAAAATGTAGTCTATAAACAGATAATGTAAATGCGCATCTAAAATGGGTTCATTTATTAAAATCTGACTCATATTAAGGATTTTATAGCCATTTTCTTATAAATTTACTTCAAACAAATTTAAGAAGTTGAAAGTTGTGAAGTACCCTTTGTGACATCACGCAAATTGTGACGTCACAACCCTATGATGTCATAACTTTATGTTGTAAACAAGCAAACAAGTTGAAAAATATTCTAGAATGAAGGGCGAAAGAAAAAAACATGCATTTAAGGCTGGTAACTGGGTGCATTTATTGAGGTCGAGATCCCTAGTTACCTTTCTGAAAATGAGTCCATATTGAAGGGTAATAGTTATTCACCTCCATCTACACACGCGTCACCTCTTTCATCTCCACATGTGACATCTCCATCTACACATGTGTCATCTCCCTTTTCATCTACACAGGTGTCACCCCCATCCAATCTACATGTGTATCACAAGACGAGACAACATCATCATGGTTAAAACGTCTTGATGAAAAGGAATTTACATTATATGCAAAAAAGAGTTATGACGGCAAGTCTTATACTATACCCAATATTGAAAACTGTACTAGATCGGTCAAACTGCTAAGACCGATTCATAAAAATAACGAGTATTTAGACAAGTATTTAGATAGCACAGAGGTTGAAAATAGAATGGTAGAGAGAAATCTAACTATTTCTATGATTAATGAATTATATGTATCCCATAAAAATGCTAGTTCAAAATGTGATATTCCAAATTTTGAACTAAAAGAAGAGTCCATATGGGGTTTAGGTTGGATATGGAAAATGAAATGCACAAAGTGCACATATGTATCTAAAGGGTTTAAACTTTATAAGGAAATAGAAAGCAATGGTGGTCCAGGCCATAAATGTGCGGCCATCAATTATGCATTTCAGGCAGGAATTACAAACTCAAATTTAGGAAATGATGGTGCGCGCCTTATTCTGGCAAGTGCTGGTATTCCCCCCATTGGTAGAAGTACCATGCAAAAGATTGCGAATAAAGTTTGCGACAAAGTTGTCGAACTTGCAGAGGCAGAAACAAATGACATAGTTAAAAGTATACAAAACAGGAATCAGACATTAGGGCTACAGAAAAATAATCCAATTAAGTTACAAATGGATGGTACTTATCAAAGCATCCACATTAAAGGTCGACATAGAATGGGTCAGAATGCTTCACAGGTCATAGGTATTGCTTGTGAGGATGAAACTGATGACCATAATATAATAGGTTACCATATGCTTAATAAATTATGCTGGATCGGTGCATGGTTACGAGGACAGGGTTATGACGTGGTCTGTCCTGACCATGAAAACTGCACTGCCAATACAAATCCTTATGATCCCTTAAGTGAGAAAAAATTAGGTTATGAAATTGGTTTGAAATTAGGAAAACAAAACTTATTAATAGATTACTGCACCACTGATGGTGATGCAAGTTGTGTTAAAGGTTTACAAGAAGCCATGAATGAGTTAATTGGTCCTCTATGGACTGTAAAAAGACTTGCCGATACTGTTTACAGAGGACAGAGTCAATTTCGGCAAGGGTTAAAAAGCAAAATTTAGTGTTGACATGTTCCCAGGTATAACAAAAGCCGAGAAAAGGGCAATTCAAACTGTGTTTTCCAATGACATTAAAGTGAGGACATACGGTATAATGAAAAATTTATTTGCTATTTACAATGGTGAACTTAAGAAAATAGCAAACTGTTTACCCAGAATTGTAAAAAGTGTAGTAAACTGTTATAGTGGTCTTTGCGGTGACAGGTGTAGATGGAGCGTCACTCTTTGTAAAGGGGGTAAAACCACAAGCTGGTGGTTTAAGTCAATAGGATTGAGCAGTCATGGTTTTAAAAATGCAGTCTTTCCCAAATGCCGTCGGACCGACGGACCTGTCCGACAAAATAACAGTGGGTCCGTCAATTTCCCATTCCCGACCGGACCGCCTGTCCGGCAAATTCTGTCACTTTTGTTTTTGTTAATTCCGGAACTTTGTCCGTTATTTATTATTTTTTATTCGATTTCCGCCGCACTTGCGCAGAACGTTCATACAAAAACAAAAATCTTTGAAACGTTTGTATAAGTGTTATTTTATCGTGAATATCAAGCTTTCTAAAATTGTCGGTCAGACAAAAAATTATTCGGTCAGACAAAACCTACATATCTGTCTGACCGAATGTCAGACAAAAGCAAAAACTATTTGGCACAGTCTGAAAATGGTTCACTTTGTCCTGATGAGGAAGATAAACTGCTCATTAGTGAACTCATTGAAATGAAATTATCACAGACAGCACTAGATGAAATGAAGTTTTTTACCAATACAAACAAGTGCGAGTCTGTGAATAGGACAATATCATCCTATCTACCCAAAAATAAAACATACTCACGTAATGCAATAGGTCGTACAGCTGCGGCAGTGTTAAAAGTGAATAACAAAAGGGATCTTGCACTGGTAAAAACACTCAAAGCTGTAGGTACTCCTCCTGGTAAATCCTCACTTGCTCTGCGTGACCTGCAAAAGATACGTAAACGTGAGGACCACAGTATTGAATATCAAAAAAAAGTAAAGGTTAAATATCTGCGGTTACAAGCTCGCAAAAAGCAAGCGGTTATTTTCATAGTCAATAAAAACAAGGGAAAAGTTTTAAAAAGTGATTACAAGAAGCATCAGTTAGAACTGGTGCTTAGTAAGCATCGTACAAAAAGGGGTATCTAAGAGTTGTACAAGGTCATACAGCCCTCAACCAGGTTGCAGTAAAGATTTAATTTAGCACAGCATTAATTTTATAGGATCTGTTTTTCTATTTTGCATTTGATTGTAGGTATTTTCAGCAGAACACAGCAATATCTATTTATTGAATATAATTTTGTTTATTGCATGTTGTTTGGTTTTATTAATAAAGTTGGTTTTAATACTTAAAAGAAAATTGGATAAGAATGTACAAGAGTTTTATACTTTATACTAGAAATCTATCTGCAGTCTTTAAATATTGATTGTGTTCAGTTTCTTCATTTTCGATGTTTGTTTACATTTGTAAATGTTTTGATTATCTCCCCTATATTACTAAAAAGCTGTAACAAGCCTTTTCATAAAAAAATAGACAAGAGAAATACTTTTTCAGGATTTTGTAATTTGAATCTTGTACAGAGAAGCATGTGGGAGGAGAGGGTGGGCTTCTATCCCATTTTCTTTTTTTTTCTTACTCTCTATTTTGCAATCTATTACGGATAGTAAGCAGGTCAGTGTGTCCTGAATATTCAAGTTATTCGTACAAAAATAAACAGAAACACCAATAAAATACAAACCTGATTTATGATTTATGTAACATTTTAAGATTTAACATGCACTCTGGATATATTGTGTCATTTAGTTGGTGAGTTGTACACTTAGCATTATAGTTGAACAACACTGTCTTATTGTTTATCTCACGTGGTTCAAGGCTAATGTGTTCTGGTAGAATGCACATACTGTTGTGGCAAAGATGGGAAGAATCCAAGTTTGGATCTAAATAAACTACATTCAGCTGCAACATTTTAAATAACCTTGCTACATTCATTTTACTTCTCTGTCCATTTGGCAGTGTAACATTTATGACCCCTAAAGAGTAATTTTTGAAATTTCGTGTCCCACCAGTCCAAATCTGACAAATGCCATTTTCACTCAATTTACTGTATAAAAGCAATAAATCTGAATATTTCGCTTGAAAATTCTGACTAGAAACAGCCATTTTAAATTGTTTACCGCTATTTACCATATTAAAGTGAAAATTACATCAATTCAGCTGCAGCGGCTGGACTAGTAGTCAAACACACTATCAAACACAGTAAAAAATCAACACTTCAAATTGAACATGCAATCATCAATTTTCACCTTTTTTCCTGGATTTTCTCTTTCTTCTTAATATTCCGAACAAAAATGTAAAGTTTCATCTAAATCTGAAAAGGAATAAATTATTTTCAGCTTTTTTAAAAAGCAAACTGTAAGGCCTACTATTGTTTTACTTTTCAACATGAATGAAAACAAAATTAACTTATCCCATCTGGTATTAAATCTATTACTGGAGGATAATTTTTACTTTTACAACATAAATATGTTATTATAAACATATACAAGGCTATATTCTTTCAATAATTACAATATAAAGATCCAAAATAATTAAACTTTTATTTATTTTTCCATAAATATAGCTACCTTCCATTAAATTCACATCAAATTCTGCTCAATTTTTTTCATTCTGCTTGTAATTTTTTTTTAATTTCACAATAAAACATTCTTAAAATGTAGTCTATAAACAGATCATGTAAATGCGCATCTAAAATGGGTTCATTTATTAAAATCTGACTCATATTAAGGATTTTATAGCCATTTTCTTATAAATTTACTTCAAACAAATTTAAGAAGTTGAAAGTTGTGAAGTACCCTTTGTGACATCACGCAAATTGTGACGTCACAACCCTATGATGTCATAACTTTATGTTGTAAACAAGCAAACAAGTTGAAAAATATTCTAGAATGAAGGGCGAAAGAAAAAAACATGCATTTAAGGCTGGTAACTGGGTGGATTTATTGATGTCGAGATCCCTAGTTACCTTTCTGAAAATGAGTCCATATTGAAGGGTAATAGTTATTCACCTCCATCTACACACGCGTCACCTCTTTCATCTCCACATGTGACATCTCCATCTACACGTGTCATCTCCCTTTTCATCTACACAGGTGTCACCCCCATCCAATCTACATGTGTATCACAAGACGAGACAACATCATCATGGTTAAAACGTCTTGATGAAAAGGAATTTACATTATATGCAAAAAAGAGTTATGACGGCAAGTCTTATACTATACCCAATATTGAAAACTGTACTAGATCGGTCAAACTGCTAAGACCGATTCATAAAAATAACGAGTATTTAGACAAGTATTTAGATAGCACAGAGGCTGAAAATAGAATGGTAGAGAGAAATCTAACTATTTCTATGATTAATGAATTATATGTATCCCATAAAAATGCTAGTTCAAAATGTGATATTCCAAATTTTGAACTAAAAGAAGAGTCCAAATGGGGTTTAGGTTGGATGTGGAAAATGAAATGCACAAAGTGCACATATGTATCTAAAGGGTTTAAACTTTATAAGGAAATAGAAAGCAATGGTGGTCCAGGCCGTAAAGGTGTGAAAACACTAATCCAATTCTTTAAGATTTTCTACTAAATTTGTTATTTTTGGAATTAGCACAGCTCTTTTACCTTAAGCGTAGCTTGACCGACACTATATATATCCAGAATCGTACGTGACAGGCCTATGTTCTCTCAAAATTTCATGACCACTTTAAAACCTTCCAAGAGAAAACCAACTTCCGGGGTAAACCCCACTCTAAAAATAGCACTTTCTTTTCAGAAAATCTTGGTTTATAGGTCACGTAGTAAATGTGACATAAAATATACTAAACAACATTAGAACAGACCATGTTAGGACTCAAAATTTTCCCAATATATTTACCTTTCAGAAAAACTTTCTTTTATTAAAATCCATACAGTATTTGTTAATATACACTAAGATAAACAGGACTATTTTGTTTGTTAAGTACTATTTTCTTATATGTTCTGAATTTGATTGGTTCCCTTTAGTGTCATGACCCCTAAAGAGCAACATTTTTAGCTTTAAATTGCCTAAAAATGCTCAGAAGTCTACTGCTATGTGTTGCGACACAAAATTTAAAATTTCATGAGCATCTGTTTAGTCGTTCGGTTAAAAAATGCAAAAATAAATGAGCACATCTTTGAAGGGAGATAAACCATTCTTGACAAAAAATCTCCATTCCACTGTGCATTTGAAAATTAAATTTTTAAGCTTTAAAAGCAAAGAAATAAAAAACTTCTGTACTGAATTTTATTTAGGGAACATTAATGAAGTAAATCATGTCTTTTAAAGATATCCACAAGTTTTAATTTTAATTTTATTTAAATTTAAATTTGAAATTTTGATTTAAAAATCATAAAATTTGGTGATTTTTATACGTTTTTTATGCTATATTGAAATTTTATGTGGCAAAAAATTATGAAAAACTGAAATTTAACATCATAAAACTATTTTAATTAATTTATCAATTTCCTAATCTCATGATAATTGGTCCCCAGGTAATGTTTTTCTCAGCAGGTACAATACCTGAATATTCAAACAATTTCACAGGTTGGGTGCAATAAAAGTCTATTATCAATTAAATATGAAACATTTTGTATATGTGTCTGCATTTTTATCATCACAAGTCATTTTGACACAATTCTGAGCCCAACAACTGTCCATTTAGAAACTGTGTAAGAAATCTGAAGACAAAAATGGGCAAAAAAAGGGCCCTTCTCTCCAAAAAATTTGGTTTTCAGAAAGGACATTCCCCAGCAAATAAGGGTAAGATATTTAAGTTTGATACTGCGGTTGAGCCTGAACCTGTTATAAGGTTACCGCACAATGTTTTCGAGTCTAGAGTCACTCAAAATAGTGATAAAATACTTACAGTGCTTGATGTTGACCAATCTCCCTGTCCTCCTATGTTATTGCGTCCACGTCCCAAAAGTCCTGAACTATTTGATGAATATCTTGAGCCCACAGTCAGTGATCCTGACAATCATACATATAAGCACTATGTACCCTCTCTAGTGAGTGTTATGTGGAATTCTACAATAAAAGAACATGCATTTGAGAAAAATGGTTGTGATGGGTATCTTGATTTTGACTCCCATGCAGCCCAAAAATGGGGATTTGCATGGAAGGAGAGGTTGAAATGTAATAAATGTGGTTTTGTAGGCAAGTTTCACAAGTAATATTATGAAGTGAACACTACAGGACCAGGTAGAAAGTCTGCAACCATTAATACAAGCTTGCAGGCAGGTTTAATGACCACATGCATATCAAATAAGAGTTTTCGAGATATTTCACTTACATGTAATATTATACCCGCAAACTTGACAAGCCAATAAAGTTGGCCTTAGCTCGCCAAAGAAAATATGCATTGCACTCTGCGATTCATTACAAAATACACTATCGCATAGGTATTGCAGATCCAAAGGTATCCAAAGTTACTTGTACAGACCATGCCTATTCCAAAAATTGAATTTCATGGTCACTCCGCACTCCCCTTGCATGCTGTATATTATATATACTGTATATATTGTATGTTATAATGTAAATACTTGAAATCTTTGAACATGGAGTGTCAGATTTTTTTATATTATACCTTATCAGAGAAAACAATCTTGATATGGAGAGTGTGTTCTGCATCGCACTGGAAAAATCCCACGACAAATCTGTCTGTCATGATTAACATGATGGGTTCAAGAGACAGATGTTCTGGGTTGACACACCGCTTATTGTGACATCTATGTGAAACTTGCATGTCTGGGGGTAAATTAAAATTTCTTGTGGGAAGCATGTAGACAAATCTATGGCTACTAATAGTTTTTTATCTTTTTTCCAGGGAAAGGTCACTGTTAGTGTAGAATAGGTTGACTTCCCTCCCCCCAAAAGGCACAATAAGCATCCATATGGCCCATGGGCCTGTGATTTCACCAAAATCCTATGTTTTTGATGCTCTATCCATTCATTTAAGTCCATTTGTAATTTTCTTTTGGTTAAAAACAATTTTAAACTAGGAAAATATATTTGAGGTCAAGGTTGCACGTGCAGTTTCCCTTACAGGTGTGAAAACACTAATCCAATTCTTTAAGATTTTCTACTAAATTTGTTATTTTTGGAATTAGCACAGCTCTTTTACCTTAAGCGTAGCTTGACCGACACTATATATATCCAGAATCGTACGTGACAGGCCTATGTTCTCTCAAAATTTCATGACCACTTTAAAACCTTCCAAGAGAAAACCAACTTCCGGGGTAAACCCCACTCTAAAAATAGCACTTTCTTTTCAGAAAATCTTGGTTTATAGGTCACGTAGTAAATGTGACATAAAATATACTAAACAACATTAGAACAGACCATGTTAGGACTCAAAATTTTCCCAATATATTTACCTTTCAGAAAAACTTTCTTTTATTAAAATCCATACAGTAGTTGTTAATATACACTAAGATAAACAGGACTATTTTGTTTGTTAAGTACTATTTTCTTATATGTTCTGAATTTGATTGGTTCCCTTTAGTGTCATGACCCCTAAATGTGCGGCCATCAATTATGCATTTCAGGCAGGAATTACAAACTCAAATTTAGGAAATGATGGTGCGCGCCTTATTCTGGCAAGTGCTGGTATTCCCCCCATTGGTAGAAGTACCATGCAAAAGATTGTGAATAAAGTTTTGCGACAAAGTTGTCGAACTTGCAGAGGCAGAAACAAATGACATAGTTAAAAGTATACAAAACAGGAATCAGACATTAGGGCTTCAGAAAAATAATCCAATTAAGTTACAAATGGATGGTACTTATCAAAGCATCCACATTAAAGGTCGACATAAAATGGGTCAGAATGCTTCACAGGTCATAGGCATTGCTTGTGAGGATGAAACTGATGACCATAATATAATAGGTTACCATATGCTTAATAAATTATGCTGGATCGGTGCATGGTTACGAGGACAGGGTTATGACGTGGTCTGTCCTGACCATGAAAACTGCACTGCCAATACAAATCCTTATGATCCCTTAAGCGAGAAAAAATTAGGTTATGGAATTGGTTTGAAATTAGGAAAACAAAACTTATTAATAGATTACTGCACCACTGATGGTGATGCAAGTTGTGTTAAAGGTTTACAAGAAGCCATGAATGAGTTATTTGGTCCTCTATGGACTGTAGAAAGACTTGCCGATACTGTTCACAGAGGACAGAGTCAATTTCGGCAAGGGTTAAAAAGCAAAATTTAGTGTTGACATGTTCCCAGGTATAACAAAAGCCGAGAAAAGGGCAATTCAAACTGTGTTTTCCAATGACATTAAAGTGAGGACATACGGTATAATGAAAAATTTATTTGCTATTTACAATGATGAACTTAAGAAAATAGCAAACTGTTTACCCAGAATTGTAAAAAGTGTAGTAAACTGTTATAGTGGTCTTTGAGGTGACAGGTGTAGATGGAGCGTCACTCTTTGTAAAGGGGGTAAAACCACAAGCTGGTAGTTTAAGTCAATAGGATTGAGCAGTCATGGTTTTAAAAATGGTTCACTTTGTCCTGATGAGGAAGATAAACTGCTCATTAGTGAACTCATTGAAATGAAATAATCACAGACAGCACTAGATGAAATGAAGTTTTTTACCAATACAAACAAGTGCGAGTCTGTGAATAGGACAATATCATCCTATCTACCCAAAAATAAAACATACTCGCGTAATGCAATAGGTCGTACAGCTGCGGCAGTGTTAAAAATGAATAACAAAAGGGATCTTGCACTGGTAAAAACACTCAAAGCTGTAGGTACTCCTCTTGGTAAATCCTCACTTGCTCTGCGTGACCTGCAAAAGATACGTAAACGTGAGGACCACAGTATTGAATATCAAAAAGAGTAAAGGTTAAATATCTGCGGTTACAAGCTCGCAAAAAGCAAGCGGTTATTTTCATAGTCAATAAAAACAAGGGAAAAGTTTTAAAAAGTGATTACAAGAAGCATCAGTTAGAACCGGTGCTTAGTACGCATCGTACAAAAAGGGTATTTAAGAGTTGTACAAGGTCATACAGCCCTCAACCAGGTTGCAGTAAAGATTTAATTTAGCACAGCATTAATTTTATAGGATCTGTTTTTCTATTTGCATATGATTGTAGGTATTTTCAGCAGAAGAACACAGCAATATCTATTTATTGAATATAATTTTGTTTATTGCATGTTGTTTGGTTTTATTAATAAAGTTGGTTTTAATACTTGTAAGAAAATTGGATAAGAATGTACAAGAGTTTTATACTTATACTAGAAATCTATCTGCAGTCTTTAAATATTGATTGTGTTCAGTTTCTTCATTTTCGATGTTTGTTTACATTTGTAAATGTTTTGATTATCTCCCCTATATTACTAAAAAGCTGTAACAAGCCTTTTCATAAAAAAATAGACAAGAGAAATACTTTTTCAGGATTTTGTAATTTGAATCTTGTACAGAGAAGCATGTGGGAGGAGAGGGTGGGCTTCTATCCCATTTTCTTTTTTTTTCTTACTCTCTATTTTGCAATCTATTACGGATAGTAAGCAGGTCAGTGTGTCCTGAATATTCAAGTTATTCGTACAAAAATAAACAGAAACACCAATAAAATACAAACCTGATTTATGATTTATGTAACATTTTTAAGATTTAACATGCACTCTGGATATATTGTGTCATTTAGTTGGTGAGTTGTACACTTAACATTATAGTTGAACAAAACTGTCTTATTGTTTATCTCACGTGTTTCAAGGCTAATGTGTTCTGGTAGAATGCACATACTGTTGTGGCAAAGATGGGAAGAATCCAAGTTTGGATCTAAATAAACTACATTCAGCTGCAACATTTTAGATAACCTTGCTACATTCATTTTACTTCTCTGTCCATTTGGCAATGTAACATTTATGACCCCTAAAGAGTAATTTTTGAAATTTCGTGTCCCACCAGTCCAAATCTGACAAATGCCATTTTCACTCAATTTACTGTTTAAAAGCAATAAATCTGAATATTTCGCTTAAAAATTCTGACTAGAAACAGCCATTTTAAATTGTTTACCGCTATTTACCATATTAAAGTGAAAATTACATCAATTCAGCTGCAGCGGCTGGACTAGTAGTCCAACACACTATCAAACACAGTAAAAAATCAACACTTCAAATTGAACATGCAATCATCAATTTTCACCTTTTTTCCTGGATTTTCTCTTTCTTCTTAATATTCCGAACAAAAATGTAAAGTTTCATCTAAATCTGAAAAGGAATAAATTATTTTCAGCTTTTTTAAAAAGCAAACTGTAAGGCATACTATTGTTTTACTTTTCAACATGAATGAAAACAAAAATTAACTTATCCCATCTGGTATTAAATCTATTACTGGAGGATAATTTTTACTTTTACAACATAAATATGTTATTATAAACATATACAAGGCTATATTCTTTCAATAATTACAATATAAAGATCCAAAATAATTAAACTTTTATTTATTTTTCCATAAATATAGCTACCTTCCATTAAATTCACATCAAATTCTGCTCAATTTTTTTCATTCTGCTTGTAATTTTTTTTTAATTTCACAATAAAACATTCTTAAAATGTAGTCTATAAACAGATCATGTAAATGCGCATCTAAAATGGGTTCATTTATTAAAATCTGACTCATATTAAGGATTTTATAGCCATTTTCTTATAAATTTACTTCAAACAAATTTCGGAAGTTGAAAGTTGTGAAGTACCCTTTGTGACACCATGCAAATTGTGACGTCACAACCCTATGATGTCATAACTTTATGTTGTAAACAAGCAAACAAGTTGAAAAATATTCTAGAATGAAGGGCGAAAGAAAAAAACATGCATTTAAGGATGGTAACTGGGTGCATTTATTGAGGTCGAGATCCCTAGTTACCAATTTTGCTGAAAAGGAGTCCATATTGAAGGGTAATAGTTATTCACCTCCATCTACACATGCGTCACCTCTTTCATCTCCATCTACACATGTGTCATCTCCATCTACACATGTGTCATCTCCCTTTTCATCTACACAGGTGTCACCTCCCCATCCAATCTACATGTGTATCACAAGACGAGACAACATCATCATGGTTAAAACGTCTTGATGAAAAGGAATTTACATTATATGCAAAAAAGAGTTATGACGGCAAGTCTTATACTATACCCAATATTGAAAACTGTACTAGATCGGTCAAACTGCTAAGACCGATTCATAAAAATAACGAGTATTTAGACAAGTATTTAGATAGCACAGAGGTTGAAAATAGAATGGTAGATAGAAATCTAACTATTTCTATGATTAATGAATTATATGTATCCCATAAAAATGCTAGTTCAAAATGTGATATTCCAAATTTTGAACTAAAAGAAGAGTCCAAATGGGGTTTAGGTTGGATATGGAAAATGAAATGCACAAAGTGCACATATGTATCTAAAGGGTTTAAACTTTATAAGGAAATAGAAAGCAATGGTGGTCCAGGCCGTAAATGTGCGGCCATCAATTATGCATTTCAGGCAGGAATTACAAACTCAAATTTAGGAAATGATGGTGCGCGCCTTATTCTGGCAAGTACTGGTATTGCCCCATTGGTAGAAGTACCATGCAAAAGATTGCGAATAAAGTTTGCGACAAAGTTGTCGAACTTGCCGAGGCAGGAACAAATGACATAGTTAAAAGTATACAAAACAGGAATCAGAAATTAGGGCTGCAGAAAAATAATCCAATTAAGTTACAAATGGATGGTACTTATCAAAGCATCCACGTTAAAGGTCGACATAATGGGTCAGAATGCTTCACAGGTCATAGGTATTGCTTGTGAGGATGAAACTGATGACCATAATATAATAGGTTACCATATGCTTAATAAATTATGCTGGGTCGGTGCATGGTTACGAGGACAGGGTTATGACATGGTCTGTCCTGACCATGAAAACTGCACTGCCAATACAAATCCTTATGATCCCTTAAGCGAGAAAAAATTAGGTTATGAAATTGGTTTGAAATTAGGAAAACAAAACTTATTAATAGATTACTGCACCACTGATGGTGATGCAAATTGTGTTAAAGGTTTACAAGAAGCCATGAATGAGTTATTTGGTCCTCTATGGACTGTAAAAAGACTTGCCGATACTGTTCACAGAGGACAGAGTCAATTTCGGCAAGGGTTAAAAAGCAAAATTTAGTGTTGACATGTTCCCAGGTATAACAAAAGCAGAGAAAAGGGCAATTCAAACTGTGTTTTCCAATGACATTAAAGTGAGGACATACGGTATAATGAAAAATTTATTTGCTATTTACAATTGTGAACTTAAGAAAATAGCAAAATGTTTACCCAGAATTGTAAAAAGTGTAGTAAACTGTTATAGTGGTCTTTGCGGTGACAGGAGTAGATGGAGCGTCACTCTTTCTAAATTGGGTAAAACCACAAGCTGGTGGTTTAAGTCAATAGGTTTGAGCAGTCATGGTCTTAAAAATGGTTCACTTTGTCCTGATGAGGAAGATAAACTGCTCATTAGTGAACTCATTGAAATAAAATTATCACAGACAGCACTAGATGAAATGAAGTTTTTTACCAACACAAACAAGTGCGAGTCTGTGAATTGGACAACATCATCCTATCTACCCAAAAATAAAACATACTCACGTACTGCAATAGGTCGTACAGCTGCGGCAGTGTTAAAGGTGAATAACAAAAGGGATCTTGCACTGGTAAAAACACTCAAAGCTGTAGGTACTCCTCTTGGTAAATCCTCACTTGCTCTGCGTGACCTGCAAAAGATACGTAAACGTGAGGACCATAGTATTGAATATAAAAAAAAGTAAAGGTTAAATATCTGCGGTTACAAGCTCGCAAAAAGCAAGCTTTTATTTTCATAGTCAATAAAAACAAGGGAAAAGTTTTAAAAAGTGATTACAAGAAGCATCAGTTAGAACCGGTGCTTAGTACGCATCGTACAAAAAGGGTATTTAAGAGTTGTACAAGGTCATACAGCCCTCAACCAGGTTGCAGTAAAGATTTAATTTAGCACAGCATTAATTTTATGAACTCGCTTAACGGACGGGCCAAGTGCAGGAAGTAAAACGGAATTGTGGGAAATGTGCAGACGAATCGCATATCCATTCCGACTTTGATTTTCTAAATTTAAATGTCATGTGACTTTTTTTGAAAGTCTTTCTACGAGCGGGATATTTCCTGTGACTAGTACTGGCACTGAAAATATTCTTAAAGAGAAATAAGAACAGAGTAGACGTAAAAATGTTTCACATGGTATCACCAAGAATTACATATAAAATTTAATGATAATTTGCAAATATCCTGTACATCAAAATGAAAAAAAAAACATGCAAATAGACCACTAAAAATAAAAAGCACCCCTGACCCAGTGCCCTAGCCCTAGGTGATAAAAAATAAAAATGTACTATTGGTTTTAAATAATACCTTTCAGACAGAAAATTTATTTAAAAAAAAAGTAACAAATTATCTGATTTCATGTGCCAACACTTAGGGACAGACCATTTAACTTGAAGGTTGGGGGGGGGGGGGGGGGTGGGGGACTTGATTTTTTGTTTTGGTCAGAAAAATGTTTATTTTTTGAAGGTGTCGCAACAGAATATTTTTTTTATTATTAGCATTATTTTATATAGCAGAAATCCTCCTGAATATTTTTTTGGTTACCCTCTGCTTCCAAAATAATTTTTTGGCATCAAAAATCATTTTCAAAATATTTTTTAGGTAAAAACCAAGGCCCCCCCCCCCAACCCCACTTGCAAGTTAAATGGTCTGTCCCTTATTACTATATGGAACATGTATCAACTATCATACCTTGAAGGTGGTGACTAAAGATTAAATGTATTAATTTTTTTCTTAGAAGAAGGTTATAATACAGCAGTATATTAATCAATATGTCGTTGTTATTCATTCCTCTGGCCTCTGGGTAATTATATAGCATGGGTAGGATTCATTTGGAATGACCCGTTTTAATGCAGTCTATCAATCTAGTATGGGTAATTTGAACCAATCAGTCTAGTCAGTTGCTATGTTTTCTACTTCTTCATTGACTTGGCATGTAAAAAGGACTGAAAAGATGCCAATGAGTCTTTTTGTATAACAATTGTATGTTAGTTTTCTGAAAACTAGTCATATTTCTACCTTGTGCAAAGTTTAATTAAAGTTTAAGTTGCAGAAAAGAGACCTCCACTCCTCAACCTGAATTAAATTGTTGAGTATTTCTACTTTATAAGTTCATTTATATACTAATTACAGCTAAGAAAAGCTTTTTTAGTTAGTTTTTTTTTCTTTTCAAAAGAAATGTTAATTTTTATATCATACCGTCATAACAACATAATTCACTGTTTTCAACCCCCCTATACTCAAAATGAAATATCCCTTGATAAAATGTTGCTTTTATAAGATGTGTTTTTTGCTTATTTGGTAACTATTACACCTGTACTGCCATAAAAAGATGATATTTTGAGTGTTGTGTCAAAATTGTTCTTTAGAAGAAAAAAAATATACTTAACTGTCCTTATCAGTTAAAAATGGCTAAACAAGGATTCACCACATCTTTGGAAACTGTCATAGTTTTTATTCTTGAAAGAATATTTTAAACTCCATGCATATTTTATTTACAGAACCATTAAATAACATAAAAAAATTCTAGTGCTAATCTGGAACTGTTGGCTTTGCTTAAAGGGCTCATTGATGAAATGAATTTCATCAAAACATGGCAGGATGAAAAAATAGTAAAAATTTATTCTTTATTTCTGCTTTTGCACAGACCAATCCACTAGGATATTGACCTCTACAGGCAAGTTTTGGTAGGTTATCTGCCCCTTTATATATATAATTATGATATCAGGAACAGTACTCTGGGAAATGGAAATAAAGGAAGTTTGCATATATACATTATTTACACGATTGATTAAAGAAAGTAGTTTATTGATCATATTTTCTCCTTACTGACCTAAGTTTTAATACCTGTTTTATAAGGAACGAACTATAGATATGCTGATATTCCTGGATATAGAATCTTCTAAGCTTATCAAATTAGTTCATAATATTTCAGTTTTCATCTAAAAAAAAAGATAATGAAACAGTGTTTTGGGTAGATGAAAATAAATTACAGTTACAGAACAAATGACTAGTTAACAATTTCAAAATGTTATCACTGCATACATGTATGTACAGCACAGTTATAGTATTATTTTTCTGTTTCAGCTTAAATTGTATGGTGAAAGGAAAATATAAACTGTGGAAGGATTTATTGTACCCCCCACAAACTTGTTGTTGGGGGGGTATATAGGAATCACCCTGTCTGTCCGTCTGTCCGCATCACTTGTAAGGGCAACTCCACCTAAACAGCTTGATGAAATTTAATGAAACTTAGCATAAAGGAAATACATTATATGTAGATGTGGATGAAGGATTTTTATTGACCTCGGATTCATTAAAGGGGAGATAATTAGAATTAATCAATTATATTACAATGATAATTAATGGTCTTTGATGTACATGTATCTTCTTTTATATTTATAGATGTTTATTGTATCTGTGATAACATTGACTAGTGGGATGAGGCTAGACATGCTAGAGGATCACAATTATTTTTCTATTCCGGTAAGTTTTTGAAACATGATAACTGTTAAAATGTTTAGTGCAGACAGGGTGTGCTTAACTTCATTCTCTAATTTTGACGTAATATTTCAACAGCTTGACCGGTGTGGAAAAAATATTTCTCGTCACTAGTGAATTTGTTCTTCTCAGCAGTTGATTGGTTACAAATAATAACGTCACAATAAGAACTCATGACGTAATAAACAAAACACCTTCCATATACCGCGTATTCAAGTCAAAATTGGGGTTGGGAGAATTTGTACTTCGTTTCGCAAATTTACTACTTTTTAAAATTAGAGAAACAGAATCTTACATTAGTACTCTTGGATTATCGGATTTCTCGATAGTTAAAATTCCATCATTTAACTATCTCGATTGGAGAAATCCGATAATCCACTCGTACCAATGTAAGATCCTATATATCATGATGGTCAAGGGTAGCCAGTTTTCACATTCTTTTTACTGTTTCCATAAAATGTGTATGTACAAGTTTATTGATAGTTTTTATAATAATTGTATATAGGATTAAATGATTATTTTCGATAATTCATCGCTGTATGAACGACATCGACTCGCTCATAAACAAGTAATAAATGAAAAAATTACTTTGTGAGTCGACCTTGTTCATATATCAATGAATATCAAAAATATGCGTTTAATCCTTATAATTCTTCCCAAAATGTTTTTAAATATTTACTATCTTTTCCAATCATAAAATTCTGTCATAAGTGTGTGATGCGTAGGAATATACACAATGAACTGAAGACCAAGACATAGTTGGTTTAGAGGGAATAAATGGCACTGACAACAAATATTTTTAACCATTTGCTCAGATTATTACTGAAAACAAAAGAAGACCGAACAAAAAATAATAATTTCATGAATTCCTTATAAAAAAGTAGCTCCTCAACAGTCGTTCATCAATCAAAGTGAACAGATCTGGAAAATACCGGTTTAAGGCCTTTTGACCAATCAAACTAAAGATGACTACAAACATAAATGAATGTAAGATAAGAATTATTATTGTATATTTACAAATTCATAAATAACATATATAGTTTTTATTAAAAATCCTATCTCTTTTATTGTTATACATTACATTTGGAATCTTATTCTTCATGAAGCATGAAAAGCTCGTATTCCATATGTATGGGGTCATCATGTCTTGTGTTGCTGGTTAATTTTTTTTTTCATTCATGTTAATAAATGTAATAATAATATATGTATATATTATACTATTAATAGGTTGGTAATGAGATGATCCTGGAGGAAGTTGGTGTTGAGGAATTACAGCTAGATGTAAGTTTAATTTCAGCTGTAAACATGATGAAAAGAAAAAATAATCGAAGATACCAAGAAGTATTCATTAAACTTAAACAATGACATAACCATGATTAAACACAAGTGGGGACAACAACATAACAAATAAATATACAATCAGAAAATTTGAAATTGATTTGTATGAGCTTTAGAAACAGAGCCTTGCATTTCTCATCTGTTTTGCGGTGAGTGCAAATAAACTTTATATTTTCTGACAATGTTCAAATATTGTTTTATCCTTCAAACCAACAATACATGTTATGTTAAAAAAAACCACCAAAAAGTGCACTTCTAGCGGAATTTTTACATACATTTATACTGAGGGCATTTTATGTTGAACTTTTATTATGTTCAAGAGATGTGGCATTAGATCAAGTATAGCTATATATACAAACGTCTAAGTATAATATAGCGGATTTGGCCGAGGGGTCTAGACCGCTGGACATAGTGCAGGCGATTAGGTGCCACAGTGTCACAACGGTGTGAGTTCGAATCCCGCTGAGGGTAAACTAAAATTTGACAGTGTTATAAATCTAATTCTAACAGTGTTGGGCTTAATTTGTAGACATATATATTATATATATATAATATTTATATATATTAGTCAAAAGATAAAGTAGTATACTAAAAAGTGTCATTAAATGGGTGTTTTTATATTGGACATGTATTGTGTCCTCGTGACGTAGTATTGGACCTCAGATAGATGAATTAGCCTCAATCCAGTACAACTTACATTGGATATAATAACAGGTCAAATATGTAACACTATTTAATACCACTATATTATTTAATTTTTAATGTTAAGTATTACATGCTTTGTCATGGCATGAATGTACAGTTTATTTATTTTGTTAATTTATTGTTAATGCTTGGTATGATTGTAAACCAGTGCCACGAGTGCTTGGTAATGTAGTAATTTGTCAAAACTTGTTCTTCATATTTTTTTGGTATGTAGTGTGTTTTAATGTATCTAAATTGTAGAAGTGATGTTTCATATTGTATTTACTTGTTGTCACTATATTATTGCTGTTGATAATTGTATTTTAATTTATTAACCAGTTGTGTAAAATACATGTGAAGTTGTCCATATAATATGGATCTAGTGAACAAGCTCAATACAGAAAAAAATCAGGCTCAATCCAAAAACAGGGCCAATAACGAAAAAACAGACTCAATACAGAAAAACAGGGCCAATACAGGAATGTCACTTTCGGTAATTTATATATAAATAACATTTTAAAAAGAAACACATTTGTTTGCATTACGTAAATTACAGCATATTTTTCAAGTAAAAAATTACATTTGTATACTGAGATGTGTTCATATTAAATATTTTATTACGTCCAAGACAAGCCGAATTGGATCAAGTATAGATATATTGGTCAATAATATAATGGTAATAAAATGTACTCAACTGGTTAATAAGTCTCATTAAGTGAGTGTCTTGATATTTGACATGTATTATGTCATCAGGAAGTGGTATTGGCATTGCCTCGGGCTAAAAAACAGCTATCCTGGAGTGGACCCAATCCAACTTCCCATGGACATAAGACAAGTCGATTATGAAAACACCCATTTAAAAACACTTCAGTTTTGTATGTTTTGTACATCATCTCATTTGGTAAATAAAGAAAATCAACCAAGAAGGAATACAGAAAAAAAGAACTTTAGAGATTTGTCAATAAGTTTTATATAGATTTTACTTTAGAACCCTTTTAATATTACTTTGATGAACATTCATATACATGTATGTAAATTATATTGCATAATTGAAATGGAAAGTTCAGCTGGCACTATTGTACTAATGTTTTAGCTACATCAAAGGCAGTTCCTTTTACAGCAAACCAATTTTAACTTGATGGATATCACAACATAACTTTAGAAATAATAATAGACTATGTGATTGAAATTCCAGGGATTTAATATTAACTTGCTACAAGATGTCAGTATGGATCATTCCGAGATTGCACTTCAGGACAGGTATTTGTCACGTTTTAACTTACGCAGAATTCATATTATAGGAGATGGAAATTGTTTATTTCGTGCTATAAGCTATGCATTATACGGCCATCAAGATTTTCATTCACAATTACGTCATCTTGCAGTTGAAACTCTCAGATTAAATCTACAGGAATTTTCTGACTATTTTCTGAATGACAGAGGTTCACCATTGGAACAAATTGAAATGTTATCACAACCAAACACATATGCAGGACAGGAATGTATTTATGCCATTGCAAAGGCGTTAGACATCAATATCCTTGTCACTTTTGGAGGAGATGAATCATCACCCGAGGTTGTCACAATGGAGAACACTTTTTCACACCAACCCAGGCAAAATCGCATCCATCTTATTTGGAGTAGACTTGGTGGAGGCCATTATGAGGCAGTTTCGGATTTTGAAGTTGAGATGTCCAATCCAGTTCCCCAAAATCAAAATTTTTATAATATTAAAGAGGATTTTATCTATACCAAACCTTGGACAGCATCATCACAGTATTCAAAACAAGTGGACATGGTAAGTATTGGACAGCAACAACCACTTGCGCAAGATACCAATGAAATACACACTTATGCAAAGAAGGAAACTACTGAGGAAGTAATGAAACCATCTCATGATGCAGAATTACGAAAGAGGAAATTAATATGCTCCGATTGTAAATTATCTTTTTCAAACAGCTTCTCATTAAAGAGACATAAAAAGGTTCACTCCCACAGTATTGACCATGGTGAGAAAAGTTCGAATCTATATTCCTGTATGTCTACTACATGTAAACAAAAGTTCAAGACAGCCGATCATGTTGTTCAGCATGCTATTCAGTCACACGGAGCCAATATTGCCATCGACAACTTAGAATTCAATACCAATGATGAATTTCAAAAATTCAGAGAACAGGAAGAAATGAAAAGCAATACAAGGTTTGTTTTAAGGAATAGAGTAAAAACCAACCAGAAAAAAGAAAAGTGCTATACATTAGAATGCCACAGAAATGGATGTACTAGATCACACGGCAAGAAACAGCAACAAAGTAAATTTAAAAGGGAAAACATCAAAGGTCATTGTCAGTTAAACAGCTTCTGCCCTGCTAGATTCTCAGTTTGTGAAAAGAAAGATGGACGAATAGAGGTAAAGTATACAAAGTCGCATACCCACTCATTATCCATAGAACAGAGTAAATTTATGCCATTACCAGACACAGTGAAAACAGAAATCCTGAATATGCTCTCTATGAAGGTACCTATCACTAACATCTTGGATAAAGTACGGAGTCATTTTGCAGACAGGAATCAAAGAGAAAACTTAAAGGATGTTAAGTACTTTGAGTTAATCAACCGTCAAACCATCCACAATCTCAAGAGGAAGCTAGCTGATCCATCAGTTATGCAGCATAGTAATGATGCAATTTCAACATTTATTAAAGTTGGAATGCTACAGAAAGAAAAGTTCAACCCAGTCCTCATATTTAAGCAACAGGATACAGATCCAGAACCATCTATTGCACCTGGCTTACAAAAACAAGATTTTGTTCTGGCAATTATGACAAAGGAACAGCTGGATATATATAAGAAATTTGCTAACAGAATTGTCTGCATGGACTCGACTCACAAAACTAACAGTTACTCATTTAAACTCATAACTCTTCTTGTACCTGATCAATTTCGCAAAGGATATCCTGTTGCATTTTGCATTTCCAATAGAGAGGATGAAACAGTCATGGCTTTATTTTTGAGTGCAATAAAATCAAGATCACCTGATACTAAAGTTAATGTTATCATGACAGATGATGATAATTCTGGATGGAATGCTGCTTGCTCTGTGTTTGGCAATAACATTGAACACTACCTCTGTGCTTGGCATGTAAACAAGGCTTGGATTCGAAAGATACATCACCTCTTGGACACAGATGCCCATAAAAGTTTGATATACAGCTTTCTTTGTGCTATGTTGGAGGCAAAGTCCGAGAGCCAATTTCAAGAGTTCAAGTCAGTCTTTGTTTCTGAGCTTCAATCTATTAGTCCATCCTTTCTACAGTACATGGAGGACCACTATTTTCATCGTTCAGAAAAATGGGCAAAGTGCTTTAGAAAAGGAGACTACTGTAAAGTTGACACCAATATGTTTTTAGAAAGCTTCCATAACCAACTCAAGAGCATATATTTTGAAGGAAAGAGGAATAAACGAATAGATGTATTGTTAGAAACCCTGCTGAGGTTAGAGAATGACTTATTCATCCGTCATTTCAAGCGTGTCAACTATAACATACCATGCCAGGAAGATACTAAAATTCAATCACGACACAAGAGCAGTTTAGAGATTAACATCAGTAACATTCATCAGCTGTCACAAACACTTATTCTTGATTAAATCAAAGGAGAAAGAATATGGAGTCGAGGTCATCAAGACTAATTGTGATCAACAGCATTGTTATCATAAGTGCAAAGAGATTCCATGCATTGACTTATGTTATCATCTATATAAATGCAGTTGTCCAGACTATTATAGTGGACAGTTATGTAAGCATATACATAAAGTACACAGCCTTGTGTCCAGGAATTTGAATGATGAAGATAGTGTTGATGATGGTGTAGAATTTGTGGAGGCATTCAACTCAAGCAAAGAAGTACAAAAACCTGTTTCCAATGACCCGGAAAATCTGTGTGAGAGGATAAAGGATTTATTGCAAGACATAGGTAACCAACTGGAACATCCAAACATCAGGAGACTTCGTTTGAGAATAATACATCAATCTCTTCAAAGTATTTTCTCTGGAAATGAGGCATGTATAAATATGCAGACAGAAGTAGGATGTTTGAAAGAAACAGAGAAATTCCCAGGAAATGCAAAAAATATCTTGCAACCTAGATTTCACTCCACTGATAAGAAAAAAGGACGATCTAAGAAAACACCAATTCATAAACCATGCGAAAAGGAATTGAGGCAACTCTTGAAAAAGGATAAAGGTGTGCCAAAGGAAAGCCAACCTAGTCCTCCGTCTGTTAGACCATATCCTCTGACACCTGTTCCTAGAAATGTAAGATCTGAACAGATTGATACAGCAAATGATCAGCCATTTAATAACAGGCTTCAGATGCAATCTAATTTTAGAATACCACCATCAATGTTTGGCAAGAAAGTAACAATAATGAAAGATGGGAAAAAACATGTACTCATTTTTGGCAGTGGAGTAACTGGTGATACCAACAATCAAAACAAGTCTGACATTGGAGAGATGTCCAGCTGAGATCCGTATGTGTTGCAATAAATCAGTTTATTCAAATAATATCAGAAAGACGCTTTGAAATCTGCAATACCTATCTGTGCATGTTTTAAACAATCAAATTTTTCTGATGAAAATTGACTAGCTTAACCAGAAGTCAAAGGTGTATAATGTCAGTGCAGTAGTTCATTGGCAATGGCAGACAGGCTTTGCCTTAGGCCAGTATACCTTTGATGATGTATCTCATTCCACTACCAATTGTATAATATGTTGTATTAGTTATTTATGTGACTTTGTTGGAGTGATTATTTTTATGTTTGTTTAAAAAAACATCTACTTATGTATTGTGTTGGAACTTGTTTTCTTTATCTATGTTTTGATATTTATCTAATTTATTAATTTTTTTCCTATTTCAGTTTGGTTTTATTGTCTCGCCTGCGACGAAAGTCGCTGGAGGCGAGACATATGTATGGGAATCCGGCGCGGCGGCGGCGGCGTAAACACTTCACATCTTGCTTCATATCTTTGTAAGCCCAAGCCCTAGGTCCATCAAATTTGGTACAGAGGTAGCTTATGATGAGTACTTGCCAGTCAGTCACCTTTCACCTGACCTTGACCTCAATTTCACGGTCCAGCGACTACGTTAAAGTTTTTGGGTTACGGCAGTTCCTCTGTAACTACGCATGTTAGGATGACAATATTTGGTGTATAGGTTGCTGATGACTAGTACATGACTGTCTGGTAGGTGTCACCTGACCTTGACCTCAATTTCACGGTCCAGCGACAACGTTAAAGTTTTTGGGTTACGACAGTTCCTCTGTAACCACGCATGGTAGGATGACAATATTTGGTATATAGATTGCTGATGACTAGTACATGACTGTCTGGTAGGTGTCACCTGACCTTGACCTCAATTTCACGGTCCAGCGACTACGTTGAAGTTTTTGGGTTACGGCAGTTCCTCTGTAACCACGCATGGTAGGATGACAATATTTGGTATATAGGTTGCTGATGACTAGTACATGACTGTCTGGTAGGTGTCACCTGACCTTGACCTCAATTTCACGATCCAGCGACAACGTTAAAGTTTTTGGGTTACGGCAGTTCCTCTGTAACCATGCATGGTAGGATGACAATTTTTGGTATATAGATTGCTGATGACTAGTACATGACTGTCTGGTAGGTGTCACCTGACCTTGACCTCAATTTCACTGTCCAGCGACTACGTTAAAGTTTTTGGGTTACGGCAGTTCCTCTGTAACCACGCATGGTAGGATGACAATATTTGGTATATAGGCTGCTGATGAATAGTACATGACTGTCTGGTAGGTGTCACCTGACCTTGACCTCAATTTCACGGTCCAGCAACTACGTTAAAGTTTTTGGGTTACGGCAGTTCCTCTGTAACCACGCATGGTAGGATGACAATATTTGGTATATAGGTTGCTGATGACTAGTACATGACTGTCTGGTAGGTGTCACCTGACCTTGACCTCAATTTCACTGTCCAGCGACTACGTTAAAGTTTTTGGGTTACGGCTGTTCCTCTGTAACCACGCATGGTAGGATGACAATATTTGGTATGTAGGTTGCTGATGAGTAGTACATGACTGTCTGGTAGGTGTCACCTGACCTCGACCTCAATTTCACGGTCCAGCGGCTATGTTAAAGTTTTTGGATTAGGGCACTTCCTCTGTAACCATGCATGGTAGGATTAAAGTATTTGGTATATAGATTGCTAATGATTAGTACTTGACTGTCTCGTAGGTGTCACCTGACCATGACCTCAATTTTATGGTCCAGTGACAAAGTTAAAGTTTTATGATTAGGTCCATTTCTCTGTAACCATGCATTGTATATTTTAAATGATAACAATTTAATGCTATTTACGTAATGCTTATGACGTAATTTTTTTTCGTTACTGATGCGGAATTCAGGCGAGACATCTTTCTGTGTCCACACTTGTTTATTTATTCTTTAAATATTTTCAATACAGTGAACAATCTAAAATGTTTTGTGTTGACATTATGTTATTTATCTTTTTTTTTTGTTTACT
The DNA here is from genome assembly GCA_944474755.1 of Limnoperna fortunei. Lineage (NCBI taxonomy): Eukaryota > Metazoa > Mollusca > Bivalvia > Mytilida > Modiolidae > Limnoperna > Limnoperna fortunei. The sequence continues at coordinate 91,317,680 of OX104117.1, forward strand.
TTGAAGGATTCTGTTTAATGGTGGAATATGGCTGTAAACATGTTGATTTACCAATGAACAATTACATTGGTAGAGGTAGACATGCTCATTTATTACATTGGCTTGCAATAACTACACAAAGCTTTCATATATTATTGCTTTCTGCCATAGCACTTATTTAATTACTTCTAATCAATTATTTCTGACAAAAAATGTATTGAATTCATCAAACTATTGCTAACATTTCATTAAGAGTCATTGCAGCATTATTTTTCAATAACCATTGCCAATTAATACAGTTGCATGTGCTTTTTTATAGCAGATTGTATCCATACCTGCCATAAAGTATAGCTTATAGCACTACTATGCATGCTTGTTTAATTACATGATGTTTTGTTAATGTTTTATGTGTAGCTTCGGTCCTTTTATTTGAGCCTTTTCTTCTAAATTTGTAAGTCAATGTGCATGGTATCATGTTTGAATTACGCTTTTGATAAATTTTGTTAAATAAAACTTTTACCAATCCTCATTAAGAAAGATTGTTTGTTTGACTAGTGTTTAATACCACTTACAGCAATTTTTCACCTATATCCTCTCTGGTTTCATTTAGAAAGACAAGTTTTTATAAAAATTAATTGTTATTTATATGGTAAATAATTTTAACATATTTTTTGAAGACTAAAGTAAACTATAATATCTTATATATTGTGAAGTCACCACCTAATGATGTCTAAGGCTTGCATATTAATTTTACATCTGTTCATACAAAATAAATTGCCATTTCCAAAACTAATTTTTAAATCTATAACAAAATTTGGTCATTTTTAAAATCAAAATGATGAAATATTTCAGGACATGTTTGGGTCATTTTTTATAATCATCATAAACCACATGTGTACTATATTTGTTGTAATTGAGACATAAATTTCTTTCACCTTGAACATATTTCCTTAATTTAAAAAAAAGAGATGAAAATGACATTTCAGTAAATAATACCAGTTTTTTCACAATTTTCATTATTGTTTAATGGTTGTTAAATTGTTTGCATGCTTAAAGGGCCGAAACTTTCTTGGTGCACAATTTTATGTCATTTATTAAGATTGGCTCTAGAAAATGTTGCGATCTTTTGACTGATTTTTAAACATCTAAAACTCAACTTATCAGAATTAAATTTTTAACAGTTAAATGCACCAGCAAATTATTCTAAATTACTTGCACCAAGAAGGTCTCAGGGTTATGGTTTTGCTCAGTTTTGGGAGATTTGCTCTTCTTCCTGACTGATGAGGCCCGAGAGATCAATCTCCTTTTTTACTTGATATTCATTTAACTATAATCAGAATGGGAAAATTAACAAAAAAAATGGACTTATGGACTAGGCAAAATTTATTATTTGAGATAATATTATTTACATAATTTATATATTTTATGCTTAAAATTATTTTTTCTCTGCAAACATGAACCAGAAGTTATTAATATATGTATGTGTAAATAAAGAGTCTCTGCAACGGCAAATATACTTTAGTCAGCAGTCAAATTGGGTCTTGATATGGTTTTTTTTTCTTTTGTAGAGTAGCGGTATTGCAGATGTCTAAAGCAGGCAGAAATTATGCTCTTGAGCTTATGAAATATCATTTAAAGTTCCAGTTTCATGATCATTCAAGTAACTCCAATGCAGACATGAAAAACATATTCTTATTAGACAGCTGTATTTTATTTGATTTTAAAGACTACAATGCAAGTTTGAAAATGGGAATATGACTGTGAAATTGTATTCGTTATAAATGGTTTTTATCAAGATTCATATGGACACAGATAATGTAACATGAGGACAGTATGACCAGTGCACAAGGCACTTGTGCACTGCATAAAGCAATTATTTTGAAGAGGCCCCCCTTTTCATATAAATAGTTTTTCAACTTGTATATTTGTCTAATTGGTTATATTTATTATACTTATTTTTCATTATTCAGACATTTAATTATATTATTGATATTTCCCACAGTACAAGACATGCTAAATTCCATCAGATTAATTTACAAGCATTTGTTGCAAAAGATAAAGTTTTAATCAAGTCCTATTCATACCTCATAATTTTGTCTAATCTTTAAATTGGAAAAATACCCTTGAGCAAGGGATCTAAAAAAACTGTCAAATATAAGCTATTGTCACTTTAATTACTTATCACAGATTATTACATAATACTTAAGAAATTGCTTTAAGTCTACATGTAAAAACAGAATCTCAGGTACATGTTGAAAATGAGTTTTTGTAACATGTTTTTTGACACAGTAGATCTTTGGTCTCAAGACAGTTCAGATGTTATTGTACTTGAGTGAATATGGAAAGTAATTACTTATACAAGTATCTCATATGTTTATTATTGTTGATTTATTAGTTGATATTAAATAATGGTTGATTGTTGGAGTCGACTTGTGTTTACTGTGAAGCAAGGATTTTACATCAGATGAACATTTATTATTACTGCTACTACCGCTATTCCCCCGTGCACTTAACACCTACAGTGCATGTCTGACCCAGGCCAGGATGCAACTACAGGCAGATCCCGGCACCGTGCATTGTGCCTTGGTCAGAACAGATAGATGATTATATAGCACATATATTAATATACACGATCTTAATAAAATTGTTAATTATTTGTCTGTTAAATGCCTATTAATAAACAGAAAAAAATTAATATGGCCAGAGACAGTAGTGTTCATTTTAGTATGTTAAATGTATTGCCCTCTTCCATGGGCCATGGATGGAACCAATAAAACTGATATGGACTTGGCTCTTTACATATCAATACTTACTACTGAGCAGTCAAAATTTCATAGTATTACTTTCAGTATCATTCCCTATTGTATCAATATATACTGTATCATTGTTAAAGAGTTATTAATATATTTAGGTGTAGGACCACCAAATATCGGGAACCAGTCCAGAGGTTGTACGTAAAAGTAGTACTAGTCAACAGACAGGTTCACTCTTGCATCATATAGAATTTGAACCGCACATGATACCAGAATAAATTTGGTATTTTTGGAAAGCTGAATATTCTAGGAAACTTGAGGATAAAGTTTTATTGGTTTTAAATGAACATAAAAATGTTGAGAGTCAATTAGGGACAAGCACTATTTTTGGACTGAAATAGAAAGTGAAAGTAGATTTTTAGACCACGTGGACTTCAGGTTGAGCGTTTTTTTCTTATATGCAATGAAACATATGGTGAAATTTTGACAGAATGTTCAGCCAGTGCATTTTTATAGGGGACAGAAGTGTCACTTAATTTGAAACAAAGGTAAATTTTCTAGGATAAGTCAAAATTATCAAATTTTAATATAGCCGAAGAGTAAACTAGACAAAGTCGATCTAGCGATCGCTGATACCCCCGCTTTTGTGAAAATTTCTAACGTTTTTTGTTGATTGTGACCTTGAAATTGGATGGATTTCCACCAAAATCAATAGGCTTCTTACCAACAAAATATATAAGAATATTTTACAGTTTCATTAAAATCGGATGAAAACTTTTTGAGTTATTTTCCGGAAACAACTTTTTGTAAAAATTTCTAACATTTTTCGTGGACTGTGACCTTGAAATTTGACAGATTTCCCCCAAAATCGATAGGCTTCTTACCAACCTGATATATAACAATATCCCAAAGTTTCATTCAAATCACATGCAAACTTTTTGAGTTATCATCCGGAAACAACTTTTTTGTAAAAATTTCTAAAGTTTTTCGTGGACTGTGACCTTAAAATTTGATGGATTTCCCCCAAAATCAAAAAGCTTCTTACCAACCTGATATATAACAATATCCCAAAGTTTCATTCAAATCGGATGCAAACTTTTTGAGTTATTGTCCGGAAACAACTTTTATGTTAAAATTTCTAAAGTTTTTCGTGGACTATGACCTTGAAATTTGACGGATTTCCCCCAAAATCGATAGGCTTCTTACCAACCTGATATATAACAATATCCCAAAGTTTCATTCAAATCGGATGAAAACTTTTTGAGTTATTGTCCGGAAACAACTTTTATGTTAAAATTTCTAACGTTTTTCGTGGACTGTGACCTTGAAATTTGACGGATTTCCCCCAAAATCAATAGGCTTCTTACCAACCTGATATATGACAATATCCCAAAGTTTCATTCAAATGGGATGTAAACTTTTTGAGTTATTGTCCGGAAACAACTTTTTTGTTAAAATTTCTAACGTTTTTCGTGGACTGTGACCTTGAAATTTGACGGATTTCCCCCTAAATCGATAGGCTTCTTACCAACCTGATATATAACAATATCCCAAAGTTTCATTCAAATCGGATGTAAACTTTTTGAATTATCATCCGGAAACCAAATGTGGACGGACGAACGGACGGACGGACGGACGGACGGACGGACGGACGGACGGACGGACGGACATGAGGACCACTATATACCCCCGACTCTGTCGAGCGGGGGTATAAAAAACTATGGTGGTCCTACACCTATATACTGCCAGTATGGAGCATTCTTTCATGATTTTTTGGCCATTTGTTTATTTACTAGTAATGAATTGAATGAATCTAGTCCATGGATAAATTTGTATTCCCCAATTGAATTTTAACGGAGTAAGAATAGGTCATTGGTCAAGCAAGTTATATCTTATAATATGGGTTGTTCGATATGAATTGACCAATCAGATTTCAGCTTACAAAGCAAATTAAATTATTAACAGTTAATACTTTTTACTTCTTCGAGTAATGTAATGTAAATTGTATTGCTAGTTACTTGAGAACACTACCCTCCCAATTTATTTTATAAATCTGATTATATATCAAAACTGCCAATCTGTTTAATTGTGGTTGGAGTCGAACATGCCAGCTCGCAGTTAGGTTTGAAAGCACAACTACGCAGTGATCAATAGCAGATGACAACTTCCATAACCATTTAGCTGCATAGGAGATACGTACAGCGATATTCTCTATTTTCTATACATGTCAATAAATGGTTTCCTTCTACAGTACATTTATAGTACTTTTTTACATTATTCAAGTCTTCACAAAGACTTGATTTGGTAAGCATTATAACAAGAAACATAAGTCCTGCAATGCATTTTTATACTTATTCCGTTAAAAGTACCACACTATTTATACTGAGCAGGACACAGTGGAGCAGGAACATTTTTCGGTCACACTTGCCGAATTGCTTTAATAATAAACGTCGTGTTAGTGGTCAAGAGATTAAAAAAATATATGTTACAATTATTTCAGTCTAATATTGGATAAAATACACAATAAGATTCTTTTAGGATATTTTTTTAGCCCTTAAAGGGGCTGTTTATTGGATACCCTGGATTACTGAGCAGACAATCGTAAGGCTGATTTGATGCTATTAAAAAATAGCCGATTTCCTCTTTCGTTCAGGTGAACCCCGTCAGTTTTAAAATGAGCATCAACAAAGAATGTGTGAGAGAAGAAAAATACTCTTTTCCCCAGTATAAAACGACCATACTCCCTGTGAAGGAACCGGTTGATGGCCTTTTTCTTGCGGTCGTATGAACGTCGAGATAGTCCCCTTGGTTTCTTTCTGCAAAAGAGAGATCCAATGATGACAATGGACACACCATAGTCCTCTTGCAAGACGGATACAAGTCTTTGCATCATAGCTTTAACGGTTGACGGTGACGTATCATTGTTCAAATCGTTGGACCCAAGTTGTATAAAAACTACATTTGACTTCTAAATAATAAAATATAGTGCGTTTCAACGAAATTAATGTCCGTTTAACCGACACACTTTCATCGCCGAAATTCGGGTGTACTAGTATAAATAGAATTTGTGTAAATATTTTATTTATGGTGTAATAATTTTGTTTAAAAAACATCTGTATTAGAATGTACGGATTTAAAAAAAAATTAAAAGTCATTTTAATTATTTTATGCATGGCATTTGTCACATTAAGTTTGATTAATTTAATGTTTAATTTGACAGATTGTTGGGATAGATCTATTTTCACTTTGTCTTTTGTTACGACAAATAGTCACATGACATCGATCACATGACATTTAAATTTATAAAATCAAAGTCGGAATGGATATGCGATTCGTCTGCACATTTCCCACAATTCCGTTTTACTTCCTGCACTTGGCCCGTCCGTTAAGCGAGTTCTAATTTTATAGGATCTGTTTTTCTATTTGCATATGATTGTAGGTATTTTCAGCAGAAGAACACAGCAATATCTATTTATTGAATATAATTTTGTTTATTGCATGTTGTTTGGTTTTATTAATAAAGTTGGTTTTAATACTTGAAAGAAAATTGGATAAGAATGTACAAGAGTTTTATACTTTATACTAGAAATCTATCTGCAGTCTTAAATATTGATTGTGTTCAGTTTCTTCATTTTCGATGTTTGTTTACATTTGTAAATGTTTTGACTATCTCCCCTATATTACTAAAAAGCTGTAACAAGCCTTTTCATAAAAAAATAGACAAGAGAAATACTTTTTCAGGATTTTGTAATTTGAATCTTGTACAGAGAAGCATGTGGGAGGAGAGGGTGGGCTTCTATCCAATTTTCTTTTTTTTTCTTACTCTCTATTTTGCAATCTATTACGGATAGTAAGCAGGTCAGTGTGTCCTGAATATTCAAGTTATTCGTACAAAAATAAACAGAAACACCAATAAAATACAAACCTGATTTATGATTTATGTAACATTTTTAAGATTTAACATGCACTCTGGATATATTGTGTCATTTAGTTGGTGAGTTGTACACTTAACATTATAGTTGAACAAAACTGTCTTATTGTTTATCTCACGTGGTTCAAGGCTAATGTGTTCTGGTAGAATGCACATACTGTTGTGGCAAAGATAGGAAGAATCCAAGTTTGGATCTAAATAAACTACATTCAGCTGCAACATTTTAGATAACCTTGCTACATTCATTTTACTTCTCTGTCCATTTGGCAATGTAACATTTATGACCCCTAAAGAGTAATTTTTGAAATTTCGTGTCCCACCAGTCCAAATCTGACAAATGCCATTTTCACTCAATTTACTGTTTAAAAGCAATAAATCTGAATATTTCGCTTAAAAATTCTGACTAGAAACAGCCATTTTAAATTGTTTACCGCTATTTACCATATTAAAGTGAAAATTACATCAATTCAGCTGCAGCGGCTGGACTAGTAGTCCAACACACTATCAAACACAGTAAAAAATCAACACTTCAAATTGAACATGCAATCATCAATTTTCACCTTTTTTCCTGGATTTTCTCTTTCTTCTTAATATTCCGAACAAAAATGTAAAGTTTCATCTAAATCTGAAAAGGAATAAATTATTTTCAGCTTTTTTAAAAAGCAAACTGTAAGGCATACTATTGTTTTACTTTTCAACATGAATGAAAACAAAAATTAACTTATCCAATCTGGTATTAAATCTATTACTGGAGGATAATTTTTACTTTTACAACATAAATATGTTATTATAAACATATACAAGGCTATATTCTTTCAATAATTACAATATAAAGATCCAAAATAATTAAACTTTTATTTATTTTTCCATAAATATATTATAGCTACCTTTCATTAAACTCACATCAAATTCTGCTCAATTTTTTTCATTCTGCTTGTAATTTTTTTTTAATTTCACAATAAAACATTCTTAAAATGTAGTCTATAAACAGATCATGTAAATGCGCATCTAAAATGGGTTCATTTATTAAAATCTGACTCATATTAAGGATTTTATAGCCATTTTCTTATAAATTTACTTCAAACAAATTTAAGAAGTTGAAAGTTGTGAAGTACCCTTTGTGACATCACGCAAGTTGTGACGTCACAACCCTATGATGTCATAACTTTATGTTGTAAACAAGCAAACAAGTTGAAAAATATTCTAGAATGAAGGGCGAAAGAAAAAAACATGCATTTAAGGCTGGTAACCGGGTGCATTTATTGAGGTCGAGATCCCTAGTTACCAATTTTGCTGAAAAGGAGTCCATATTGAAGGGTAATAGTTATTCACCTCCATCTACACACGCGTCACCTCTTTCATCTCCATCTACACATGTGTCATCTCCATCTACACATGTGTCATCTCCCTTTTCATCTACACAGGTGCCACCCCCCATCCAATCTACATGTGTATAACAAGACGAGACAACATCATCATGGTTAAAACGACTTGATGAAAAGGAATTTACATTATATGCAAAAAAGAGTTATGACGGCAAGTCTTATACTATACCCAATATTGAAAACTGTACTAGATCGGTCAAACTGCTAAGACCGATTCATAAAAATAACGAGTATTTAGACAAGTATTTAGATAGCACAGAGGTTGAAAATAGAATGGTAGATAGAAATCTAACTATTTCTATGATTAATGAATTATATGTATCCCATAAAAATGCTAGTTCAAAATGTGATATTCCAAATTTTGAACTAAAAGAAGAGTCCAAATGGGGTTTAGGTTGGATATGGAAAATGAAATGCACAAAGTGCACATATGTATCTAAAGGGTTTAAACTTTATAAGGAAATAGAAAGCAATGGTGGTCCAGGCCGTAAATGTGCGGCCATCAATTATGCATTTCAGGCAGGAATTACAAACTCAAATTTAGGAAATGATGGTGCGCGCCTTATTCTGGCAAGTACTGGTATTGCCCCATTGGTAGAAGTACCATGCAAAAGATTGCGAATAAAGTTTGCGACAAAGTTGTCGAACTTGCCGAGGCAGGAACAAATGACATAGTTAAAAGTATACAAAACAGGAATCAGAAATTAGGGCTGCAGAAAAATAAGCCAATTAAGTTACAAATGGATGGTACTTATCAAAGCATCCACATTAAAGGTCAACATAATGGGTCAGAATGCTTCACAGGTCATAGGTATTGCTTGTGAGGATGAAACTGATGACCATAATATAATAGGTTACCATATGCTTAATAAATTATGCTGGGTCGGTGCATGGTTACGAGGACAGGGTTATGACGTGGTCTGTCCTGACCATGAAAACTGCACTGCCAATACAAATCCTTATGATCCCTTAAGCGAGAAAAAATTAGGTTATGAAATTGGTTTGAAATTAGGAAAACAAAACTTATTAATAGATTACTGCACCACTGATGGTGATGCAAATTGTGTTAAAGGTTTACAGGAGCCATGAATGAGTTATTTGGTCCTCTATGGACTGTAAAAAGACTTGCCGATACTGTTCACAGAGGACAGAGTCAATTTTGGCAAGGGTTAAAAAGCTAAATTTAGTGTTGACATGTTCCCAGGTATAACAAAAGCCGAGAAAAGGGCAATTCAAACTGTGTTTTCCAATGACATTAAAGTGAGGACATACGGTATAATGAAAAATTTATTTGCTATTTACAATGGTGAACTTAAGAAAATAGCAAAATGTTTACCCAGAATTGTAAAAAGTGTAGTAAACTGTTATAGTGGTCTTTGCGGTGACAGGAGTAGATGGAGCGTCACTCTTTCTAAATTGGGTAAAACCACAAGCTGGTGGTTTAAGTCAATAGGTTTGAGCAGTCATGGTCTTAAAAATGGTTCACTTTGTCCTGATGAGGAAGATAAACTGCTCATTAGTGAACTCATTGAAATAAAATTATCACAGACAGCACTAGATGAAATGAAGTTTTTTACCAATACAAACAAGTGCGAGTCTGTGAATTGGACAACATCATCCTATCTACCCAAAAATAAAACATACTCACGTAATGCAATAGGTCGTACAGCTGCGGCAGTGTTAAAGGTGAATAACAAAAGGGATCTTGCACTGGTAAAAACACTCAAAGCTGTAGGTACTCCTCTTGGTAAATCCTCACTTGCTCTGCGTGACCTGCAAAAGATACGTAAACGTGAGGACCACAGTATTGAATATCAAAAAGAGTAAAGGTTAAATATCTGCGGTTACAAGCTCGCAAAAAGCAAGCGGTTATTTTCATAGTCAATAAAAACAAGGGAAAAGTTTTAAAAAGTGATTACAAGAAGCATCAGTTAGAACCGGTGCTTAGTACGCATCGTACAAAAAGGGTATTTAAGAGTTGTACAAGTTCATACAGCCCTCAACCAGGTTGCAGTAAAGATTTAATTTAGCACAGCATTAATTTTATAGGATCTGTTTTTCTATTTGCATATGATTGTAGGTATTTTCAGCAGAAGAACACAGCAATATCTATTTATTGAATATAATTTTGTTTATTGCATGTTGTTTGGTTTTATTAATAAAGTTGGTTTTAATACTTGAAAGAAAATTGGATAAGAATGTACAAGAGTTTTATATTTATACTAGAAATCTATCTGCAGTCTTTATAAATATTGATTGTGTTCAGTTTCTTCATTTTCGATGTTTGTTTACATTTGTAAATGTTTTGATTATCTCCCCTATATTACTAAAAAGCTGTAACAAGCCTTTTCATAAAAAAATAGACAAGAGAAATACTTTTTCAGGATTTTGTAATTTGAATCTTGTACAGAGAAGCATGTGGGAGGAGAGGGTGGGCTTCTATCCCATTTTCTTTTTTTTTCTTACTCTCTATTTTGCAATCTATTACGGATAGTAAGCAGGTCAGTGTGTCCTGAATATTCAAGTTATTCGTACAAAAACCAATAAAATACAAACCTGATTTATGATTTATGTAACATTTTTAAGATTTAACATGCACTCTGGATATATTGTGTCATTTAGTTGGTGAGTTGTACACTTAACATTATAGTTGAACAAAACTGTCTTATTGTTTATCTCACGTGGTTCAAGGCTAATGTGTTCTGGTAGAATGCACATACTGTTGTGGCAAAGATGGGAAGAATCCAAGTTTGGATCTAAATAAACTACATTCAGCTGCAACATTTTAGATAACCTTGCTACATTCATTTTACTTCTCTGTCCATTTGGCAATGTAACATTTATGACCCCTAAAGAGTAATTTTTGAAATTTCGTGTCCCACCAGTCCAAATCTGACAAATGCCATTTTCACTCAATTTACTGTTTAAAAGCAATAAATCTGAATATTTCGCTTAAAAATTCTGACTAGAAACAGCCATTTTAAATTGTTTACCGCTATTTACCGTATTAAAGTGAAAATTACATCAATTCAGCTGCAGCGGCTGGACTAGTAGTCCAACACACTATCAAACACAGTAAAAAATCAACACTTCAAATTGAACATGCAATCATCAATTTTCACCTTTTTTCCTGGATTTCCTCTTTCTTCTTAATATTCCGAACAAAAATGTAAAGTTTCATCTAAATCTGAAAAGGAATAAATTATTTTCAGCTTTTTTAAAAAGCAAACTGTAAGGCATACTATTGTTTTACTTTTCAACATGAATGAAAACAAAAATTAACTTATCCCATCTGGTATTAAATCTATTACTGGAGGATAATTTTTACTTTTACAACATAAATATGTTATTATAAACATATACAAGGCTATATTCTTTCAATAATTACAATATAAAGATCCAAAATAATTAAACTTTTATTTATTTTTCCATAAATATATTATAGCTACCTTTCATTAAACTCACATCAAATTCTGCTCAATTTTTTTCATTCTGCTTGTAATTTTTTTTTAATTTCACAATAAAACATTCTTAAAATGTAGTCTATAAACAGATCATGTAAATGCGCATCTAAAATGGGTTCATTTATTAAAATCTGACTCATATTAAGGATTTTATAGCCATTTTCTTATAAATTTACTTCAAACAAATTTAAGAAGTTGAAAGTTGTGAAGTACCCTTTGTGACATCACGCAAGTTGTGACGTCACAACCCTATGATGTCATAACTTTATGTTGTAAACAAGCAAACAAGTTGAAAAATATTCTAGAATGAAGGGCGAAAGAAAAAAACATGCATTTAAGGCTGGTAACCGGGTGCATTTATTGAGGTCGAGATCCCTAGTTACCAATTTTGCTGAAAAGGAGTCCATATTGAAGGGTAATAGTTATTCACCTCCATCTACACACGCGTCACCTCTTTCATCTCCATCTACACATGTGTCATCTCCATCTACACATGTGTAATCTCCCTTTTCATCTACACAGGTGCCACCCCCCATCCAATCTACATGTGTATAACAAGACGAGACAACATCATCATGGTTAAAACGACTTGATGAAAAAGAATTTACATTATATGCAAAAAAGAGTTATGACGGCAAGTCTTATACTATACCCAATATTGAAAACTGTACTAGATCGGTCAAACTGCTAAGACCGATTCATAAAAATAACGAGTATTTAGACAAGTATTTAGATAGCACAGAGGTTGAAAATAGAATGGTAGATAGAAATCTAACTATTTCTATGATTAATGAATTATATGTATCCCATAAAAATGCTAGTTCAAAATGTGATATTCCAAATTTTGAACTAAAAGAAGAGTCCAAATGGGGTTTAGGTTGGATATGGAAAATGAAATGCACAAAGTGCACATATGTATCTAAAGGGTTTAAACTTTATAAGGAAATAGAAAGCAATGGTGGTCCAGGCCGTAAATGTGCGGCCATCAATTATGCATTTCAGGCAGGAATTACAAACTCAAATTTAGGAAATGATGGTGCGCGCCTTATTCTGGCAAGTGCTGGTATTCCCCCCATTGGTAGAAGTACCATGCAAAAGATTGCGAATAAAGTTTGCGACAAAGTTGTCGAACTTGCCGAGGCAGAAACAAATGACATAGTTAAAAGTATACAAAACAGGAATCAGACATTAGGGCTTCAGAAAAATAATCCAATTAAGTTACAAATGGATGGTACTTATCAAAGCATCCACGTTAAAGGTCGACATAAAATGGGTCAGAATGCTTCACAGGTCATAGGTATTGCTTGTGATATATAAATGCATTTGATTGCCTTTGAATGTCATTATACAAACATCAAGCAGTTAAATGTTTATCAGTACTTTACCCTTACACCATACATTTGTATACTTTAAAATATTTAAGAAATAATTCATGGCTTTATGGATTATTTAAATATGGGTAAGCATTATATTCATGAATATTTTGCCATGAGCGTTAGCGAATGGTAAAATATTATGAATATAATGCTTACCCATATTTAAATAATCCATAAAATTGGGGCAGCCATGAATTATTTCGATTCTGATATGAAAATACAGAAATTTTAGATTTCGCGACTACCTAGGTAAAGGTTTATTTTGGCTGTTCCAATTTCCGAGAACCTCCCTTGTTTCGAAATTCGTGTAAAACTTAGTAGAAAAAAACGAAGAAATATAAATTAAAAACAAACAAACATATTTATTAACATTTACAATAAAATTTAACAATCAAAACAAAGAACGACAAAATTAAATGCTTCATTACATCAGTAGCCGTGTGGCATGTCTGGGACTGTGTTGCTGTGTTTGCGTGAGAAATGAAAACCGCTTACCGCATTTGGTCGATCTTATGCTCCTGTTTTAGATCCACAATGGTGCAAATTTAAATCGACAGTTATTTTCCACAATTAATCAACATTTTGAAATTCGGTTGCGTTTTCATTTTGATACGTAACGGTAAATTCGTTTGTGGTGGGGGCAGGAAAAGTCTCGCGGTTTGCATTGAACGTCATTGTAAACAACGCAACGTCCCTTGAAAACACAACGTAGCTAAAGTCAAGGAAGACTTGTAACATGTAAACAATAAAGGCATAGAATAGAAAATGGACTTGTTTATCGTGAAAACATGTTATCTATTGGAATTTCTTACAACGGTACAAAATAAAATAAATTTTAAAGCAAAAACATCAACACACGGGGGTTTTTGAAATGGCTGGAACAGCCGTATTTTGTTGAATATTTAAATAGAGGTGTGTTTCCAAAGCGTTTGAAGGACGTCATATTAGAATTTACAATTTAAATTTAACAAAGTTGTAAATGGCATGTGCAACTGTTTACCTGAATACCTAAATTTTTATTGCCTTTGAATTTGCTAATTATATGGAAACTTATTTGCTTTTATTTATTCAGTTGTATTTTCCAATGAATATGTTAAGCACTACTTTTTCCAAAAAAAAAATATTATTTCAGCCTTAATAATTGTCATATAGAATTGTTACTAACAATTTATTGTTGATTTTTCAGTTTTTCACAATACAACAGGTTTTATATGTGCTTATTGTGAGCCTGTTTGTGAGTCTACAAGCACCTCTATTGGTACTAACAGCACAAGACAATATTCACTGTACTTGTCTTGTAATTTGTGTTCCTACTATAGTGCATTTATTATATATTTATGAATATAGTCGGGAGTGTGAAAGCGTTTTGTGTTTTGAGTAAATAACATGTATATATTTTGAATGTTTTCTATAAGTTAAGATGATCGTCAGTGTGGTAGTATTTGTACAGAGAGAACGAATGCGTGAAAAATCCCATATTATATGGTGAAAGTAGGTATGAAATAGTACTACTATTGCATTTGTTTAGAGAGAAAGAAGGTGTGAAAAAGGTAGCATTTGTATTCAGAAAGAAAGAACATTTTGATGATAGTAGCAAGTGAGAAAAGTAATAAGTAAGAAAGACAGTTTGTATGCAAGAATGAAAGGGCAGGAATTCGTGCTTCAAATACATGTATAATAATAGTTTAGTGCTGTTATATAAATCTCATGTAAATAAAGAACATAAACTTGTTTTGTTTTTAGATTTCTATTGCAATGGACTAAAAGATTTAAATGGGGAACAATAGCGCCATTAATATATATATATACTGTAACATAACATGTTAACTAAGAGCACATATTTTTAAATAAATTCTAAATAAAAAGCATAAATATATCTCAAAATGTTGAAATATTCTGTAAAACAAAAATAACAATTGTGGACTGTGAGCACGCTCACAAAGGGATACCCCCGCTTCGCTTTCAAGTCCAATGATCTCCCCTGAATAATATCCGACAGCAACGAAAATTCTTCATGCACATCTACATATGATGTACTTCCTTCATGTGAAGTTTCATCAAAATCTGTCAAACGGTTTAGGAGGAGTTGCGCTTACGAGGTCTCCCACTGAATACTATATTTAAAAAGTCTAAGTCCAATTATCTCCCCTGAATAATATCCGACAGCGACGAAAATTCTTCATTCACATCTACATATGATGTACTTCCTTCATGTAAAGTTTCATCAAAATCTGTCAAGCGGTTTAGGAGGAGAAGCGCTTACAAGGGATGTGGACAGACGGACAGACAGACAGACAGACAGACAGACAGACAGACAGACAGACAGACAGATAGGGTGATTCCTATATACCATATAAAAACATTTTAAAAGCAAGTTGGGACAAATTGGAATTGGTACCAATTGTCCAAAGTTGGGAACAACTGACATGGGACAAATTGGAATTTGGACCAATTGACTTGTATCCATTGTACCCTTCCTCCGTGAAATCGTCACTAACCCCGAAATGGTCGTGATTTGTATCCTCCTCATTTAGCGACAAAATACGATATTTGATAAATTCGTAATTGTATTACAGGGGATACAGTAAATACGCTACGTTACATATGGATTTGTGAGAAAAAGAATAAAACACTGAAAGAGCAAGACAGAGAAATCTAAGACGCTTGTAGTCTGGAATGGTTTGTTTTTGATGCAGACATACTGCCGTGAATGTAGCCTATTTTAATGCAGAAGGTAGGAATAATCTTTCTGGTTAAAGACACATATCTGTCTGTATTTATAACGTGTCCGGTGGATATCTTACTGCAGACTGTCGGCTTTTCGTCGGAATCGCTTGTACGGGTGGATGTCTTAGTTAAGACTGAAAGTTTGTAGGCGAAATAACGTCTGCGCGTGGATGCTAGTGTGCAGATTGTGAGCTTGTAGTTGGAATCACGTGTCATTGTAGGTTTTCACTGCAGATTATAACATTTTATAGTCGAAATCACGTACCTGTGTATATATACATGTATATATATTAATTCAGACTATCAAAATGAAGTCGGAAGTAAGATATACTTCTCTCCTTGTAAACATTGCAACTTTTTACAGGTGGAGTAATATTTTGGGGACATTACGTATTGTTGACCTATTGGATTAGTGAGAAAAAGAATAAAACACTGAAAGAGCAAGACAGAAAAATCTAAGACCCTTGTAGTCCGAAATGGTTTGTTTTGGGTGCAGAAATATATCTAACTGCCGCGGAAATAGCCTGTTTGAATTAGTTTAAACATATTTTATTTGTAGAATGAACAAACAGGATCAGACACAAGTAATACATACTTATGAAGTCTTCTCCGTTTAAAAAATGATACAAGTAATATATGTATATGGTGACATAACATGAATTACATTCAATTATACAAAAAATAAAGAAAGAATCAATTATACAAAAACAAAGAAAGAATAATCAGAACAATGACAGGAAAAAGGATAAGGAATGAAATGGTTGTAGAAGAATTGATGACGCTTCGTGTGTTATTGTCGCTCGGTGATATGGTTACTCTTTTAAACAACAAGGAATCGTTTAGATTTCTTTATAAATGTATAAACATTAGTAAATATCATTTCATTTTCGTCTTGTGAAAGTTCATTGCTGTCACTTAATAAGAGATTTAAGTTGACTGCTGTATTGTTTGGTAACCAGTTTAAGCCGGTAAATAAGTCTCTTCTCAGATCCGTATACTCTGTACATTCAAAGAAAAAATGATACTGGGTTTCTTGGCTGTTGCCACATTTACAGGAAGGATTTGATATAATGTTAACAGTGTACAAATAATAGTTTAAGAAGGACGCATTACATCTCATCTGAGTTAGTATATTTAGTTTTCTTGGACCAAAATAGTAATGAGGAGGTACATTGTTTTTAACACTGTTACATTTAAGAATCGATTTAAATTTTGAAACTGAATCTACATTTCTGATAGAGGAGTCTAGTTTGTTCCATTCACGTATTGTAGAGGGAATAAAAGAATCAATAGTTAGAGATAATCTACAGAATGAAACAATAATGTCTTCTCCGTTTCTTAGAGAATAGTCAGTTATACTTTGAATTGAGGGGGGGAATAAGTTCACATAAGTATGGAGGGGCAATCTTTTGGGTAATAGTATAAAACATTTGAAGTTTTCTTCTATTCCTTCTATCTTTTATAGTCTACCACCCTACTTCATAATAAATTCTTTCGGTTTTAGTAAATAGGGGTAACCCTGTAACAATTCTAGCTGCCTCTAATTGAATTTGTTCTAGTTTATTTGTATAAATTGTACCACAATTGTCCCAAACTCCACATGCATATTCTAAAAGTGGTCTAATATACACCAAATATAATGTTTCTAGAGTCCTTCTACTAATTTGAAATTTTATCTTCCTCATAATATTGAGGTGACGGGCAGCACTTGATAAAATGTTATCTATATGCGAATTCCATTTCCCATCACAACTGAAAGTTACTCCTAGATGTTTATGGGTATTTACTACGGGTATATCTTGGTCATTCAAACTGAATTCTAGATTGGGGGGTTCTATATTAGAAATTATTAAGACTTCAGTTTTAATCGGATTAAAACTCATCAGCCATTTTTTGGACCATAGATCTAACTCTTATAAATCATGATCAATGACATACTTGATCTGTTGTGGGAATAACCGAACGATGTATCTTCAGCAAATAGTCTCGTGAGGGATATGCGATTTTCTGATATGTCATTAATAAACAAAATAAATAGTAATGGTCCAAGTACAGATCCTTGGGGGACTCCGGCTAAAAGACTGCAAAGAGGAGATGAAGCATTTTTAAATATAACTTTTTGTTGTCTTCCATTAAGATAGCTTTCAAACCATTTCAGTAGATTTCCGTTTACCCCATAGGCTTTCATTTTGTGCAATAGGCCTTTATGCCAAACTTTATCAAAGGCTTTGGAAAAATCACAAAATACAAAGCAGTTGATTTCTTTCTTTTCAAGTGCATTAAGTGTACAATTGTAAAGTTCTAGTAATTGGTGAACCGTAGAATATTTGGGGCGAAATCCTGACTGATATTCATAAATTAGATTATTCATTGCCAAATGGTTGTAAACATGTTTATAAACTATTCTTTCCATAACCTTTCCAATACAACTAATGAGGGAAATGGGGCGATAATTTGATGGTAGTGAAGATTCTCCTTTCTTGAAGATCGGAATCACGTTTGCAGTCTTCCAGCAGGAGGGAAATTTACATTGTGAAAGTGACTTGTTAAATATAATTTGTAGAGGTATAGCAATTTTATGTGGACTAATTTTTAACATTTTATGACTAAAAGTATCAGGTCCTGATGCCTTTTGGGGGTTCAAAACATTAATTATATCAATAATTTCACTTACTTCAACATAAATATTATAGATTCCTTTATCAGTTTTTATCTCATAATCTGGAGTTTTGTCGTTGTCGTTATCAAGTTTTGAAATGGAACAAAAGTACTGATTTAAATTGAAATTAAAGAAATCAAGCTCAGCAGGTTGGTCTAGTATAAATAAGAAAGTTAGAAATATATGTTTTATTTTTGTTTCTATCATATTCTTTAACATGTCATTCATTTTCTTTAGAAATACCAAAAGCCGTTAATAGTTATCTAATAATTCATGATACTGCGTCCACATGGTGTTATATAGACAAGGTGCTCATCTCTATATAGTATTTGGACCTAAGCGAATTATGAATGTTAGACAGTTGAACAAATCAATCAAGATGCTGCGCTATTATTGTTCCTTAAAAACTTGGCCAAGCAAATGTCATTTCGAATCGATGTCATCATATAATGTACAATCGAAATAATCATGCATTTTTGTCACATTACATTCCTATAGGTCAAACCAAGTTATATAGTTTCCGTTCCTTTAACGCTTTCGAGTTGCACTGAGTGCAAACTCCTAGATTTCTGCAGTTGGTGTGCACTGTAAGAATCCACTGTGACATACTTAGATGAGCGTAAAAATTTTGAATGTGTAATTAGGTAGATCCTCGAAGTTTCTGAAAGGCACTATGTAGTCCGTCCTTAAAGTCACATGATCTTAGGCCACCAGAATATGACTCGAACGAAATTACGCTAGATGTCCACGCGGCGAAAAAATGCGGAGCAAGTGAAAGATTTCATTTCATATAGAGTGATAAATTGTTTCAGGCAATTTCACAAAGATACATTGATAGTTTTTAGTTTAGTTCAAAACATATTTTATTTGCTCAAATATGCCAATATGATGCGACACAAGTTGATCAAACTTTAGTCTTCTCCAGTATGCAGTATGTTACAACAATATTGGTGGAGCTGCATACATTGTAATACAATATAAATTATGTTTGCTAGAAATGAGCCATAAAAGATCAAACAAAACTTTTGATGACAATATTAAAAGAAAAAATGGAACGAAGAGAAAGAGATATGATGATGAGTGTGATTAGTAATGAACAAACAATGTGGAACCTTTCTGATCCTTTGATATACTCAAAAACATGCTTAAAAGCTTGTTCGTTCTGTTCTGCTTATTAGACAATAACGAATTACTAAATATAAGAAGTTTGAGATTTACTGGACAGTTAATTTTCAGCCAATGAAGTTTTTCAAATAATTTATTTCTAATGTTAACATACTTTAAATATTCAAAGAATTAATTATTTGAATCTTCACGGTCAGATCCACAACGATAAGGTGGATCACGTACATTATTTATGACGGTACTCGTAGTTCTTTGGAACTCCTCTATGTTGGTTCAAGTTCTTGAATTCAGATTTAAACTTAAATATAGAGTTTAGATTACGGATTGATAGATCTAAATTTTTCGAGTAAGTTTATAAAGGTGCTTTGAAACACTACATATAATATTATCAGTGTGTGTATTTGACATAGCATCACTACTGCAGATGTTTATGGAGATAAGAAACTGTTATATTAAAGTCATTTAGTGTAAAACTCGTATCTGGTGGCATTATATATAACAAAACATGATTTTAGTTTTTCCGGGTTATATGAAATTAAGAATTTTTTTACAGTCGTTCAGCTCTTTCAAATCGTGATTTACAACAGCCTGTATCTGCGAAGCATCACCACAGGAATATCAAACCGACGTGTCATCAGCAAACAGTCTACATAGGGAAACAAGTTTGTCCGCTGTACCGATGATAAATCTAATAAATAATAATGGACCTAGCACCGACCCTTGTGGCACACCAGTATACACATGGCAAAGGTCAGATAACGATTTTTTTATTACTACTCTAAGCTGCCTTTTATTCAAATAGCTTTTAAACCATTCTAATAAATTTCCATATACTCCATACGATTTCATCTTATGTAATAAACCTTTATGCCAAAACGTATCTAAAGCTTTAGAAAAATCACAGAAAACAAAGCAATTTATTTCCTTCTTCTCGAGTGAATTTAAAATACAGTTGTAAATTTCTAACAACCGGTGAACTGGCAGAAAGCCAGACTAGTCTTAATAGATTAGATTATTGCTTTTCGTGTGGTTAAAACATATTAATAAATAACACGTTCCACTACCTTGCCGACAATGAGCGATATTGGTACGTGTATCTAATTAGACGGCATTGAACTGTCGACCATTTGGAATATTGCAATAACATTTGCAATCGTCTAACCAGGTAAGTATTTGCATTGTTTAAGAGATTTATTAAAAGTCAATTGAAGTAATTATTGCTACTTTTTCAGGACAAAGTTTTAACATTTTGTGGCTTATTATTTCTGGCCCTGATGCTTTATTAGGTTCTAGAGTTTTTATAATAACAACAATTTCTTCTATACTGATTATTTTATCTCATCTTCCAAGCTGGGATTTTGAATGATAGTCTCAAGTGGGTGTTCTTTTACAGGATCCTTTATTTGATTTTATTAACATTTTCATAATTTTCTAATTAGACTTGGGTTTTGCAGCCTTATCTAATATAATATTATAGAGATTTTTTCTTTTTTCCTTTCAGCGTTTTGCAAATTAGTAACTTTTTCATAATTTGTTAGATCGTTAGATCTGCTGCTTTTTTTAGATTTTAATTCTATTATCTAAATCGGTCTCATCAACGAACTTCTTTTCCAAGTTCACGATTGAAACATGTTTCGTCATTATTTCGTATGGTTACCATTCTGGATGGAATTCTCTCCGTTTGCGATGTCTAGAAATTATACACATTTCAGCGACATCATCGACATCAAAAAGCATTCCATTTTAATGTACAGTACCAAATTTCGTAGAAAATTGTTCAATATCCGTTTTATCGAACAACCATATTGGCCAGTCGTGATCACTTACGTCTGGAGGTAATTCAAAATCGTCAGAAAACAAATACTGAATTGATTCGCTTTATCAACTTCCGGTCAGACAGACATGTACAGGACGCTCTCTCCTAACAGCAAAATTTATTATGAAATTTCAGCATATACATCGACTCCCACAGCTATATTTGAACTCTACCATTATCAGATGATATGATATACCGATCTATTCGCATTTTACCTAAATCCACTGATAAATACAGATTTGATTAATTTTCTTACTGTTTGCTTATGCAAGGGATCCAACTGAGGATCCACTTCCAGAATTTATCAACAATGCCAACATCACTTTGTCCAATAATGTTATACTTCACCCATGTACTGACATTTTCTACTGGCGTACAACATCTAAGATCCATAAATTGCATACTGCACTTAATTAGAGACACAGAGTTATTCTTCTTTATATGATCCTATTAGTAATGGCAGGTGTGGAAACCAACCCAGGTCCAAGATCACTCAAGTACCCGTGCGGCACATTTACTAAAGCCTGCAAATGGGGTGAAAAGCCCATAGCATGCGATGATTACGACACCTGGTACCATGCATACTGTGCCGGCCTGACAATTCAAGAATATTCCTAATAGCGAACTCATCAGTTTCTTGGTTTTGTATGGTTTGCAATGCTCCAAATCACTCAACCAAATTATACGACCTGATTGACTCAGCTGAGAGTAAAACCTTCTTCATGTTGTCATCATCAAGCTTAAGCCAATCTGCATCAACAGGTCACGAATATAAGCTTTGAACAACCAGTTGCATCATCCTCTCCAAAACGAATGGGGACTACTAATACTAAGACCACGAAGACCAAGATTAAAAACAGGAAAGTATTAAGAACACTAATAATCAACTTCCACAGTATTAAAAACAAACGCACAGAAATACCAGTACTCTTAGAAACAGCACAACCTGACGTAATAATAGGAACTGAGACATGGCTATCCAACAAGATAGGTAGTCGAGAAATATTCCCTCCTGAACTTGGCTTTGATGTCTTAAGAAGGAATCGTAAAGGTGACCCACGGCAGAGTACTTATTGCAGCAAAAACTGAGTTTGGACTCTCACAGGAGTTTGTAAGAATCGACGACGAACTAATAACAGGAGCCATGAAAGTCAACACCAATTAGTACACCATTGCTAGCTACTACAGACCACCTAGTAGTGACAATGTTAAAGGAATTGAGAAAACCATTAAAGAGATTGAGATAGTCAGAAACAAGAAGAACATTTTCCTACTTGGAGGAGATTTTAATTTGCCAGATGTAGACTGGAATTCTAGCATCACTGGAAAACATGTACCTCAATCAACCAACAAGGCCTTCTTACAGTTTCAGCAGACCTGTCCATCGAACAAATTAGCCAGCAGAAGACAAGGGGAGACAACATCCTTTATTTGCTTTTCATGAGCCACCCAGGACACATAGAGCGATGTGAGACAATACCTCCACTGGGTAATAGCGATCATGATATTGTTCTGGTTGACATGATAACATCTGTCTATAAACCTAAACCTATCAGAAGGAAGATATACTTATGGAAGAAAGCAAACCTAGACGGAATATGAAACAGCAGCTAGATTCTGAGCACAACTCCTTCATGGATACCAACTTTAAAGACATAGACACCAGGTGAAATAGAATTAAACAGATTATTACGGATTCCATAGATCAATTTGTACCAACTAAAATAACTGCAGCAAGACACAGCAATTAATGGATGAACACCACCCTAAGGAGACTAAGTTAACGTAAACAAAGGGGCCTACAACAAAGCAAAAAGTAGCAAGTCAAGTAGAGATTGGAACAGATACAAGAAACTAAAGAGTGAACTCCAACGCGAGCCAAGAAGAGCTCATACCGCCTTTAACCAGGACATAGTAAACGAAGGCCTGAAAGACAGCCTTAAGAGCTGTTCTGGTCCTACATTAAGAGTCGGAAACAAGACACATCTGGTATTACGTCATTAAAGAACGAAGACGGATACTTACACAGTGATTAACTAACAAAGGTAGCGATACTGAATCACCAAATTCCACTCTGTGTACACGACAAAAGACCTCACCAATATGCCCAACAAAGGTCCAAGCCCTTTTCAACAATAAGACCTATACAGATAAACCAACAAGGAGTTAAGAAGCTACTTCTAGGATTGCGACCCTACAAAGCCCTGGACCAAATGACAAATCAGCTTTTGCCCTGCAAACCAGATTGCACCCTACCTTACGAGGCTGTATCAACAATCCCTCGATAATGGGAAAGTACCTGATGACTGGCAGAAAGCTAACATAGTTCCAGCCTTCAAGAAGGGCGAATAAATCACAGCAGCTAACTACAGGCCAGTTTCGTGGACATCCATCTCCTGAAATCTCATGGAGCAGATAATACATAGCTCCATTATGGACCACTTTGACGATCAACGGGTACTTTGCGACGAACAGCATGGGTTTAGATCCAAAAGATCTGCTGAGACGCAACTAGTACTTACACTCCATGACATCACTAAGAATAAAGAAGATGGGCACCAAACTGACATCATACTGCTTGATTTTGCTAAGACCTTCGATAAAGTGCCTCACGCCAGACTACTCCACAAGCTGAACTATGGCATCCGCAAAAACACCTTGGAATGGATCCGATCATTCATATCCAGCCAAATACAGTCAGTGCTATTGGAAAGCCACAAATCAGACCCCTGGACTTGATATCAGGAGTGCCACAAGGAACCGTATTATGGCCACTTTATTTTCTGGCGTACATTAACGACTTGCCAGAAGCCACAACATCAAATGCGAGATTGTTTGCAGATGATTGCCTGCCGTTTCGGTGCATTTAGAAG
This sequence comes from Limnoperna fortunei, assembly GCA_944474755.1. Classification (NCBI taxonomy): domain Eukaryota; kingdom Metazoa; phylum Mollusca; class Bivalvia; order Mytilida; family Modiolidae; genus Limnoperna; species Limnoperna fortunei. The sequence continues at coordinate 91,341,768 of OX104117.1, forward strand.
GAAGACAACACAACAGCTGTCCAGAAAGACCTAACATCACTTGAAGAATGGGAGGAGAGCTGGCAGATAAGTTTTCACCCCGAAAATTCTCAGTACGTAGAGTCCCATGAAAAGGTCAAATATAGCAGACCCCTTACAACGTACACAATCATACCCTGAAAGTAGTTGACATGGAAAAATTCATAGTAGTCAACATCAGCAAATACCTCTCATGGACCCCTCACATCGTCCAGACCATCGGTAAAGCCTCCAAGACCCTTGGCTTTCTGAGAAGAAACCTAGGTAGATGTACACCAGCAGTAAAGAGCATACCTTACCGTACACTAGTTCGACCAATCCTTGAGTATGTGGCACCATTATGGGATCCCCACCAAATCACTCTGACAGAGGACATTGAACAGGTGCAAAGAAGATCTGTTCGTTTTGTCTACAACAATTACCACGACAACTCCCCTGGCTGCGTTACAGAGCTTCTAGAGCGACTTCAATGGGAATCACTCCAGTGCAGAAAATGGAAAAAGAGTCTAGTTATGTGCTATAAGATCCAGCACCACATGGTTGCCATTGATCCTGACTTGTACTATTCAGCAGGAGACTCTAGAACTAGAGGCAGCCACAAACTCAGGCAAACCAGAGCCCAGCGGGATGTTTACTACTATTCCTTCTTCCCCAGAACAACCCGAGAGTGGAACAAGTTACCACAGGCTGTAGTGGGGTCCGGTACAGTAGAGGATTTTAGGTCCAGGTTGAGCACCATCCCCTGGCCCCAGCTTACCTTGGATAAACAGACCACCTACCACTGTTTTAGCTTGTTTTTAATTGTGTATACTCCATTTGGATTTTACTTTGGCTCTTGTCAAGTTTTGGCTGGAACCTCCTGTCTGTCTTACCCCGTATAAATCAAATACACTCAAGCCTGAGGACAACTCGTATCTGGGAACAAGAAGATGATAATTAGGTCAAGTAATGTACTACTATGATCCGTTGTTGTTGGCTAATTGATTACATTCGTTACTTTGAGCAAGTTCATAGTATCAATTAATTAATTGTTATCAACATTAAATAAACTTTTCAGCTATATCATGGCGTCCAGTTTTTATTGGGGGAGTAAGCCGGAGTACCAGGGTAAAACCCCCGATCTCCGGTGAAAAAACTGTCAATCCTTGTCAATTCAGATTGTAGTCGAGTACACACTGCCCACATTGAGACTCGAACCGCAACCTCAGTGTTGACAGACCACGTGATCAATAGTAGACGAACTACCTTAACCACACGGCCACCGAGGTCCCCGCCTTGTTCTGATGTACCGGAATATCATTCCATAAAAGGAAAATGACCCCAACAACTAGTCCCAGAATCCTCTGCCGTCCAACGCTTTTTTTGCGTGGGACGTCAGAGAGCTTTCCATAAGCAAAACAGTGGATTTTGCCACATGGGTCTGAGTCGGCACATTTCATCGTGTCCAAATATTTCCGTCCAGTTAAACTATATATAAATCGCTTCTTTAGATATTTTTTTCTATGAATATAATCATCATACATTCAATCAAGCTAATTTAAGCACTGGATTTAAGTCACATTGTTGTCACGTGACTTTTTGTTCAAAATGAAAGTGAAATGTAGGAATGTAAGGGTATCAATGGAAATGAGCTTAGAAATGGACTTAAATCATCACGATTGAAGGTATGATGATTATATTCATAGAGAAAAATATCTAAAGAAGCGATTTATATATAGTTTAACTGGACGAAAATATTTGTTAACATCTGGACACGATGAAATGTGCCGACTCAGACCCGTGTCTCAAAATCCACTGTTTTGCTTATGGAGAGCTCTCTGACGTCCCGCGCAAAAAAAAAAGTTGGACGGCAGAGGATTCTCGGACTACCCAACAACTTATCTGATATATAGCCATTGCATACCTGATCCAAACAACACAACGAGAAAACGTGCTACAAAAGGTGAGTAAAGAACATTAACTTAAATACGTTCATTCTTTCTAATTGTAATCTACTTCATAAATACAATTTTATTGATGATGTGTCTATGTTCAAATTATAAATAATACGAATTATCGCTATTTTTCTTTGATCTTTATGTGCGGTATTATCCCCATCTCACCTCGCTGTTAAGACGTCGTTATGTAAACACCGTGACGTCATAATGTTACAAAACAGCGATAAACCGATTAATTAGTTTTTGAAACTCGATGCGATACGGACGAGAAAATACATCTCGTTTCAAAAAACGTAAATAGTCTATAATTTCAATCAATCAGTTAACACAAACACGATATAACAACAATATGACGTTTCTTCAAAACAAAAGGCTGCACAACAACAAACAATGCTAAGATCAAACACTATTCTTAAAATTCCCTTCCGCAGGTCGGGAGTTCTCTCCGGGTACTCCGGCTTCCTCCCCCCATAAAAACTGGACGCCATGAAATAGCTGAAAAATTGCTGAAAGTGGCATTAAAACACCATTCAAACAAAACAAACAAAATAAAATTCCCTTTAGTAGTTGAAACTGGAAACAAACATGACAAGTACTATGAGTGGCCGTTCATGTCATAATTGCGATATTTCTATCGCGTTACTTTTAACAAGTATCGCGATACTTTCAACTTATATCGCGGTGGGGGTTGTGAAGCTATAAACATATCCAAGGTTCGACTCCCCCTCTCCAAATAAAATTAACACCATGCATGAAATATATGAATGTTGTGCAAAAATCGGAATTGAAAACAATATAACTAGAAATTATTATAAATTTATATATACATGGTTGTTGGCTTAGCAAGAATTTGCTGTAAAACTGGCCTAACTGATATGTACACTTCAAGATGGGAACCTTATATTATTCAAATTGGTTACAGAGAAAACGACCCAACCACCTAAATCTGTACATTTTGTATCTTTGAATAAGGTTAAACTACATTTCCTGCAATTTTTCAGCTACAACTTGGTGTATAGTTATTTTTTTTTTTTTTTTGGTTGAGGAAGACGGAGTACAAAGTGAAATTCCCAAACTTCTGCAGAAAAACCTGAAATCTTACTTAGTAAATAATTAAGGTGAAATCGAGCAGTTTCACTCCCACAGTCTTACTCCAGCCTGCTGTAATCACACAGTAATACAAATTGTAACCATTGTAAGCACATTCTGCTTCACATGTGATGCCTGTATTATGTTGGGTACCATGAGACTAACTGAAAAGTAAAACCTCATAAAGAATAATAGGTTTTTACATATCTTTTTTGCTTAAGACCGCACATAAAAGACAAACAGTTCTATCATAAGTAGAGAATCACACGGGTTTCACAAACCGCATGAAAGTACCTATTTCTTCTATAAACCAACAACATTCACATCGCGATATCCTATAGAATCTCTATTGTTTAAATATTGTAGTAAATATTTATCTTAAAATATTGGAAGAATTTTAAGGCTTTAACGCGTATTTTCAGGTAATACATAGGTATATGAACGAGGTCGAGTCACTCACAAACTTACCATAAACGGCCTTCGACCATCGATGAATTAACGAAAATAAGCGGTTATTTCTGTGTTGCTTCCTTGATTACGCTTGTCTGTTTGTACGTAATTGTATTAGTTTCAACGGACACTTCATCATATAAATGTCGGTTTTGAAAGCTCATCAGAGCATGTGTTTTATGTATGTAAGTTGTTTTTTTATTGTTTTATCGACTATTAATAAAATTTACTTGACTTACTTGACTTGATAGAATCTGTGTGCGAGTCTAGATGTTGCGCTTTTTCTTTGGGGTGAATTTGAGTTATTTTTCTCAAAGATTCATCGTCCTCGTTATCATTTTTGTCCGAAAAATATTCATTTAACCTCAATTCAGATAAAATTCTGGATATCCTCCTCTAATTTATCCTTTTAGTAGATGGTGTTGGTGTGAATTTTAGTCTTTTTCTTAGTTGTTTGCGTTCGTCATTATCTAAACGTCGACTTAAAGAAATTATAATTTTAGGATCTAATCTTTCATTTCGTTTGAAAAGATGATTTCCTGTGTTTGTTTTCTCTCCAGTGTCTTGTTTCTTGACACTTAACAAGGAATCCGTCTTTGTTTTTATTTCTCCCAAACGAAGTTTTGGGAGACATACTGTTTTTGTCCGGTTTCTTATTCTTCTTCCTCTTTTTTCTTTTTTTTTCTTTCCGTGTAATCTTGTCCGCAAAGTTTCTCTGCAATGCAATGTCCAATCAAGATGAAATTTTGGTGACCTGAAGTTTTGCAATCCATTTTGGAATGTTCAAAATGGCTGCCGTTTCCATTGAAATGGGCTCTTTATATAGAACATTGCATTTTCTTGGTAAAAATTAGAGTTGTTGTTAGGTTGGTTACTCACTACGTCAGAAACAAGTCTTTGGGTATTCTTTGAAAATCTGTTTGAATTTGTTCTCGTATTTATACTGCTTCTGTTTTTTCGCGGTTTGCGATGACGGGGCCTTGGAGGGAGGATTCTTTCGTCTGTTCCAATGCGTTTTTATTTGGAATTGATCAGGTTTTATTCTGTTGTCGTTTGTTTTAATTCCTACAACGCATCTTCCTTTTGTTATTAGTAGTTGTAGTTTCTGTTTTGTAATTTCCGTAACTTTGCACAATTATAGAATAACCGTAATTACACAAGATATGACTTGCAGAATTAAAGGAGTTCCTATTAAAACAAGACCCATTAACCTTTATAAACAATGCCATTGAAAAATCGAATCGACACAGATCCCAATGCCGAACTTCGTGCTACTAAAAATGTCCAACCGACAGACAAAAGCTTAAATTCTTTTGTGGTTACTCATAACCCGTGCAATACAAATATATTCAATGTCGAAAAACACAACATTTCGATAGTTGTACAGATAAGCTTAAAAACCTGATAACCGATTAAACTTCATTCCAGAGTAAAAGACAACCTCAAAACTTAAAACGTTTATTAACCAAATCACAATTTAATTCATTGAAGGGCGATTGTGTTCAGTGACGTCGTTGTGATTGTGTTCAGTGACGTCATATATTGATGAATTGGAATCTATCAGTCAATAAAACATTATAGGCGCCATGCATTATTAAGCAGCTAGGCGATGTCGTATAGTAGTATAATTTTAAAAAAGTGCTTGTGTTACAGAAAGAAATATGTACCAAACAACTAGAAACGCATTACTAACTTGTACCGTGTTGTATCATACTTGGCAATAAACTATGGCATTATAAGGTCCAACATACATATTTTGTGTTTATTTTGTTCATTCTCCAGATTACATGTTTTATTCTTATTCATTTATCAATAATTTAATGAAATTTAGAATATGCGTGCTATTCCTGGATTGTATGATAACTAATCATTTGTTTTTATTCCATCTCTTGACAAAAACTGGGGTATGTATTGATTCACATGTTCTTTCTTGTGTCATCACTTTATTTTTGGATGACAATTAACCTGATTAAAGAAAAAACAACTACGTTGATTTCTTTCAAATTTTGACGGGGTCTTGGTGTCCGAGTGGTTAAAGTAGTCAATTACTATAGTTTTCTTTGTTTGTTTTATGTTAAACGCCACTTTCAGCAATTTTCAGCTACATCATGGAGTCCAGTTTTTCGCGTGGAGGAAGCCGTAGTACACGTAGAAAATCCACGACCTTCGGTAGGAAAATTGGCAATTCTTGTCAATTAAAATTGGAGTAGAATACACCCTGCCTGTAGTGATAATCGAACCCACTGAACCCTCAATACGTGTTGACAGACCACATAATAAATAGTAGACGAGCTATCTTAACCATTTGCCCACCGAGGCATCCTCTAATATAGATCACGTAGTCTGTCAACATTGAGGTTGCAGGTTCGAGTCTCACTGCTGGCCAAAAAAAAATATTTATCAACATCTTTTCAACAAAGATGAACAAACTATTGTGCAAATTTGTGAAATACATTTCAAAAGAAAATTTTTATTTTAAAATACAAAATTGCAATTTAAAAACAAATACAGTGAATATTATGTATTTAAAAATCTTTGAATTGAAAGATGGCAGAGATCTTTCACAATCTAAACCATTTTATAATTGCCGCTGCGTGTAAATGTTAGGGAGGGAACAAGTGAAAGATTTAATTTCATTAGATCGAGATAAACCAAGTAAACATTAAGAATTTCCCGAATGAAGTAAATAAGAAAAAGTGTGCAAAAGTTCGCCTATGTTACAACAAGGAAGCTGATGGAATCAGCGCTCCTCTGATTATTCTATGTTGTTATAAAATAGTGTGTAAAAGAAGTTCTCGGAGTTTTCGGGTTGGCGGGGGTAAATTATATTAGATAGCCCATATCCCCGTAAATTTTTCATCAAATATCCCGTATCCGAAAAAGTGTTTTTCCAATATCCCATATCCCTGTAAATAGAATGGATTTAAATATCCCATATACCAGTAAGTTTTGCCTTTAACATCCCGTATCCCATGAACAAAATATGTCAATATCCCATATCCCAATATACCCTAAACAAGCCTCAATAATCCAGCAATCGGCACAATATATTAAAGAAGACACTTAATATATACACGTCTACAGAATATAATAATGAAAGAGCTTAACATATAGACAAAAGCACTCAATATAATATAGATACAACATAATATAATGATAAAACCACCGAATATAATGGAAAACCCACCCAACATAGAGTTAAGAGTACCACTATACAGTCAAAACCACTCAATATAAAGACAATTACAACCAATATAAAGACATATGCACTCAATATAAAGACATAAGCACTCAATATAAAGACATAAGCACGCAATATAAAGACATAAGCACTCAATATAAAGACATAAGCACCCAATATAAAGACATATGCACTCAATATAAAGACATATGCACTTAATATAAAGACATATGCACTCAATATAAAGACATAAGCACGCAATATAAAGACATAAGCACTCAATATAAAGACATAAGCACCCAATATAAAGACATATGCACTCAATATAAAGACATATGCACTCAATATAAAGACATAAGCACTCAATATAAAGACTTAAGCAGTCAATATAAACTTGTTTCTACCGAATATAATGTCGATACCACCGAATATAGACAAAATCCCTATGAAAAGACAGCTACGGCGTTCCATATATATATATATATAACATTATTGGGTAATAGGAGACAACAACGAATACGTAACGCAAATTAACTTAACAGACGTCAACACAACGCGCACTTGGAAAGACAGACGTCGCGGGAAAAACGACGTCGCAGGAAAAACGACGTCATAGACGGGAATTGTCTAGCATTAGCAACGTAACATTGGCCCAAAATTGGCCCTATGGCACTGAACGTAGTATAAAATAAGTGGCCCAAAATTGGCCCGTGGCACAAAGATGGTTAATATTTGCAATTCACAATTTTTAGTGTCGTCACTTGTTGTTTGGGAAGAATCCATGTATTGTCAACGTCATCAATACTTTTAATTATGACATCAACAATCAGTCACGTGCTGATATAGCAAGTTAGGTTATACGAAATGGACAATGTTGCTCAACTGTTGAATATTTAAAGGAAATTAAAATATTTAAGGATTGTTTTCAATTGTTGGTTAGATTATTGGATATAAACGACTTTGGGTCGATTTACGCTGAATAAACCGCGAAGCGGTTTATGTTGCAGCGTAAATCGATCCAAAGTCGTTTATATCCAATAATATAACCAACAATTGAAAACAAACCTTATATTTTAAATTCTATAGTAAAAATGAAGTAACAAGAACAATATTTTACAAGTAATCAAATAATATTTGCAATTCACAATTTTAGTGTCGTCACTTGTTGTTTGCGGAAGAATTCATGTATAGTCAACGTCATCAATACATCTTATTATGACGTCACAATCAGTCACGTGCTGAAAAACCAAGTTAGGTTATACGAAATAACCAACTTTGCTCATGTATTGAGTATTTAAACGAAATTAAAATATTACAATATAAACACAAATTCTGAATTAGATTACTGCTAGATTTATACGTATTGGTTATGACAATTCCATCGTCACATACTATGACTTTCTCTACGATTCAATTTATATTTTTATATAGCGGCATTGGCAGAGGTGTCTAAAGCGCATGATATAATGCAGGCGAATGGATGCCACAGTGTCACAACTGTGTGAGTTTGAAGCCCGCTGAGGGTAGGCAAAACCATTGACAGCATTAAAGTCTTACAGTGTTGGATTTTATTTGTATATATAGCGTCAATCCATTCCGCAGTAAAAATCCCGAAATAGTTTTTTTGTCAGCCAATTAAGGTTCCTAAACCGGAGTTAAAGGGGAAGCCGAGCTAGTTTGCTGGTAGTAATAAGGACTCGAGTTGAGCAGAGTGTCATTCACAGATGGCGAATAATATATGAACTTGCAAATAAATAATTTGTTGCGAAAAAAATGACAATAAAAACATAAGCAAAGGTGGGGGAAAAAATATGCCACCAAATCCCTGCAAGGGATGCCCCACCCGAGGACTTCCCATAACATATGAAAGGGTACGAAAGCCTGAATGTATATATATATATATATGAACTATTGTTTTGTAAAACAAAACCCACAAAAGTGTTATCCCGCAATAAAATGGGTGCGCTCGGATACATTCGCGCGGACGTCGAAGAGAATACCGTGACTTGACAGATTTACAGTAAAACCTTGATTGCAGTTTTGTTATTTCTCCGTCGTCGTATATTGACGTATCTTTGTTGATCATAGGCGTAGCACCCAGAAAAATAATGGTACAGTCGGTTAAGGGTCGACAACCCGTTAATCATGAATGTTTAAATGTAGGTAGGGGTTTTCCATGTGCAATTGTTTGTCACTTACCAAATTCCACTCGAGATCGTAACGGTTGCTGTTTTATATTGAAAGTGACTTTAAACAGTAGATTTATTTTGAACATTTCACAAATTAAAGAGTATATCAAATAAAATTGTATCATTTTTTATTTCAATTTACAAAAACTGGTACGGTTTTCAGTACCAGCAATTTAAAGTGGCACGGTCAAAACTGTACCGCTTGCTACGTCTTTGTTGATGCACGATCGTGTGAATAATAATAGTTTATTAAAGGACGACGCAGATGACTGTTATCGGAGCATGTTGAGGATTATTTGACCACGTTTCCGACTGATTTCAAAGAATTTTTCATTCCATAATAAGTACTCGTGGTCGGAGCAGATGACATAAAAAATTACATCGGAAATTGTTGTTTGTTTCGAATAGTATCAGTTAAAATGCATAGAATGGTTTTTTTTTCTTCAAACAGTCGGGCAAATGATTTATAACCAAAAACGCCTTAAAGTCATATGACATGGTTTGAGACGGGGCTAGGCTTTCTCGCTCCTGTGTATAAATGAAGAGTACATGTAGACCTACCCCGGGTAAGACCCGATTTATGGCTTATGGTAAAGTAATCTTTGAAACACATGTCAAGTTGGTCAAATCAAAGTCAGTCCGTTGCCATAATAGATAGGGATGGGTAAGCTCTTTGAACTTTATATGGCATATTGTGAGACGGGGCTAGGCTTTCTCGCTCCTAGGTATAAATAAAGAATACATGTAGACCTACCCGAAAAAAAGCGGGATTTGTGGCCTAAGGTAAATTAAAATGTTGCCGGCCTTTCAAAGTCGACCAATGTTGACATTCTGGAAAAGGGGGTAGTCTATTTGAAAGTCACACGGCAAGGTGTGAGACAGACCTCACGTCTTTGAAGATGCACGTGGAAAATGGTATGTTGATCATTTTTCCGTATATGGATAATGTAACCTAATTGTATTATAAACGTGCTAATTTGCATGCTATAACAACCATTCCGTAGTAAGAATCCAGTAATTTTCATATGTATTACCCATGATGCAACACGCCATTCAGTTCCGGGTTTCTCAATGTTTTCATGTAATTAACCTAATCAAAAAGAGATACGAATTTCAATTAATACACAACGCACAGCGGTTATTAAAACGGCATTAACTATCATCACGTATCAATAATGATCGATTTTTAAACACGAAACCTAAAAAATATGGTGACACTGTCGAAAGATATCAAGATCGACCACGTCTGATTGTATATGCAACTTCTTTTGGACATCAAAGTGCCGGGAGTGATTCACTCCCGCTCTTCTACATTACGAGTAATGAGACTAAATTCGTACCCTCGCCAAAAAAAGCGAAGGTACGATTATTCGTTCTACTGTCTCCCTTGCAAAGAAAGAATAAAACTATCTCACGTGACATCATATCCACAAATATTCTTGTTTTTAATAAAATCCACATTTTGCATTCCTAGCTGTGAAGAAAACACTAAACTGCAATCAAGGTTTTACTGTAGATCTGTAAAGTCAGGGTGTCCTCTTCGACGTCCGCGCGAATGCATCCGAACGCACCCATTTTATTGCGGGAAAAGCTTATTGCGGGATTTTTACAAAAAGATAGCTTGAAACTAGTCTAAAAATACATTAATAAAGATAAATGATATATATAAATGTCTAATGAATTAACCAAACAATATATCTGCAATATAATAGTATACGTAAGACTCACAAACGTGTCTGGTTCCACAAACGTGTCTGATTCCACATCCAAGTCCGATTTGATTTTGACGTCAGTTTTGAAGAAAACGCTCAAGGAAAGTCATTCTACACGAACAAGTAAAAAAAAAATATTCCAAAAATGTGTCAGATTTAAAATTCAATATATCTTGCATGTTTCACAATCTACATCTCCACAAAAGACGTACGCCACGCATACTAGCGCTAGGATGCACGTTTAACAGCTCGAGGTTAGCTGTTTAACAAATCCAACGGCTGTAAATAAGCTGTTTAACAAATCCAACGGCTGTAAATAAGCTGTTTAACAAATCCAACGGCTGTAAATAAGCTGTTTAACATACGTCATATATAGCGCCGGAGGCCGTGTTATTAACTACTTATTTAGAGTTATGCACACCTTAGGGCGCAAGATGGGAGGTTTGACACAGCCTACAGAGCTATATATAAGGTTAAACGCAGCCTACGAAGCTAGATAGGTGTATAACTTATCTTACGCGCAACATAGGTCGTGATACAGGATAAGGCGGTATTGAGACAAGATATTTAACATAGACTATGGTGTTAGGTAAAAGTTTGATTAAACCTTAGGTGCTAAATGACAAAGCCTACGACGTAAGACTGGATAGTCAACACAGACCAAGGGAGTTAGACAGGACTTTTAAGAAAAACTATGGTTATATATAGAATGTCTGCTTAGATTTATACCGTGACTAACCCCGAAGCTATTTAACTCTAACACAGACACAGCATACGTCACTATACAGGGTGTATGACACAATCCGTGGCGCCAGACAGGACGCTTGACACAGCCCACGGCACTAGGCAGGACGTTTGACACTGCCTACGGCACTAGACAGGACTTTTGACACAGCCTACGGCACTAGGCAGGATGTTTGACACTGCCTACGGCACAAAACAGGACGTTTGACACCGCCAATGCCACAAAACAGGAAGTATGTCACAGCCTACGGCACTAGAAAGAACGTTTGACACCACCTACGGCGCTAACCAGGACCACAACAAACACTGGAACATATGATACAGTCTGCTTTCTTTGATAATTTCACGTCTCCCAATTTTAGATTTTCATTCGACGTTTCAAAATTTCTGCTGTGATGGGACGTTCGCAGCGAGGTTAAGGTAATATATAAAACTTGCGATCTCCAATTTGATGATCGCGTTGCAATCTACAAACGATACTCATTTCCATGGATACAACGTTTTGATTGGTCAATTGTTTTAGGTTAAGAGAAAATGACAACATCCCGCGAACATTGTTCTTATATTAAAATTATGGAATTGATTTTCATTCTCTAAGCTCAGTTTGATAAAAAAAAAATCAATTGAACGTTTTCTATTCTTTAAAATTATTTAAATTTTGTCAACTTGTTGGGCGTTATATACGACGAAATAATCAGCTTCCGGCACATTCAACGTGCCAGTTCAAAACCGACAACAACCTAGTTTACTTGTAATTACCTGCAGTGATATGAAGCCAGACCAGAAGAGATGAACACTAAGGTATGTTTAAGACAATACTTCAGTTGTGTTGCCATCAGTATAATGATTATACAATTGTCATCGACAACGTGCTCAGCCTCAGGATTTCCCAGTACTGAGTATTGACTATTGTCTACTTAACACACACAGACAGTACATGATGAAAAGGTTTTATAATAGCAGTTTTGACCGTAAAGATTAAACAGGATAAAACTGTGCTGCCTCAACAGGTATAAACTATTGTTCCTATATGGTACGGACAACTGAACAGAAATAACACAGATATTAATATCAAATTGGTTTATATAGAATTAGAGTTAAAAAATTTCATTGATTGACAGTTTGAGAGGTGCATTTCAGAATCACAAATTCACAAGATTATGAAAATTATGACTTATTTATGAGAAAAACAAAAATTTATTTTATGTATATAATGCAGATACACTTTAATATATTTAATTATAATTAGATCAAGATTAGTCCGAGAATCCTCTCATCTGCCGTCCAAAGATTTTCTCGACTTTGATCGAAGCATTCACATCAAAGTCTAAACAAAGCGTTAGACAGAGATTCTCAGACTAGATCAAGATTTGAGCCACACTTGTTTTTAAATCTAAATTGTGTAAGAAACAGAAAATTAAATCATGCAATAATTTCTGCATATAACAATATTACATATTAATGAATGTGCAAAAGGATCATGAAACTAAATTCTTCTCATTTAGTATTAGCATAACCATTTATCAATTTATTAAATAGAGAATAATACATGCCAAATTCCTTATCACGTACATGCTGTATCGTACCAATACCAGCTAGAGGGATGCGGGCCAAAGGGCTGATATTGGTCGGGGGCGGGGGGTTTCAGGGCAGCAAAATCCTGCATGTGCGTATTTTGGACAGTCTTAACGAGGGTGAATAAGACTATAATAAAGTGTTAGAAAGATTGAATTTGCATGTTTTTCTGTGAATATGCAGCTTATTTTTTTTATATTCTACTTCATAAAGATACTTTTCTCAATCACGGTCCAGCCACTACTTTAAAGTTTTTGTATTAGGGCAGTTCCTCTATAACTATGCATGGTAGAGTGACAATATTTGGTATACAGGTTGCTGGTGAAGAGTACATGACTGTCTGGTAGGTGTCACATGACCTTGAGCTCAATTTCATGGTCCAGCGACTATGTTAAAGTTTTTGTATTAGGGCAGTTCCTCTTATGCATGGTAGGGTGACAATATTTGGTATACAGGTTGCTTGTGAAGAGTACCTGACTGTCTGGCAGGTGTCACCTGACCTTGACCTAAATTTCACGGTCCAGTGACTACGTTAAAGTTTTTGGATGAGGTACGTTTCTCTGTAACCATGCATTGTATCTTTTAAATGATAACGATTTAATTCTATTTACGTAATGCTCATGACGTAATTTTATTTCGTTACTGATGCGGAATGCAGGCGAGACATTGTTCTGTGTCCACACTTGTTATACATTGATATAGATAGTCATAGACATTGACATAGATCTACAGTACATGCAGATTAACTGACAACTTGATCAACAACAATGCCCTAGGTCTTAAAATCGACCCAGGGGTCTAGTTAACAAAAAACCTCAATTGCTTAATAATTTTAGAAAACACTGCATTTTATACGATTCCCTTTAAAAAAAATATGGTTTTATCGCAAAGATTAAGATTTTCCTGGGAAATTAAGGTTTTAATTTGGTGTTGTAGTGACAAGAAAATAGTTGATAAGCACACAGCACAAAAGAAGACAGATCTGATCTATGTGTCTGCTTGAGTTGATAGGTCTAATTTGCAGACATATTTCTTGGGTGCCAATATACACGTACTTATAACTCTCGAAAAAAATCCAGTCCAGTTTTTTGCTAAATTTATAAAGAAATGTGAAAATATGGACTCGACTGTAGTCTTGTTTTTAGCAACACATATAACTAATAGGCAGGCAACATTTAGGATAAAACGAAATCCAGGGGCTAGCTTAGCTTTGGTCATGTTAAAGTTAGTCAGAAAATGCTCTGCCATCCAAAGTATTGGACGACAGAGGATTCTCTGACTATATAAGTGTACCGTTATAAATAAGGCACCAAACTATTTGCTTATAATTGGTGGTGAGTTCCACCTGGAATCTCTTGTTCAGACAGTTTATTTACACTTGCAAGTGAACATTTATTTTTCCAAAATTAACAAATTCCATAATAATTACTATTATAGGGACAAAATGGTGATGCAGTAGAATTTACCCCATCCCCCCCCCTTTTAGACCTTTTCCACCTCACACCCACCGAACCATGAAGAAGATGGCTGGTTTCTTAAAGCCATAATGTAGATTTGGTATGAAGCAAACGTGGATAACAAACTACTGTATATATAACAAAGTACAGTATCATCGGTTTAACACCAGTGAGTATTGTGAACTGATAGGGTGTTACTAATATGGATGTATACTTGAACGTTCATATTTTATTTTCGAAAATTCTTGCCTTTTTGTATATCCTCGGACCTTTAAACGTTGGAAATTCATTAAATTCTTTTAGTTAAAAGAAATAAAGATTTATTTTTGAATTAAAAACTTTACGTCGGTCGAAACGACGTCATAATGGATACTGGTTGCCAGTTTAGGTACCAGTTATAAATCGTGTTCACTGGTGCACTTGTTTACCTGCAATACAAATGTAAACATGCATTTCTCGTTCTAAACTATCTTAATTTACAAGACCTAATTGTTGATTCACGTGTGAAGTATTGGTATAATTCTTTTCTTCGTTTTCGGCTGGTATAGAAACACTTTGGGTGATAAAAATTTGTGTAAGTAATGCTTCACATTGATCGATTGAAAATGCTATAGAAAAAGCATATTGTTTGCATAAGCAAAAAAAAATCGGTAATAAAAATAAACACGTAAGATAAATTTTTTTCACCCAATGTGATTTGTGTATTACTTACATCTATGAATCTACGGATACAAACAAAAATGCCTCATACTCAAAACGTGTCTTAACCAACAACATTGCCCGTAAAATCTTCGGTTACAAACAAATACAATAACACGGTTAAATCTCCATTTGTTCTGAGAACAAATAAGAATGTCTTTCCCACTGTTTCTCTAAAATCTGAAAATATATGTGATGCTATGGGCTTCGTGTCTGATGCTTAGCACAAAATGTCACTTCCAGTCATAAAAATGAGGTATTTTATTAAAGAAAGTGGTCCCGAGCCAAAAATAGATGGTTGTTAAGGACTTTTATGCCCGTTGCTAGGGACAAACTGCCACTTCCGGTCATGAAATGACATATTTCAATAAAGTACATCATTCAGATTCTAAAAATATATGATTGCTAAGGACTTTTTACAAGATTTACCTTGTTGCTATGGTATGACCTCGACCTATGACCTTTGACTCAAATTGAAGCTCTTTTCCTACTGATCACTTTAAACCTATATGTTTACTATATTATCTCTAACAGTTTTCAAGTTGTCAAAAAAAAACGATTAACTGAAACGCGTCAAGGGCTGTACCTCGAAACTGTTCATTGCAAAGCTTCGAGCCAAATGTACCAAATGAAGGTCTCGATAAGAGAAGTATTTTTCCCATTTATTGTCTGCTTCTATCTTTTACGGTTTATGAGATATACTGCTAACAAGACCTAAGGTGACCTTTGACCTTGACATTTTTAAATGTAATATATGTCAATTAGGATCAATGGTGGTGGTCCCAAGTCTCTAGGACTTACGGTTTTCAAGAAAAAAATTTTTACGAGGTGCGTCACTTTTCGGGTCAAAACTGCGTGAACAGGAAGTTGATTGGAAGAAAAAAAATTGCGTGTTAAATCATCGCCATAGAGCAGCCTACATTTTGTACACTTCATAAAATGAGAATCGGTTACAGTTTCTGAGTTTATCTGCTAACAAGGGTTTTCGTGTTCGGGCAGATAACCCTGTTACTAAAAATAGCTGGTCTAAAATCGGAGAGCAATGTCATCTCCGGATATAACCGATTAATGGTACCAAGTATCGAAATGATATGTCGAGACACTTTTTGGCAAACCTCCGCGGAAAAAGAAAAAAAATTATAATTAAACCGCCATTCGTTCGGAGAACAAATGAGAAGGTCTTTCCCACTGTTCCTCTAAAGTCAGATACTTTAGTTGATGCTATGGGATTTTGTGTCTTGCTATAGCACAAAATGACACTTCCAGTCATATGAGTTATTTGAGTAAAGAAAGTGGTCCCGAGCCAAAACGTATATGGTTGTAAAGGACTTTCATTCCGTTGCTAGGGACAAAATGCCACTTCCGGTCATGAAAAGGCATATCTCAGTAAAGTACATCATTCTGATTCTAAAAATATATGGTTGCTAAAGACATTTTATAACAGTCACCTTGTTGCTATGGTATGACCTTGACCTATGACCTTTGGCTCAAATTGAAGCTCTTTTTCTACTGATCATGTTAAACCTATTTATTTACTATATTATCTCTAACCGGTTTCAAGTTTTCACCAAAAAACCGATTCACCGAAACGCGTCAAGGGCTATAACTCGAAATCTGTTTATCGCACAGCTTCGAGGCAATGTACCAAATGAAGGTCTCGATAAGAGGAGTATTTTCCTAATTTATTGTCTGCTTCTATCTTTTATGGTTTATGAGGTATAGTGCTAACAAGACCTATGGTGACCTTTGACCTTGAGTTTTGACATTTGACCTTGACATTTTTATATGTAATATATGTCACTTAGGATCAATGGTGGTTGTCCCAAGTCCATAGGACTTACGGTTTTCGAGAAAAAATTTTGACGCGTCGCGACATTTTTGGGGTCAAAAACGCGTAAACCGGAAGTCGATTGGAAGAAAAAATTTGCATGTTAAATCATCGCCATTAGGCGGTCTACATTTTGTACACTTCAGATTTTGAGAATCGGTTACGGTTTCTGAGTTTATCTGCTAACAAGGGTTTTCGTGTTCGGGCAGATAACTCTGTTACTAAAAAAAGATCGGTCTAAAAGCATGAGCCATGTCATCTCCGGATATGACCGATTAATGGTACCAAGTATCGGAATGATATGTCGAGACACTTTTTGGCAAACCTCCGCGGAAGAAAAAAAAAATTAAACTGCCATTTGTTCTGAGAACAAATGAGAAGGTCTTTCCCGCTGTTCTTCTAACGTTAGAAAAGTTAGGTGATGCTATGGGATTTTGTGTATTGCTATAGCACAAAATGTCACTTCCAGTCATAAAAATGAATTATTTGAGTAAAGAAAGTGTTCCCGAGCCAAAAAATATATGGTTGTTAAGGACTTTCATTCGGTTCCTAGGGACAATAGGCCACTTCCGGCCATGAATAACATATTTCAGTAAAGTACATCATTCTGATTCTAAAAATATATGGTTGCTAAGGACTTTTTATAACGGTCACCTTGTTGCTAGGGTATGACCTTGACCTATGACCTTTGACTTTTGGCTCAAATTGAGGCTCTTTTCCTACTGATCATGTTAAACTTATGTTTACTATATTATCTCGAACCGTTTTCAAGTTTTAACCGAAAAACCGATTAACCAAAACGCGTCAAGGGCAGTAACTCGAAAACGGTTCATCGCACAGCTTCGGGCCAAATGTACAGTAAAGAACAAACGGCAAACTATGCTCCAATGAACAGGTTACAAAGCTAGATTTAGAAGTAGTTGCTATTGGTAGGTTTTCTGATCAACAACATATTTATAACTTTCGGAGGATGTGTTTTTTTTTCAGGTAATCGGAATAAACTGTGCCACACTTGCCGATTTGTTCCTGTATTTTTATTAAAATGAATTTCGTCAAAGTCTCATTAGAGTCTATGTCATTTGATTTCACGTAGATAGATTTATGATGTCTTTTCAATTAATTTTCCTACCGCAGGTCGGGGGTTCTCTCCGGTACTCCGGCTTCCTTTCCCCAATAAAAACTGGACGCCACGATATAGCTAAAAAATTGCTGAAAGTGGCGTTAAAACACCATTCAAACAAACAAACAAACACATTCTTTTCAATTAACAACCATCAATTTCCTCAGTGGCTTCCGTTAATATATATATATATAATCTTATGGGAACTGGATCTTCAAACTTACTCACATCTATACGTTTAGAATTCAGAAATTGGCTTGAATACAAAGGAATATAATTATCTTGGTAGTTTACGATATGCCACTTAAGTTGACATTTTGCATATGTGTAAGTTTCAGTAATATTTCTTCCAAAAGAAACTTCATCAAATGCAAGTTGTGTTTGGTTTTTTCTCCAGGCATGCACCGATACTAGGCGACCAGCTGAAACTAACGTTGAAATATTGTAAACACACACTTTAACGAAACTGGAATACATGTGTTCGATAATTATTAACAATTAACAATGTCGCTGCATGTCAATGCCTTAATAAAGGGTTCAGATGTAGCGCTGCCATTTTACACCAAGAAGCGTGATGCAAACTGATTTCTGATCGGTTCATTAAGTTTGTGTATGCGACATACATAACTGAGAAAATCCCCCAGATGGCAGTGCGCGGGAATTACAAAATCTCCGCCACGTAGTTACCGCTTGCTAGTACAAACTATGTTCTAAATAGTTGCGAAGAATAATCGTGTAAATACAGTCCTCATAATACTAAATGCATAATGCTTAATAGATTATGACAAGTTTGATTGTAATAGCTCATTGAATGAAGACAATAAGAAACAGCCGTCCAGTACAGCTGCTAATAACTTCTTTACCCTAAAACAGACAACACAACTACATCAAAATAGGAGCAGTACGTGTGAGCCAAATTGACAGGTTATAAATGTACCTGCACTCAAAATACCTTTAGGCATTGGGTAAGCATTAAATAAATACAAAGTACACGACAAGAAGCAAAGTTAATCCTGGATTTACTTACTCCTTTACGACAACTAAACCAAGCACCTTGCTAATCTGACCTGACATGTTAAACCTATACTAAAGAGCCGATAAATACACAATCAATTTCGTCTATGAGGTAATAAATCATAGGCCCTGCATAGACATAGGCATAGACACTGGTTAGTTGCGAAAAATCCCATTTACCAAGCCCCAAGGCCAAAACTAGTCATCTGTAGAAAGAGAACTGCTATGGTTAAAATGTGTTTACTCCGCTTTTTCCTGCAGCTATCAATCTTCAAAATGCTCAACATCTCAAATTCCTCTTTTGGGGGAATTCCACGAAATAGATTATCATATTGAACATACATGTAGCTACATAAATAAGTTGAATTTCGTTGGTAATGAACATGCGGAGTTCGGTTCGGTTTTAATGGTTTTCGATTTGAAATGTTTCAAGTTTTTTAAATACGTCTGCAGTATACAGAACCTTAGCAGACCTCACATAAGCACATACCCTCATGGCTGATATTTAGTGGAAACAAAGAACTAAAGTATTCTTGTCAGGTTGAATTTATTGTACAACAGCAATAGTTTTACAATGCTTACAGATTATACAGCGTATATATTGTAATAAATTGCCGCAGCGTTAAAAGCAATATAATACATGTACCATACAAATACTTAATAAAACTTGAGGCTCCCAAGTGCCTGTAATTGCTCACCTGGAACACAAATGACACCAACTATATTTCAATTTTTGCAATTTACAGTTTTAGTCTAGTTGTTACAGCTTTTATGTTACTGGGCAAAAGCTAAACGTTTCTTCAAAAAATTTTGGTTAAGTGCAATAACTCATATAAGGTGTCATCAGACAATTTCTGAAAATAAAATGATTTGTAGGCCTTGTCCTTTTGGTTAATTTAGTTATTTACAGTTTTCTTTAGGTGTTACACACTTTAATTTATAACACAAAAAGTGATTTTGTACAAATTTGTAATTTAAAGGGCAATAACTCATATGAAGAGTCATCTAACAATTGTGGACTAGCAATGACTAGTAGGCCTTGATTCGCTGATCATTTATGCAATTTACAGTTTCAATCTCGCTGTTATGGAATTTAAGTAACAGGGCAGAAACTAAAAATTTCACCGGAAATTTTTAGTTAAAGGCAATAACTCCTTCAAGGAGTCATCTGACAATTTCAGTAACATAAAGTGAATTAAAGAACTGTTATAGTTTTTAGTTCAAGCCTTAAACGTTAAATTTCATTAAAAAATGTCATTCAAGGGCAATAACTCCTATAAGGAGTCATCTGTTAATTTCATACCAATTAAGTGACTTGTAGAACTTTCAATGCTGATCATTTTGCTATTTACAGTTTCACTCTAGCTGTTGTAGTTTTTATGTTATAGGACAAAAATTAAAAAAAAATCTTTAAAAATGTCATTAAAGCGCAATAACTCTTATAAGGAGTCATCTGACAATTTCAGACCAATTAAAATAATTGTAGAGCTTGTATTGCTGATAACTTTTGCTATTTACAGCTTCACTGTAGCTTTTATAGTTGTCTACAGGACAAACATGAAAACAACAAAATAAATTGTCATTACAGGGCAGTAACTCCTATAAGGAGTCATCTGACAATTTCAGTCCAATTAAAATTATTGTAGGGCTTGTATTGCTGATCAAATTTGCACAGTTTCACTCTATCTGTTATAGTTTTTAAGTTACAGGACAAATACGAAAAATGCCATAAAAAATTGTCATTTAAGGGTAATATCTTCTATAAGGAGTCATCTGACAATTTCAGACCAATTTAGTGAATTGTAGAACTTTTAATGTGATCATTTTTGACATTTACAGTTTCACTCTAGCTGTTATAGTTTTTAGGTTACATGACAAAAACGAAACATTTCATAAACAATTTGCATTTAACGACAATAACTCTTATAAGGAGTATCTGACAGTTTCAGACCAATACAGTGAATTATAGGACTTGTATTGCTGATCATTTTTGCCATTTACAGTTTCATTCTAGCTCTTATAGTTTTCAAGTTATATTGTAAATACCGAAAATTTTGTCAATGTAATTAAAGGGCAATAACTCCTACAGGAAGCCATTACACAACTTCATACTAATAGCAACTATTGTAGACCTAAATGTGCTGATCAATTTGAAGTAACGGTTTTTTCTTATCTTGTCTAACTATTATAATTTTTGAGATTGTAACGTTGACACCCATGTTCTATTTTTAGTAACAGCGACCATCTTTGTCCATTGATCAACACCCTGGATACAAATTTGAAACTAGAAACCCTAAGAATAAATGTGGCCAAGTTTGAAAAAAGCGCATAAGTCTGAAAAGGCCGGGTTGCAAAGCAAGTGCCTTAATAAATAGCGAATGGTTTACAATTTGTTGGAAGAAGGTTAAAAAAGGTAGTTGATAACACAAAATTTACACCATCTTCTGCAAATGTTCTGAAAAATGACCTAAAAAAAATCCCAAGACTGGAAAATTAGAAAAACAATCCTGGAACACTTCCATAATAGCGGGTGCACAATTTCAATACATATGCAATCTTTCTGTGAAGTTTCAGAGTTCTGGGTTGAAAACTGTAGGAGGAGTTGATTACACAAAGTAGATACCCTATTTTCCCCGCCCGCCAGCCCGCCCGACTTCACCATACTATAACCGGGTTTGCACTTCGTGCAACCCGGCCAAAAATTGTCCAGCGGTTTCAGAGGAGAGGATTTTTTTACAAGTTTACGACGGACGCCAAGTTTGAGCTAAAGCTCATATGGACCTTCGGTCCAGGTAAGTTAAAAAAATTAAATATTTATGTAACAAATCTGCACGTCCTGTACTTTTGTATTTCCAATGATAAAGACAATAATAAAAGGCAACAAAAGCACCGCTAATGTTCGATTATGCAGCATAACTGGTATTTACATCTGCATTAAAATTTGCTCATGCACAATTGAATTTGATACATTAAATGTCTAACGTGAGCTAATTTTTTTTATACGACTCCTTTTTATACACAAGACGTGTTTGACATGACAACCTACACAATTTACATGTCTCTGCAACGAGAACGAGAACAATAATATTTAATTATCTCCTTATAGCCGTCTGCGGAAGGAAAGCGTCATATACGCATTCGTTTTGTTCAGTACACCGCAGATACCTTATAATCAAAGGCATAATAACAACAAAAGGGACTAAACACTTTCAGCACAGTATTGTTTCAACAACATACCTTAAAACATCATTTAGTGGCACTTATAGCTTTGTTTTTCTAGATGTAAAATCTTGTATCAAGACTTGTATAATCTTTAATAAAACTTTGAGGCAACAATCAAACAATAATTGGAAATTTCTTAGCAGTGTCTACCTAAACGTTTGTTTTCTGGCTGGTCTCTTCAGGACAAGCGGATATAGGTGAACCATTTGTGATAGTATCATCCCACAAATCGTGTATCCCTTGTAATGCCATGTGTTCGTCTACAACATTATTCTGCCCAATGCTCACATCGGCATAATTCGGACCGAAAAAAGACAACAAAACTGGAAGGAGAAGAACTGCATACATTAATCCAAAAACCATTACCATGAACATGACCTTGAAAAACGAGAAGAAAATAAAAGACTCCGAGATGGCAAGCATCAACACTCCAACAATGGTGGAAAGAGCCCCATTCAGAATTGGTCCGCCTGATCTATCAATGGCAACGCCTACTCGTTCGTTTCTGTCAGTACCTTTAGCATGTACGAATGAATGACATACATGGGTCGCGAAATCCACACAAAAGCCAATACACATAATAATGTGTATCATAGTGACAGAGCTAAGAGTCAAGCTCCAAAAGTACATAAACCCAATAACAGATAGCATAATAAATGCTACTATCATTGTAATGAACATAATTATAATAGGTAGAGGCAGGAAAACAGCAGTTATCAAGAAAACGACTCCTATGCATATACCGAGAGTTTGTAGTGTCTGAGAGTAAATCGCGGCATACTGTTCCGTGAATACAAATACTGGCGAATATGCAAAAACCGGTAATGTAGAGGCATCAACTATATTTCTAACCCGTAGCATCACGTTTGCTTCTTGCGTTGAAGAAACAATATTTTCTGTTAACACATGAAACCGTGAATATTGTATTGAATCATTGTCCATTGTCACGTCATTGATGTACATATTTCCTCCTGGTGTTCCCAAATATGACTTGAGTCCCGACATAAAGTTTGCGTTTGAAGAATTATTAAAGTATGATGAATTCATATAGGCATGGAGCCAAGAAATAAAGAGATTGTCATTTATATCAGTATCGTTTCTAACATTATCCCGTAAAGTGTTAATGGTATCAAGGGTTGCCCTTGATAAATAGTCAACTTCAGACTGCACAATTAATGAAATAGCTAACCTCTGGTCATACAATTTGGTTTCGGTGTCATAATATGTGTAGAAGTAGGAATTTGTTGCGACTAGATCTTTGCGATTTAAGCCTTCCTTGAAGTTGATCGAACCATATATCGAAACGCCAATCAAACCAGCAAAAAACACTAAAATAACTATTTTTGATGGTGTAAACAAAACGAATTTCTTGAGACCCAATTTGGGGTATTGTTCGAATGGTCCCTCAACCTCATTTCTATGCTTGAAAGGTGATCCCGAACAATACAAAGTATTTAGTTTTGACTGACCTTCCTGTATCATTTGCTCTTTTGTTTTTATGCGCTGGAAAGTAATGAAGTGTCTGTTTTGTGCGGCTCTTTTTTCGTTTATTGTCATACAACCAAGATAAAATGTAATATAGTTAAGGTAACATAATAGTATTGCAGCTCCTGCAAAATACAAACACAAGCAAATTTAAACATCACTAAATCAAACAAAATGATCATTTGTTTTGGTTGGTATATTGAAAAACAAGTTGGTTTGAATTCGCTAAACAAAATAAAGAATATGCAACACTGCCTGTCTTGCTAACGGTTATTACTATTTTTTCACTGAAAACGCAGTAAACCAGATAAAATTTATCTTTTTTTGAGAATTTGTAATTAACTCCTTATATCTAGTATTCATAAGAAGACATTTTATTAAATAAACCAATAAAACAATACGAGCAGAGAATTAAATGAACGTGGTCGAATGACTAAGTAGATTTAGTCAAAGCTAATGTTTATGCATTCCAAGACTACTTCTCACATACATTCCTACTGAACAAACATAATAATGCCCTGTAGTTGACCTACTAATGTTGTTTTTGTCGCACTAACCTGTATACCAGGAAAAATTTCTTACAGCTGGAAAAATTGAAGAAGCACCAGTGCAAAACGCAATGAGGTTTGTCAGTGAGGTAATTGTGACTGCAATGCCACTCGATCTCATTGTCTTTCCAATGCGTATCTCCACTGAATCACGTGAGGACGTCTCGACTAAACCTGACAGAAGAATAAACATGTCATCGACACCGACGCCTAGAAATAAAAATAAAAGAAATCGTGTTTTAAGGAGCAATTAAACATATTTCCAGCATAGCTGCTGTCTAGATTTTTTGTCACAGGAAGCAAGTAATACACAATAGAGAACTTTTAGAGGAAAGGCGTATTCAGACAATCCAGCTGAAAAATTAACAATTGTACTTCCGACCTCGTTGCTTAGGTTGAAGAATTAATGCGATATCATTATGTAAGGAAGAAAAAACATCATTACAGAATAGTCGATGGCTAGGTTTAAATTCGTTTAACATGCACTACAATGCAATTGTTTACAAACAACAAGTAATTCGGTAGAGGGCATCACATTCTTAGTTGTTTTAATATTCAAAAGTCGTAAAAGTCTCAAATGGCCGGGTTGCAAACCAAGAACCTTAATAAATATGAAATGGAATGGTTTACAATTTGTTGGAAGAAGGTTGGGTCTGTGTAAAAAAATATAGGAGTTGATTACACAAAGTAGGTAGTGTCTTCTGCAAATGTTCTGAAAAAAGTTCCCAATGCAGGAAAATTAGGAAAACGATCCTGGAACACTCCCATAATAGAAGGTGCACATCTTCAATACATGTGCAATCGTTCGGTGAAGTTGCAGAGTTCTGGTTTAAAAACTGCAGGAGGAGTTGATTACACAAAATAGGTACCGTCTTATGCAACTGTTCTGAAAAAAAGTTCCCATTGCTGGAAAATTAGGAAAAAATCCTGGAACACTTCCAGGTACACAACTTCAATACATGTCTAATCTTTTTGTGAAATTTCAGAGATCTGGGTTGAAAACTTTAGGAGGAATTGATAACACAAAATAGATAACCTAAAATTTTCCTTGTCCGCCAGCCCGCCCGACTTCACCATACTATAACCCGGTTTTGCACTTCGTGCAATAAGGCCAAAAATTAGTTAGCATACAACATTAGGATTGTATTCCTGACATAATGATTCAAGTTTTGTTTACAGTACATTTTTTTCTTGCAAACTAAGCATTATCCGAATAATATTTCTATAAAGACGATCTAAATTATAAAATAAATGAACACATACTGTGCATTTTGCCACATTTTGTATTTGAAAAGTGATCATATTAATGAAATTTGTGTTGATTATTTTAATTGCATAGTATTTTGAATGATCGACTAAATGTTTGCAAAAAGTCCACTAAGCAATATTTCAACAATAATGAGGATGATCAAACAATAAATCAACGGGGAAAGGAGACACGGACCAACGGAATAAAATTTTGCATAACCATTTAAAAATATAGATTACCAGTATTTAGCCGTTTGTATAATGAACCTACTCTATTTGGAAATCTACAAAAGGCACAATAGCAAAACAAATCAAACAAGAAAAAGTCGATCTAGTGATCACTGATATCCCGCTTAAATTTTATTTTTTATTTTATTTTATTTTTTTTTTCCAAAATTTTAACATTTTTATGTTAACTGATCTCTAACTTGGTCTCTAATGGAATTAATCTAGAATCAATGGGGTTCTTAGCTACCTGATATGTAATAATATTCTAAAGTTTCATTGACGTTAAAAACAAACTGTGACCTTGAAATTGGATGGCTTTCTCACAAAATCGATAGGGTTTTTTTCATTAACATCAAATGCAAACTTTTTGAGTTAATGTCCCATCCCACCCCCTTTTTCCGTTGATTGTTTGTCAACTTGTTCTCGTCCTGAATAGCTGAAATACTGCTCGCTAGACTTAAAGCAAACATTTTTTGTCCATTGTGACTGCCTTTTGACAGAATTCCTCCAGAATCAATAGGATTCTTACCCACCTGATGTGTAACAATATCCAAAATTTCAATCTGATGCAAACTTTTTGAGTCAATGTCTGGAACATATTTTTTGTAAAAATTAGTCGACCGTGACCTTGACCTTTGATAGAATTTCTCCGGAATCAATATTCTTCTTACCCACCTGATATGTAACTATATCCCAAAGTTTCATTGAAATCGAATGCAAGCTTTTTAAAATATCATCCGGAAAACCAAATTTGGACGGAAGAACGGACACAATATACCACCGACTCTGTCAAGCGGGGGTATAAAAACACCAAATAAATCATTAAAATGAACTTAGCGACACATGAAACACTATAAGCTGGCGAAAACGCAGTTGCTTCAGATGCAAATGTCAAATTGCAAATCTACATTTCGGCAAAGTATTCTATTATCAGTGAAAGTTTTATTTGTGGTACTGATTATTTGTCGAATTTACTGCATTTACCATGTTTACTGTAATGTGATATAATAACCGCAATGGTCAGATGTAATAAAACAGTTATAAATAAAATGAGAACTGTAAGTACAGTATATTGTATCAGTTCATATGAGGTTTATTGGACCATACAATTGCCACCTGTCTTTTTATCACTAAAAAGGGGTTTTAGGATTCAACAAACGAAATAATACTATATCCCCAAGCAAATTATGCATATCATTTTAAAGGAAGTATACTTTTCGCCAAATGTACATATATGCATTTAGTTTTAGCTACCCTTCTCTAGGCTTTCTGTGATTAGTAGTGTTGGATGAAATTTTTTTTTAAATCTTGTTTAGACTACAATGTTTTGCTTATGTGAAGAACCATGCGAATCAAAGCTTTATTTATTATATAATAGTGTCTTAGTGCATTTTCTAATTGGCAGTAATATGCATATTGGTTCTCATGTAAATGGTATACCTAAAAATTTGAAATTCAAAGTATGTTTGAAGCAAATAAAGTCAAGGATGATACTGACTAATGATATGTCTAAAACATTGTGTTACCCAGTTATGGCAAAAATGCACAAGTAAAAATAATGTGTAAAACCCGTAAGATCAACGAACAATGGCTTAATAATTTGTTCTTCAACAGCAATCGATACTTGTCAAATTTCTGTCAAATATTTAAATCAACATTTGTCTCAGTAACAATTTTCTGGTAATAAACTAGTTCAATAAAATCTGACGTATATCATATTTGATTTCTAAGTAATGGGATAATGTGGTGAAATGTGAAGCATGCATGTAAGAGCTAATGCTGATCCTTAAATAGAGGCAGGAATAAAAAATATTTTCAACAATAAACACCACAAGAAAATATAAAGCTATCAATCATATTTTGTGCTACGTTCAAATTATTTAGGAAGTTTTTAGATAACTGCCTTTACATATACATAGCAAGCACACCACACATAAAAATAAATAAACAATCAAACAAAGGTATCATTCAAAAACCATATTTTTTGTAGCCCCAATATACTTTTATTATACAAGCACAAGGTTACAATTATGACCACCACACATTTTACAAAGGTGGTTTATTTTCTGCATGATATAGTTGTTTAGAAAACTGCGACGGAAATTTTGATTACGAACGGATTAACGGATGGACGGAAAAGGGTAAAACAGTATACACCTTCTTCTTCGAAAGGGGGTATAAATATGTTACAAAACAAAAAAATTGGGGGTTCTTTATACATGTATTATTAATTATTGAACAACTAGTACTAGTACTAGCTACTGCTCACTCAATATACCCCCGCTATTAACATCATTGAATTGACTAACTCGTTAAACAGGAAGTAGATATGCGACTGACCTGAAACCGGTACTCGCAATATAGGACCACTTGGTTAGGTCACATATCAAATTTCAAGTGTTTGTGATAAGTAGTTGCTGAGAAAACTGTGACGAAAGTTATGTTGCGGACGGAAGGACGGACAGGAGTAAACCCGTATACCCCTCTTCTTCGAAAAGGGGGGGGGGTATAATTATACAAGTATTAACATGTCCCTGTCTTGTGTTAATACATGTAACATCTTTAAGCCTATTAGATTGCAACAAAAAATACGATTAAATACCTATTATAAGAAATGGCATAGTTCCGACAAGGTTGGTAAATTTTACTCCTAGGGCACTCACAATTCCTAGAGCTGCAACAATAGCCATTCCTGTCGATAAAACACCAACCATTCCAATGCACATACGGTTAGAGACGCAATCTCCTCCATATAACACCAAGCTGGCAAACGTAATCATCAGTGTGAACGTAAGGGCAAAATATTTAATATCACCAGAGACATTTGCACTCAATTCTTCATCAAGGCTATCTGAGTGTGAAAACTCAAATTTTAAAGTGTTACTGGTATATGTTTTCATCCTTTTAAGAAATTCATCTAACCAATTGGATGCACGATTTAAATTTGTTTGTGCAAGATTGAATGTAAATCTAATTGACATCGCAGATGTTAAAACCCCAGTTGATGCTTTGGCTCCACCGAACGTGCTGTCTATTGAAATAGGTTGGCCAGCAACATTAAAGTACGGGTATTTAACACTATTGGAAGACAAAGCAGTTGTAAAATCTCTGCTAAAAATATATTCACCATCTGTAACACATCTGGAAAATCGCCTTGCACAGAGATCTTGGAAATTATATGTTGTTTCTCCTTCTGATATGTTTGTTGCAGAGACATAGTTTACAAGTGCTGCAAGCTCCGGCCATAATGAAATATTCAGCATATTACCTCCATCTTTCCGTTGCACAATGATCTTTGCATATTTGCCCAATACAACCAAACTTTGAGCGTAAAAATTAGCTGATGTGTTTATGGTGAACATGGATTTAGCCTACAATAAATAAAGTGAATTTGGTGAGATGAACATAAAGGATACATAAATGCATATCTTATAAGCTTTTTTTACCTGATCTAGGGGCCTAGGTGGTGGATCATTAAAGTAGTAAGTCATCTACTGCTGATCCCGTGCCTGTCAACACAAAGGTGCGTGGTCGAACATAACTGCTGGCACCGTGTGGTCGAATCTTTCCCTTAACTGACAAGAATCCATCGCAATATGGTCCAAATATACAGACGTGTAAGTAATGCGACAATTATTGTATAAACTATGATAACAGCTTTGAAAAAGAAAAGAAAGTTCTTTAAGTGAAGCTGAATGTAAAAACCAAACATGTAATATCATTTAAAGGTATAGTATGTTTTGTAATCTTTAATGATGAATTGTTTTGATTCTATTTTCTTAACAGTAATTGTATGACTCATGTTGGCGATTGATCTTGGGGGAGTGTGCGCTCGTCAATTGAGTAAGAATAGTAGTTCGACTGTCAAAATTTAGACGTTCCTTTTAGGTACGCTGAATGTTTTGCTAATTGTTAGCGGCGCTTAGTACGTAAGTTGCGTTCATATTGGAAATTGCGAAGCGTTCTTTGCGTACAGGAAATGAAATGTTGGATAACATGTATAAATGTGTTCTATTCAATACATAAAAAAGCAAACAAAAGATATGCAATAGACCCTTTTCGCATCATATCCGTACCAACATGTTCCGATATTAGTTTTACTTGAAAGCGATCGATAAGGAGGCTTAGGGTGTAAACAGCGACATATAGTATTTTGCGGTTTTAATAACGATACTACA
The DNA here is from genome assembly GCA_944474755.1 of Limnoperna fortunei. Lineage (NCBI taxonomy): Eukaryota > Metazoa > Mollusca > Bivalvia > Mytilida > Modiolidae > Limnoperna > Limnoperna fortunei. The sequence goes on from OX104117.1 coordinate 91,371,690, forward strand.
ATTACCATTGCTTTTAATCAACAAAGTCATCGTGAGACATCTTTATTGGAAGTCTTGTTTCATTTTGTAAGTATATTTATCTCTTTAATAGAATAAATTTAAGATAAACCGTCGTCTACTTGCATTTTATGCATTGCGTCTGTCGTGACCTGGTCAATGTATGTACAACACTCAACAGTTTACCATGTTGATATAATGAAAGAAAATTTACAGATATTGTAGTTTATTTGAACTATATTCATAAATTTACTTTCTACTTATTAAATATTTGTTTTATGTTCAAAATAACCACCAGACACATGTTATAAAACCTTAATGCCTTGTACAGACTCAGTGTACAGACTGTTACAAAAATGTATCATATTTGTACTTGGAAGTTGGAAATTTGTACATTATTTACATGTACGATTTTCTTTAAGGTCATTGTTATTACTTTGATTATCATAAATTTTATTGATACACAATATACTTATTAAATAGTTGATGGGTGTAATTACGTTTATAAACAATCTAGTCATTATACATGTACAATGTACAGATGTTCATTTATTTTTTCAACAGAATTAGGGGCCTCGGTGGCCGAGTGGTTAAGGTAGTTCGTCTACTATTGATCACGTGGTCTGTCAACACTGAGATTGTGGGTTCGATTCTCACTGCAGGCAGGGTGTACTCGACTCCAATCTTAATTGACAAGGATTGCCAGTTTTCCTACCGCAGGTCGGGGGTTCTCTCCGGGTACTCCGGCTTCCTCCCCCAATAAAAACTGGACGCCACGATATAGCTGAAAAATTGCTGAAAGTGGCGTTAAAACACCATTCAAACAAACAAAAATCAACAGAATTATATTATAGTCCATGGAGGAAAAACCTTCAACCAGTAAGAAGTGAAGGCGTAAACAATGCGCTGTTTATGGATGTTTATACTTTTCATTCTTATCAAACGGTGTACCTTCTGGTCTTAATTTTTTCCATATACCAAAGCCAGTATTGTTTGACAAACGCAAGAAAGATAGGTGGTGTGAACTTATAAAGCGACAGGATGGTAGTGATGGATTTTCCATGAACAATCATACTATAATTTGTGAAAAGCATTTTAAATCTGATGACATAAAGATTTCATTCGGAACTAAACGATGGAGTTTAAAAGAAGGAGTTGACCCAACCGTGTTTACTGGGATTGGACAGAAGATAGAAAAAATTAAATCTCCTAGAAAACGACTACTTTTTTCAAACCCTTCCAGTACTTTAACTCCAGATGAACCAGAAAATGCCAGTCCTGATGAAGAAAATCCCTTTTATGAGGCTGAACCTATAAATGACAGTTCTATGGTATGATTTTTCTGTCAAATGTATATTAATTAATGTACATGCACGGCCGTATTATTTTTGAAATACATGTATATTTGTAATGGCATACATGTACATTTTTTAACTTTACATGTACCTACATGTGTAATAAACATAATTTAATGTTTATATTTCGATCACATTTTAAGTAATATTTTCAGTTTGTACTGTACATGTTTTTAAATGAGGGTTCATTATTAAAGTTTAAATTTTTCAGAATATTCATGCACATGTTCAGTATAAAATATGGAAATCTATATTTACTTTACAGAATGATGACATAGATGTAGAAGAATACATTGATCCACCAAACACTGTTAGCCACTCAAACTGACTTTTGTAGTAAAGATGAAAGTTTTATGTGTGATGAGCACAATTATAGTTTTTCATTGATGGGTTGCTTCGTACAACTTGGGGGAAATTGTTCAATTATTAAGATCACAACTTGATGCTGATTTGCAGGAATTAGTTGAATACTATGAGAATACAAGATTTAGTATTGATAATATAAAAGATGATAATGATGCGATGGCTTTTTACACGGCATTCCAAAATTATGGTATATTCAATTCAGTTTTTGAATATTTTGAGCGTAAGCATCGAGACTTCAGTACTGGCGTGGACAAGGAAACACAAGAAATGAACCAAAATCATACCAAAGCAAAGGTGGACGACCTGGACCAAAGAGAAGACTTAGTTTAAAAGAAGAATTTTTCATGGTTCTAATAAGGCTTAAAGTGGGACTTTTTGTACGAGACTTGGCTGAGAGATTTGAGATTTCACCCATTCAATTCTCAAAATTTTTTACAACTTGGATAAACTTTTTAAACTCAGAGCTGCCATTGTTATTTCCGTTTCCTTCTCAGCAGAAAATACTGGACACTATGCCAAAATCTTTCAGCATGTATCCTACAACAAGAATTATAATTGATTGTACGGAAGTTTTAGTGGAAATTCCGTCATCTATGTTAGCAAGTTCCAAACATGGTCTACTTATAAACACTATAATACTTATAAAGTTTTAGTTAGTCCTACAGGAAATGAGTATCTGATAAAGAAATCACCAAGCAAAGTGGACTTTTAAATTTATTAGATAGTGGTGATAATGTTATGGCAGATAGAGGTTTTAAACTAACAGACATTTTGCCAGATAAAGTCACTCTTAAAGGCCAGGGTCTAGGTATAAATAGCAGCCAATAGTAAAAAAGATGGGGATTTCAATTTTCTTTGCCACTGTCATATCAGAGACAGATTTTTGACAATATCTATATTACCTAAAAAATATTTTAGATATGCTTTGTTCCAAAAGTGGTGACAGTTTGAAGGAAACAAATGACATTCTAAAATTACAAAACAAAAATTTGTATCAAACAAATTTCATTTACAAAGTTCTCAAAATGCACTGTTTTGTATTTGAATTCAAATTTTGATTGATAGATGGGCGTAGACAAACCATGTTATTGTTTACACAGGAAGTCTATGTTGCTATGCAGCCATACATTAGTAACATGCTCTTACCTTTGTTTCGGTCTATTCCACTTGTTAATAAAGTTTATCCTCAACACATGTAAAATTTATTTTTTGGAGATGTGAGATACAAATGAATGTATTTTGTATGAACTTTTATTCTTCTTTGGAATGAGAAAAATGCAACTAGAAATGGCAACAGCAATGAAATTATTTTCCCTCCAAAATTAGATTCAGTAAAAATAAAGTCTTGGGAGGTAATAAATTTTAACCAATTATTCCCACATATGGCCCATGTAAGGAACTCCATCAATATTGGGGAACCACTGCCTGACAAGTGTCACCACACATTTTGGCATTATATCCCTTTTCAGCCATTCAAAGTTTTTCCGTCTAGGATCTCTTGACATTGCATCCGCTTTCATTACAACGTATCTGTCATCATTCCAGGCACCACGGTGAAGCAGCATTGTCCAGAAACGTTTGTAATGTTCTTTTCGTAAAGCAGAGTTTCTTTGGTGGGGCTCCTCCGGGTGCATATGCCACCACATTTGTCTATTTGTCTCATGTGTAATGCACGGGCGGCAAAAGCAATACTGGCATTCTTCCTGAGAATTGTCGTGTTCAATAATAAATTCAGGGTCATCACTGTCCTCCTCAATTTCTTGATTATTTAGATGTCCTGAATCTGTTTGTGTCTGGGTATCTTGTGTATTCCCGCCATTTTCAGTGACAACTGTTTCTGATATTACTTTCATGTCCCAATTATTGTGAGAAAACAAACATTTTACTGTTTCCAGTTGCTCATTATTTAATTCTAAAGTAATCCTTCTATCTCTTGAATCATCCATTTTTTACTTGTAAGTTTCTTTGTTTACACTATATTATGTCTAATCCTTTATCTGTATCATCAGCATTTTGGCATATGTAGGTCATTTGGAATAACCTTACATCAGCAGATCATATAGCATGAGGATATACTTACAGTTTTACAAGAAAATAAGGGATAATTGGGATTGAATAATACAAGGACAGTATTAAGTAAAACAAACATACACGTTTTTAATCATAGTTAGCTGAAAAAAATGTGAAAATTATACAGCAGAATTTTTAAGTAGGAAAGCAAATTTTGCATACTGGAACTGCTCTTTTTATTTTACTATTCAAGTTTACCCTAATAACCTTACATGTGTACTCCTCTTTGTTCAGAAGATTGTACAAAGTAAAACCATTTCAATTATGGAAGCTGATAAGAGAAAACGTCCCCCTAATTTTAGGTTAGAAATTCCTGGAGATGATAATTATAAAACCATCATACAAGAGAAATTGCAGCAAATAAAGAATTACTTGACTACAACTTTAAATAAACCTGTTAACAATGCACATGTAATTGAGGAACTATTGGATTTGTGGATTAAGACACACAACAAGGACTGTCCACAAGAACAACACGTATTTCCTTCTACATATCTGCAAGTTTATAAAACCGATGTGAACCAAGGATTATTCATTGCTGCTGAAAAATCCATCAATATTTATGGCGAAATATTTGAAGCTCATACCAGTGTATGCAGTGGAAAATTGCGAATCATAAAGAGAATAATGAAAGGACATGTTGCTTCTCTCAGACTTTCATGTTCAAAAGAAAAGTCTCATACTTATATGTGGTCATCGTCTCCATATTTACCAAATGATGAATATCTTGTCAATCATAAAATTGGACATGCATTTTTCTGTAGCGGCCTTCTCCCTGTACACTACACCTGTTTTGTAAAAGCAGCTGGAATTGGATGCATTACCAAAGACCGGAGGAGTAAAATGTTCCAAAAATACAAAGGTTTTGCTGAGAAGGTATGCCAGGAGTCCATCGATCTTGCCATAAATAATGAAATTGCATCATATGAGGAGCTAGATGGCATCAATATAATGACTGATGCACGACATGGTTGGAGGAAAAACTCAAAAGATACATCAGTTGTTGCTCTTGGTGAAATGACACACAAAGTAATGGATTGTGTACATGTGACCAAAAATCAAGATAAGGTTGCACAGAGACATGAAAGAATTGGAACTGAAGATATTTATAAAAATTTTGCAAAGAAGGGTGTTTCTGTCAAAATACATACACATGATAGAAATCTTTCTATAAATAAATTTGTTAAAGATGCACACTTTACTGTCAACCAAAATGATTTGTGGCATGCAGTCAAAGCTGTTAAGAAAGCTCTTACAAAAGTTTCAAAGGGACCTAAACATTCTCATGGAATAGCCTGGAGTGAACAGTTAAGTGACAAAATTGAATCTGTGGCTACACACATCAATTGGGCAGTTGGTAACTGCAATGGCGATTGTGAACAATTGAAGGAGTCATTGGATAATATTACATCACATTATAATAATAATCATTCCAAATGTGATAGGACATCAAGATGTAAGACTGATGAAAATTATGAACCATCTAGGATTGTCATCACAAGCAAAAAAGCACTGAAGATGTTGGAAAATGTAATTCATCGCTCCACAATATACCAGTCACTGACAGATTATGTTTTAGCCAAGGACACATTTTATGTTGAATCATTCAACAATGTTATGAATATTTTCCAAGACAAAAGGATTTCATTTAGTGATGATCAGTACAAGTTTCGTTCAAACCTGGCTGTACTGCACTGGAACGAAAATGTTGACAGGGAATATACCTCGATATGGAAATCAAAGAATCCACATGCTCCAAAGTCACAGAGAGGAAAGAAAGTGTACAAAGAACCAACATACAATTATAGAACAAATATTTGGAATCGTTACATTACTAATTTTTATAAATAAAACAATAATTCTTTCCTATCAAATTTTATCAAGTACTACAATATTTTTATCATTTAGTGCTTAAAACTCTTATTAGTTCTTTTGAAATCAAATGATATGTCTGGATTAATCACCCATTTCAACAATAGAAGGTAAATACCACATGTGTTTATGTTTACATTCTAGCATGCTGGTTCTAAAAATATCATGATAACACACTGATAAGACCCTCCCATCTCCATATTGGTTTAATTGCTATACCACCGGATTTTAATCTGGGTCAGCCTTGGCCTTTAATGTACCTCCATTTAAAGGAAGTGACCGACAGTTAACACCTGAAGCTGTAGAGGATAGTCAATATTGCCTCTGTCCGTATTCATGTTGAACGCGCTATAGGACGGATAAAAAACTATCATATTCTTGATGGTGTACTACCACTTAGTTTAAGTCATGTTGCCAACCAGATTTTTAGAGTTGTAGCATATTTAACCTGTTTCTTGTCGTCACATGTTCCATATGGCAACTCTGACTTGGAAAGTGAGAAATGTAATGACTTGGCTGTATAAATTAAAAACAGTTACAATAAAATATATTAGATTATTTTTCTTGGTACATGTACATGTACTTCAAATCGATGTATAAATGTACATGTAAGTTCATGTAAATAGTTTTGAAAACTGATTGTCAAACATTTTCAGTTACAAGTGTATAATAACCACATGAAAGGAAAATTCAGTGTTTATAAATTACATGTTCATGATTAATAGTCAGGCATTTACACCATGTTGTAAATGTGAATGTTACTAGTATGTCAATATTCAGTTAAGAAAATTGTACATAAATGTAATACAAGCTATTTGATAAATGACTTCCATGTTTCAGCATCAAGAAGTGGCAGTTTTCGCTAAATCCTCCATGTCAATAGTTCAGGAACTATTGCCCATTTATAAAATAAATCAATTTTGGGAAGCCATTCATTCCATTTTTGTGCATCAAAGAAAATTCTTTCTACAAAAATATCTTTTTCGGGGCCAAACCATACAACAAAATCTGTCCACTTTAAGTTTGCAACACACATTTGTCCTTGGACTTGAAAATAATAATTATCATTTCTGTTCAATGTAAAGTTGTCACCATTTGACTTCAGAAAGAATTTACCATCTTTGCATGCATCCACAAGATCCATGTTGGCCTTACTAAAAAGGACACTTAACTTCAAGACCACCTTTTTTAATGTCGGCCGAATGGTCTATTACAATACCATCTAAACTGACACCTAAGCCAGGTCTGTTTTTACTTAGCATTAGTCCAACAGATTCAATTTCAATATTTGACCCTTTTAATATTTTGTAATTTTTATCAGCTTCTATTGCATCTTGTTCATGTTGTTTTCCATATAAAATAGCAGGTGTATAGGGTTCAATGTAAAACATATTGTTCAGAAGTCCATCTGGATTTTTACTACATTTTACAATTTTTCCAAAATTTGAAGCAGTTGCCTTATATTTACGAATTTTCTTCCACAATATGTTGTCTGCTTGACCTTTTGTTTGAATTTCTATTTGTCTTATTTCATCATCTGTTATTTTTTCATTAACAACAATTTCCTCTACATATTTGTCAATAAATGTTTGGTCAATGGGAACTGTATCTTGGATTTGATTATTTTTTTCAACAAAAGTTATTGGAATACATGGTTGGCTTAACACATGTGAATCTGTTTTAGACCATGATGATAATGTACATGTAGTGATGACTGTTGTATTGAATGCAACATTTTCACCTTCCATGATGTCCACAAAATCCGGTTCATCACACATTGCCGGGGGATCATGATAATATAAAAAAATTGAAGAATGTGTCCATGGGACACGGATGCCCCCGCTAAAGGAAGTCCCAAACAGGAAGTAGTTGTCCGACAGGTCTGAAAGTCGCTTAGGACGTACAACTTGTGATACTGAACCACCCTGCCAAATTTCAAATTGTTCTGATGTACGGTTTCTGAGAAAAGCTTGACGGAAATTCGTAAGGACGTACAGACGGATGGACGGACAGACGGACGGACGGACATGAGTAAAACTTAATGCCCCCCCCCCCCGACATGTCGTCGCGGGGGCATAAAAACCTGAATTAGGAGCATGTTCCTGGAGATTATCATGTCATATGTACATGTATTTACTGTTGGTCTTTCATCTCTTGTTTTCTTTCCAAACTGAACTTTTTTTACTTTAATGGCTTAGGCTTAACAGTAAGATTACGTGGCACTATCCAACCATTTAATTTTGATGTGCATGAAACCCGTTCTGTTTTCTGATGTAATCCTTTTTCATGGAAGTCTGTGATGGCAAACAAAACACCTCCCAAATGATTGCATTTGCCTGTTCCTTTAATTCCAAGACTAAAATAAAGGTATTTAAAATAATTAGACTCATGCCCTGAATATAATGAAGAAATGTATGATAAATATTAATAAACATATATAAAATATTAACAAAAACATACTGGTTGCATGTTGAACAGTGTACATGTATGCAGATATTTCAGAATAAATATAATTTCATATATTATTTATACCTGCCCCCCCCCCCCACCTTATTGAAAATAAATACATGTTTATGTATGTAAGAAAAATCTAATTTTCCTAAAACTACAATGGCAAAACTAGTTAACATGTTAAATGCGTTTACATACCCTGCTGGACATTCGCAAGCCCCATAAAGGATGTCACCATTCTCTTTACACACATGAGTTACTCGGTAAAGTTCGTGCTTCATTGACGCTATTACTTTCGCTTTAACCCACACATTGCCGAAACTTCGGGCAATTTCATAGTGTTTTATATGTCCCTCTTGAAAAAACTTGTATGATCTCATTTGTTTGTAGCTAACGCCTTTCATGACGTCGTCACCAAATTTTTGAGTACGAACTACGAGGTATTCATACAGTTGATGGAAATTACACGGAGGGAATAATCTCAAGTCTGTCTGCCACTGTCTTCCTTTTGCTGTCAAGTTAATTTCATTATAACCAATTTTCGTTGAGATGTCAAGTTGGTCGAGTGGATTAAAAGAAGCGACCTCCGTGTTTTCAATATTAACGGCATCTATGGATTTTTCTTCTACAGCATTCAACGCGTAACATCTGGCCACGAGAATTTGTTTGGTTCCCGATGTACTCTGTCCATTTGCCCTTAAAATTTCTTTCAATTCCAACCATTTTTACTTCTATAATTCATCGAGAGAAAACTTTATTGATGATGCTTTTACGTTTGTTGCCATTGCAGCTTCAGTAACCGGAAACGATTGTTACACCCTAAGCCTCATTATCGAAAAATATTTCAGCCTTATCTTTCAAGAGCCCTATCGTGAAACTCGTGTATTGACCTATATCGACGCCACACTATATGAAGCGTCTTTGCTAATAGCATTCGAATTTATCAACATGAGCAACATCAACTCGCATCCAACAAAAACCTTTCAGTTTTTATTTTTCGACAACTGTGATAGAACAATATCACATTTATTTAAAGTAAATGTTTTTACTTTACACAAATTTGTTTAAGAATGGAACTGTTGTTTTCGTAACATGTTACTCAGTGACCATTAGTCAGTTAAAGTATTCCAACTATTATTAATCAAATACAATTGCATTATTTTGATGAGGCAAATATGTTAGCGTATCCATTGCAACAAGTAGATGGTGATAAATTCTTTCCAAGATTTCCGATTTCAGAACACGCACTACCATAAACATGTAGTTAGAATTCTGGAATTCATTGTCTTTTATTATGTCATTACCCGGCCATGGCAAAGTGGATCGCTAACAACTTGAAACTAATTTAACAACTATTCATCTTTTTAAACTGGCTTTTCTTTCCTATAAGGAATTATCTAACGCTTCTGCAAAAATCATTAACTTTGACGTTTTAAGGGAACGACTCTTATCAGGAGAATTCCAACCGAAGGATCTTGATTTGAAAACGTTTTCTTTAGCTCTTACGGTTTTCAAGATATTAAGGGCAAAATGACAAAAATCGAAAATGTTGACGATTAAGGGGCAATAACACCTATAAGGCATCGTCAACTCAATGCAATGTCTTGTAGAGCTTTGATGCTGAGGAAGAATGTTCACTTCAGATTTCCTGTATATGTTATACTTGTTGAACTATAAGATAAAAACTATATCTTGAGTTACCATTCCTTTATAACCATGGCGGCAATGTTGGTTGGTCGGCTGCCATAATATGTGCAATCTTGATAGAATACAGTGTCCAGAATATGAAAACAATTGCAAAAGGGCAACAATTTGCAGGATCATTTAGGATATAAAGTTAAAGGAAACAGTTGAAAATAAACCTAGAAATTGACGGAAGAAAACACTGAACAAAGAAGGAACCACTGCTCGATCATGGTTGGTAAAATCCGATAGGAAAGGAACGTTGACGGACATTACTAATAAAATTAATTTAATTATTTGCAAATACAACACTTCATTCGCACAAGATTACATGTTCAAACGGAGAGCATGCCGAGAAATATATTGAAAACCAATTAGGTCTTCGAATTATGCAAGTCATCATTATATAAATTACTCTACCCTGTGTTAAATGTGTTAAAATAAGACATTTCCATTCCGTGAACTTTTCATAAGTCACAAAACAATTTACATTGAAGGAAAAGATAGACAGAAAAAAATGTATGTGGCTTACGTAACTCTTATAGTCTTGTTACAAATAAGCCGTATGCATGTTAATTAATGCTTTTGACCACAATAAAATTACTTTGAATAACAAACATATTTTTCGTCACGAATTTCTAAGATAATAGTGGCAATGCGGACAATATTGTTGTGTACAGAAAGCATACACTGGTCTGATGGTCAACATTAGAGAAAATAGATATTTTCAGATGAATGCCAGAAAGTATATTTTAACTAACAACCGTGTGTTAATCTGGCGGTAATATCGTAAGAACAATAACCCTCATCTTATGTGCACTCTGCCCAAGTATAAAGTTTCTGTGATGGTTTGGGAAATATTTGTGTTTTAACTGATATGTCTAGAATGGTATTATTAACTCTCAGAAGTCTCAAAAATACCTTCATTTAATGCACAACTAGAGACTCTTAATAGCCTGTATCGCTCACCAGACTTACAAAAAAAAATTTAAGAGACATTACTTTTCTTACAAATTTTGATATTAAATACTAAAGAGTTTACATGATGATGCTCTTTCTATGAATGTTGCCATATTTCAAATCAATCTGCATGCGGTGTGTAAATCGAAGATTTTTTAAATTTCAGCCAAACAGAACCCATTAGTGGCCCTGGAAGCCATGTTCAATTTGCAATTGGCTCGAAAAACTCAAAATAATGATAAATATCCAACCATCATTTCTTCATAATTCGGCTTTATTGTGTGGAACAGTTTCTGAGAAGATGTTGTTTGTATGTTAAACTAAGTCCTGCAATGGCAGCCATCTTGGATTTTGGATCGGCATTAAAATCTCAAACTTTGTAGAGGACCATCTAAGGTTCATATCTGCAATATTTCAAATCAATCTGCCAAACGGTTTATGAGAAGAAGAATTTTGAAATTCAGCCAATCAGAACGCATTAGTGGCCCTGGAAGCACTGTTCAATTTGCAATTGGCTCGAAAAACTCAAAATATTAAGATAACTATCCACCCTTCATTTTTTCATAATTTGGCTTCATTGTGTGGAACTGTTTCCAAAAAGAAGTTTTTTGTGTGTTTTTCCCATAGGGTCCTATGTTAAACTAAGTCCTGCGATGGTGGCCATCTTGGATTTTGGATCGGCACTAAAAACTCAAACTTTGTAGAGGACCATCTAAGGTACATATCTGCAATATTTCAAATCAATCTGCCAAACAGTTTATGAGAAGAATTTTGAAATTCAGCCAATCAGAACGCATTAGTGGCCCTGGAAGCACTGTTCAATTTGCAATTGCCTCGAAAACTCAAATTATTAAGATAACTATCCAACCTTCATTTCTTCATAATTTGGCTTCATTCTGTGGAACAGTCTCTGAAAAGAAGTTGTTTGTATGTTTTTTCCATAGGGTCCTATGTTAAACTATGTCCTGCGATTGCGGCCATCTTGGATTTTGGATCGGCACTAAAAACTCAAACTTTGTAGAGGACCATCTAAGGTACATATCTGCAATATATTTAACTCAACCTGCCAAACAGTTTAAGAGAAGAATTTTGAAATTCAGCCAATCAGAACGCATTACTGTCCCTGGAAGCACTGTTCAATTTGCAATTGCCTCGAAAACTCAAATTATTAAGACAACTATCCAACCTTCATTTCTTCATAATTTGGCTTCATTCTGTGGAACAGTTTCTGAAAAGAAGTTGTTTGTATGTTTTTCCCATAGGGTCCTTGTTAAACTATGTCCTGCGATGCCGGCCATCTTGGATTTTGGATCGGCACTAAAAACTCAAACTTTGTAGAGGACCATCTAAGGTACATATCTGCAATATTTCAAATCAATCTGCCAAACAGTTTATGAGAAGAAGAATTTTGAAATTCAGCCAATCAGAACGCATTAGTGGCCCTGGAAGCACTGTTCAATTTGCAATTGCCTCGAAAACTCAAATTATTAAGATAACTATCCAACCTTCATTTCTTCATAATTTGGCTTCATTCTGTGGAACAGTTTCTGAAAAGAAGTTGTTTGTATGTTTTTCCCATAGGGTCCTATGTTAAACTATGTCCTGCGATGGCGGCCATCTTGGATTTTGGATTGGCACAAAAAACTAAAACTTTGTAGCGGACCATCTAATGTACATTTATGCAATATTGCAAATCAATCTGACAAGCGGTTTATGAGGAGAAGATTTTTTAAATTCAGCCAATCAGAACGCATTTATCAGCACCAAAAACTCAAACTTTGTAAAGAACCACCCAATAAACATTCCTGCCAAGTTTGGTTCCAATTGGCCAAGTGGTTTTGGAGAAGAAGATTGAAATGTGAAAAGTTTACTGACGACAACGACGACAACGACGACGATGGACGCAAAGTGATGAGAATAGCTCACACTGACCCTACGGGTCAGGTGAGCTAAAAAAAAACAAGTGCTCCTTTCTAGTCTGTCATTTCCCTAAGAAAGATCATAATTTCATGGATGACTATGTATACATATCTCGCTCAGTAAAAACAGAAAATTCGATAAATGCACATTCTCTTAATATTAAAATTTTGGAAAATATTTGATTAATTATTAAACGTGAATTTTTAACTGTCATTTATACCATAACTACACGCGATCAGATGTTCAACGATATTCTCCGTATCGGGAAGCAAATCTCTATAAATTTGACGCATGGATAATATAACATTATCCCTGGCCGTTTTAAGGAAGTTGTGAGGATGAAAGAGAATCTGACAAAGTATTAGGGTAAATGTTGCATTTAATCTATCATAGGGAGCTTAATTCAAGACACCAACAATAAAATGAGGTCGGCCTCTTACTTATACCTACTTCTAGAAATAGACTTTGGGAAAACTACAAACTAAATTCTACAAATACGTGGTGACTTGCACTATTTGTCTTTCCTGTTCCTGGATTAGCTTTTTCCTAGACATGATAATTAGTAACTCGACGGAGGTCCAATCAGAGGCAAGCACTGCTAACTCGTCCTGAGCACCCGAGTTGCCTATGGTTTTTACTGGGTTCGGGTTATTCACTTTCTGTTTTTCTGTTTGATTTTTGTTTCGTGTTGTATATGTTTGTTTAAATTAATAATCCTCCTTTGACTTTACGCTCTTGATCAGTCGGTTTCCTTGATATTTGTCTTTTTTAGTCATATTTATCAACAACCAAACTTTGTGTCTGTCACTACTACGGCGCCATATTGAAAGTGACAAATATTCAAGTCCAATACCTGTAAACTGCGAAACCGTGTGGAAATAAAGTAGAGCAGAAATATATAATAAGCAATACATAAAACGCCGAATGTAACATCTGATGGTTTAGCGTACCTGTTCTCTTTGTTTCACGGCAGTGCTATCTGTCGGTGTATATTGTTCAATACCAGTCTCTTTCGTAAGCTTCACAAGGCCGAATCCAAACCCTATGTTTATCATTACAGCAATAAAAATAGTCTTCCAAGCATGTCTTGATATCAACTTTCCATACTTTTCAAATGCCCCTCCAAAGAATTCCTCGACTTTTAGAAACAAACGGTAAAATCTCTGAAATATATAACATGGTTTTAATTATAACTATATGTCAGATGGGAATGCTGAGGTTCGAGATCCCTTGTTTGGAAAGTGTCCCCAAAGCGGGGTTTTCTCCGGGTACTCCACCTTCCTCCCCCAATAAAAACTGGACGCCATGATATAGCTGACAAGTGTGGACACAGAAAGATGTCTCGCCTGAATTCCGCATCAGTAACGAAAACAAATTACGTCATAAGCATTACGTAAATAGCATTAAATTGTAATCATTTAAAATATACAATGCATGGTTACAGAGAAACGGACCTAATCATAAAACTTTAACTTTGTCACTGGACCATAAAATTGAGGTCATGGTCAGGTGACACCTACAAGACAGTCATGTACTAATCATTAGCAATATATATACCAAATACTTTCATCCTACCATGCATGGTTACAGAGGAAGTGCCCTAATCCAAAAACTTTAACATAGTCGCTGGGCCGTGAAATTGAGGTCAAGGTCAGGTGACACCTACCAGACAGTCATGAACTATTCATCAGCAACCTATATACCAAATATTGTCATCCTACCATGCATGGTTACAGAGGAACAGCCGTAACCCAAAAACTTTAACGTAGTCGCTGGACCGTGAAATTGAGGTCAAGGTCAGGTGACACCTACCAGACAGTCATGTACTAGTCATCAGCAACCTATATACCAAATATTGTCATCCTAACATGCGTGGTTACAGAGGAACAGCCGTAACCCAAAAACTTTAACGTAGTCGCTGGACCGTGAAATTGAGGTCAAGGTCAGGTGACACCTACCAGACAGTCATGTACTAGTCATCAGCAACCTATATACCAAATATTGTCACCATACCATGCATAGTTACAGAGGAACTGTCCTAATACAAAAACTTTAACATAGTCCCTGGACCGTGAAATTGAGGTCAAGGTCAGGTGACACCTACCAGACAGTCATGTACTAGTCATCAGCAACCTATATAGCAAATATTGTCATCCTACCATGCGTGGTAACAGAGGAACTGCCGTAACCCAAAAACTTTAACGTATTCGCTGGACCGTGAAATTGAGGTCAAGGTCAGGCGACACCTACCAGACAGTCATGTACTAGTCATCAGCAACCTATATACCAAATATTGTCATCCTACCATGCGTGGTTACAGAGGAACTGTCGTAACCCAAAAACTTTAACGTAGTCGCTGGACCATGAAATTGAGGTCAAGGTCAGGTGACACCTACCAGACAGTCATGTACTAGTCATCAGCAACCTATACACCAAATATTGTCATCCTACCATGCGTAGTTACAGAGGAACTGCCGTAACCCAAAAACTTTAACGTAGTCGCTGGACCGTGAAACTGAGGCCAAGGTCAGGTGACACCTACCAGACAGTCATGTACTAGTCATCAGCAACCTATACACCAAATATTGTCATCCTACCATGCGTAGTTACAGAGGAACTGCCGTAACCCAAAAACTTTAACGTAGTCGCTGGACCGTGAAATTGAGGTCAAGGTCACGTGACAGGTGACTGACTGGCAAGTACTCATCATAAGCTACCTCTGTACCAAATTTGATGGACCTAGGGCTTGGGCTTACAAATATATGAAGCAAGCGCAGGCGAGACAAAAAATTGCTGAAAGTGGCGTTAAACACCATCAAACAAACAAACAAAAACACTTATAAAGCTTATGCCAACTTTCATTTTATAAATGATTCTACTTTTTAGTCGTAATTGAGCTAACCAGGTGGTCACTAACCTTCCCATTCACCAACGACATTATGATTATTGTTTAGTTCATGTGACTTGATTTCGATAAATTTTCTAAAGTAACATTATCGAAATATTGATAGCTTGACGCTAAGTACTAGTAAATGAATAAATCACTGTTATTAATCATGAGGTATTTAGTAAATCTAATTAAAATTTTATCTTTCACTTTCTTTCTTCCTTTTTTACTGTCGCGGCGTGCATTCCGATTAAAATAAAAAAAATTCAATTCCTTCCACGTCGCGGCAGTAACAACTAGAGGCTCCCAGGAGCTTGTAATCGCTCACCTGGAACCCAAATGACTTCAACTATATTTAAATTTTTGAAATTTACAGTTTCAGTCTAGTTGTTATAGCTTTTACTGTGCAAAAACTAAACATTTCTTCAAAAATTTTAGTTAAGTACAATAACTCCTATAAGGTGCCATCAGACTATTTCTGAAAATTAAATGGTGTGTAGGCCTTGTCCTTTAGGGTAATTTAGAAATTTACAGTTTTACTCTAGGTGTGTTATAGACTAATTTATAATACAAAAACTGATAATTTGTCCAAATTCATAATTAAAGGGCAATAACTCCTATAAAGAGTCATCTTGCAATTTTGGACTAAGCAATTATTTGTAGGCCTTGCTTTGCTGATCATTTGTGCAATTTACAGTTTCAATCTAGCTGCTATAGTTTTCAAGTTACAGGACAAAAATGGAAAATTTCATTAAAAAATTGTCATTTAGGGCAATAACTCCTATAAGGAGTCATCTGACAATTTCAGACCAATTAGGTGAATTGTAGGGTTTTTATTGCTGATCATTTTTGCTATTTATAATTTCACTCTAGCTGTTATGGTTTTTAAGTTACTGGACAAAAACGGAAAATTTCATAAAAAATTGCCAATTAAGGGCAATAACTCCTATAAGGAGTCATCTGACAATTTCAGATTTATAGGGTGAATTGTAGGGCTTGTATTGCTGATCATTTTTGCTATTAACAGTTTCACTCTAGCTGTTACAGTTTTTAAGTTACAGGACAAAAACAGAAAATTTCATAAAAAATTGTCATTTAAGGGCAATAACTCCTATAGGAGTCGTCTGACAATTTCAGATAAAATTAAGTGAGTTGTAGGGTCTTTGTTGCTGATCATTTGTGCAATTTACAGTTTCAATCTAGCTGTTACAGTTTTTAAGTTACAGGACAAAAACGGAAAATTTCATTAAAAAATTGCCATTTAAGGGCAATAACTCCTATAAGGAGTCATCTGACAATTTCAGACAAATTAAGTGAGTTGTAGGGCTTTTATTGCTGATCATTTTTGCTATTTACAGTTTTATTCTACCTCTTATAGTTTTAAAGTTATATTGTAAATACCAAACATTTTGTCAAAAATCGTCATTAAAGGGCAATAACTCCTACAAGAAGCCAATACACTTCACACTAATAGCAACTGTTGTAGACCTTAATGTGCTGATCAATTTGAAGTAACGGCTTTTTCTATAGCTATTATAATTTTTGAGATAATGATCACCCATGTTCTATTTTTAGTAACAGTGGCCATCTTTGTCTGTTGATCAACACCCTGGGTACAATTTGAAACTAGGAACCCTAAGGATGATTGTTGCCAAGTTTGAAAAAAATGGCCCAGTGGTTTCAGAGGATAAGATTTTTGAAAAAGTTTACGACGGACGACGGACGCCAAGTGATGGCAAAAGCTCACCTGGACCTTGTCCAGGTAAGCTAAAAATGTGGAGACGTAAAAGATTAAACTTTAATCAGATTGATTAAAGCAGTCACGAAAAATGTCTCGCCTGTATTAAGTAAACATGTAAAAGCATTATATAGTAATTATATAAAATATTCAAGGCAAAGTAAGTTAGTTACTGGGAACTGACCTAATTCAAAAACTTTGAGGTTAAGGTCAGATGACACATACCAGAATGTCATGTACCTTTCATCAGCTAGCTATATACCAAATATTGTCATCCTAGAATGGTTAATGAGGAACTGAATGCAACTTAGGTCAAAGTCGGGTGACAGACTGTCGTCTACCTTTCATTAGCAACCTATATACCAAAAATTGTCATCCTACCATCCATGGGTACTAATGAACTAAATTAATCCCAATAATATCGTAGTAACTGGATCGCGACATAGAGGTCAAGGTCAGGTGACAGGTGACTGACTGGCAATTACTCATCATAAACTACCACTGGACCAAATTTGGTTAACCTATAGTTTAAGCTTACAAACATATCAAGCAAAAAAGCAAAATGTCAACGGTTAACGCCGCCGCCGCCAGATTCCCATATACATGTATCTCCACCAGCGCCTATCCTTGCAGGCTAGACAATTCAAATCAATTTCATTCTTATCATCGATCATATCATGTGTGCAAACAGAAAATATATACTGCTGAAGTTATTTATGTAATGTGGAAGTTCTTCATTAAAAGATATATATCATGAGTTTATTGCATGCTTTATGTGCATTTTTACATTTTTTTTTTTCATTTACACTATTCATATATTTGATGACGTTTATTTTAGAAAATTATCGACCTGGAGTTTGTGGTTGTGATGAGAGAAAACCCGTATATGAAATTCATCTTCAAAATATCACTAAAATTGTTATTACAAAAATGAATCCTCCCTTTTTTCAATTTAAAATCATTTGTCCTTAATTTGATAGTATACTCCTCAGATTTCATTGGGGAGCTTAAGATTTAAGACTGATATTTATTATAGTTCTTATATTACTAGTATAAACTGTACATTTAGTTTGTAACCTGTGTACTTGTATCATAATTGAGATCTTGGGAAAAATATATAAACGTAATCACATGTTTACTTATGTTTATTACTACGGAAAAGAACAACAGAAAATATATTTCACCTCTTTAGCAATTAACAAAGGCCGGGATTCCATTCAGTGTCAACAGTGCATTTACATATATATCTATATATGTATTTTTATACTACCAAGTCAAATAAAAACTTACCGACATTTTGTTTTCTAAATGTATATACTGTAGGTGCAAAATATCATCTGTCTTTGTCTGTAAATGAAAATAAATTACTTTTAAAAAATAAATAAGCAAGTTAGAGTTCATTTGAATATTAATGGTATAGATAACATCTCCTTCAGCGTAAATTATATAAAACAAGTGTGGACTGTGAGCTAAATTTAGCATGTACATGTATATCAACATTATGTAAAAATCTAGGTATTCGGTGAACAGGAAGTAGATGACCAAGGAGCATAAAATCGCTTAACACCATATAACACTATAGGATAGAGCAATATACAAAATATCAGGCTTCTACATGCTATAATTGCGAAGGAAATTTTTGTTACGGACAGACGAACGGACAAGGGTAAAACAGTATACCCGAAACGGGGGTATACCAGTATGTTTCAAAAATTACTTTATAGGTAGTTAAGCCGAAAAAGATTTCTCAGTGTTCTAGGATTTTTAGTAACTAAACGTTACACAAAAAGTGTCCTTTATAAATTGGTTTCCAACATATCAAGTAAACTTTCTCACAAATGGTATCATTTATTATACATGGTTACAAGAAATGACATATTCTTATAACTAACGTAATCACTGGACCGTAAAATTGAGGGAAAAACTACTATTTAGCAACTTATGTAGAAAATATTTTTATCCTACCATGCATGGTTAATAAGGAATTCTCCTAATCATACAACTAAAACAAAGCCACTGTATTGTGACAATGAGGTAGGATCAGGGGACACTTGTCCAACTTGAGTGCATAGTTAACGTAACAACCGAAGGTGAGAGTAAAGTTGACCTCATGTGATACTAGACATGTACTTTTCATCAGCAACCTACATACTAAATATTGCTAACTTAACATGTATGCTTACTGGAAAAATGACCAAAACAATTTAACACAGTCATTAAATTACTACATCGATCTCAAGGTAAGGTGATAGGTGTTGGATGTTTAATGTTAACGCCGCCGGCGAAAACCTATATCCGTCTCGCAACAGTTAAGTATCATAAGCAAAACAAAAAACAAAAAAATTTAATATTTTTACATCGAATCGTCTTTTTACTCCAAACTGCGTTATAATATAAATATGCCTAAAATCTCAAATCAAACAGTGCTTTACAAAAATATTAATAATTGTAACAGTGAACTGTTACTAAGTCTCCCAAACGAAGTTTCCCAAAGATAACTACCACATATTAAAGATAAACTGAAACACAAATAATTTGTCATTTGAGGGGGACCGGGGCAAGACCCCCTCCAACCCTCCCATGGAACCAAATGATTCGTCTTATCATAAGGAGTAAGAATATATATGGTTATAGGGTGGGGATCCCAATGGTTTTCAAGATATTAAAAATTTTGTCATTTGAGGGGGCGGGGCATGACCCCCTCGGACCTCCCTATAGTACCAAATGTTTCGTCTAATCATAAGGAGTTATAATATATATGGTTATAGGGTAGGAATATTAACTATTTTTGACATATTCTGTCATTTGAGGGGGGCAGGGCAAGACCCCCTTCAACCCTCCCATGGTACTAAATGATCGGTCTTATCATAAGGAGTAAGAATATATATGGTTATAGGCTGTGGATCCCAATGGTTTTCAAGATATTTAAAAATTGTCATTTGGAGGGGGCAGGGCATGACCCCTCGGACATTCCTATGGTACCAAATGTTTCGTCTAATCATAAGGAGTTATAATATATATGGTTATAGGGTAGGCATGTTAACTATTTTTGACATATTAAAAAAATATCAATTTTTGAGGTATTTGGAAAGGCGTGGCACGGCCCCTGTGGGCCCCTACACTTGAAAAATTGTTAGGACCCACATCTCATAGGGGTCTATCATTGTACAAAATTTGAACAAAATCGGTGAAGTATGAAGTACAAAATGAAAATGGCGGCCATATTGATAATTTTTTTTTCACCTATCAAGTCCACTCATGCTATTCTATATATATATACCAAGTTTCGTGAAAATCGGTTAACTTTTTTCAAATTTTTCCAATTTTCGGTGACGGCCATTTTGTAAATGGCGGCCATCTTGAATTTTTTTTTGGGATAGGTTTGAGGTCGCCTTATGCTATTCTATATATATACCAAGTTTCGTGCAAATCAGTTAACTTTTTCATTTTTCCAATTTTCGGTGACGGCCATTTTGAAAATGGCAGCCATCTTGAATTTTTTTTGGATAGGTTTGAGGTCGCCTTATGCTATTCTATATATATACCAAGTTTCGTGCAAATCGGTTAACTTTTTCACATTTTTCCAATTTTCGGTGACGGCCATTTTGAAAATGGCGGCCATATTGAAAATTTTTTTTTCACCTATCAAGTCCACTCTGATTTTGTCAAAATAAGTCCAAATTTCGTCGAAATCCGTCCAGCATCCTCACAAGTCAGGGTTTCTGTGTCCACGAAACCCTGACAAACTTAGCTAGGAAATTCCCGGGCTAGAAGATTTTCGCATGACGTCAATCCTTCAAAATATCAACTAATGAAACTGCTTGGAAGAAGCAAGTGTTTGGCAGTAGTCATTCTTACTCATTCTTGAGTGTGCAGAAAACGTAACGCAACTAATAAATAACGCGGTAATAAAAAAAACTATTAACACTACTGTACAAAATACACTGATTTTCACATGGTCTATGCAACACATCCGTTTGGTTTATTTACAATCGACATCGGGATATTCCCTAACCAAGTCGTGAATGAAAGCGAGCTTTTGATTGGCTACATTAATGTAATTAATGTAGCCAATCAAAATAGTGACTTCTAGCCCGGGAATTTCCTAGCTAAGTTTGTCAGGGTTTCGTGGACACATGTGGACACAGAAACCCTGACTTGTGAGGATGTCCGTCCAGTAGTTCCCGAGATAATTTTTCGGTACCCTAATGTGATGGCGGCCATTTTGAAAATGGCGGCCATCTTGAAATTTACGAATAACTTGTGCACACCTTCAATAACCTATCTACCATAATACAAAGTTTCGTACCAATCCGTGGAGGCGTTTCCGAGAAAAGTACTGGGACAAGTTCATGAGGCGGAGAAAGAAGAAAATAATAATAATAATAAATATAAGTTCATTGGTTCTACCGAACAAATGAGAGGCTTTCCACTTATTGCATAAATGACCTTGACATTGACTTTGGCTATATGGAAATTGAATCTTCTTTTCAAAATAAGCAAAAGAAAGAAAAACCATTGGTATATCTTTTGAAATAAAAAAGGTAAAAAAATAGGACGTTAATTGAGATAAATGACCTTGACTACCAAGTGTTTGATTTTTGCATATTCAATGCTTTAAAAACAAATCATTTATTTGTATTTACCATTTTATATACACGAAAAAGCAGAATTTCCAAAAAATATTATTTGACCTTGACTGCTGTCAATATGACCTTGACCATGCTGAGGGTCAATAAAGGACCAACAGTGAAGATCCTTAGTCAATATGTCTTATAATTATGAAGAAATGCCTATTTATCATAAATACCCAAATTTATAAGATGACCTTGACCTTTTACCTTGTTTCTATCTTCAAGGTCAAGGGTCATAATGGTCTTTGGTGAAGACCCCATGCCTCTACTATCAATAGTTAATAAGTTATCAATGAAAAAGTAAATATCAATGGTTGTAATGGGAGATAACTCCTATAAGATGAAGTCAAATCCTTTTCCTTTAAATAGAAAAAAGTTGCGCATTTATGAGGCCGACATTTTATCCGGTATAAGTTATAAGCTATCTTTTACCGTTTCAAAGAAATAGCGATGACAAGATAATGTCAAAATTTCAAACGTGACCTTGACCTTTGACCTTGTGTCCATTTTCAAGGTCAAGGTCAATGATGACTAATGATATAAGGTTTCATATAAATATCTGTCATAGTTACTGAGATAACGCTATATACACTATATTTAATTGATCCAGGGGAGATAACTCTTTCAAAAGTCAAATCATTTATAGTGACCTTTCAAGACCTTAATATGATACACATTTTGGTAAAAGATTTATTTCTGTATCTCTTATGGTTCAGGAGGAGAATCGCATACACCACAGTGTCAAAATTTAGAATGTGACCTTGACCTTTGACCTTGTGACCTTTTTCAAGGTCAAGGTCAATGATGACCAACTGTGAAATATCTAGTCTCTGTCACCTCTGGTTCATGAGTTACTATGGTACAAAATGTACTTCCAATAAATAAGGGGAAATAACTCCTACAAGGAGTCGTCAAAATACTTTGCGCGATATGTAACAAATTGTCGCAATCAATAGCTGACCATTTTGCAACAATTTTTATTGCGAAATCTTTTACGGTTTCAAAGTTTATCTGCACACAAGCTTTTTATGACAGGGGAAATAACTCCGTAAAGAAAAAGTGTTCGGTGTGACAGGGTTAACTGCGAATGCGTAATGTCTCATACATCCTTAGTACAAAATGTCTTTACGACATGTCGCGAAACAAAATTTATAATGGGATAACAAAACTTGGCGGAAGAATAATAAGAAATATAAGTTCATTGGTTCTACCGAACAAATGAGAGGTTTTCCACTTATTGCAAAAATGACCTTGACCTTGACTTTGGTTTTATGAAAATTGACCTGTCTTTTCAAAATAAACAAACGAAAGAAAAAACCATTCGGATATCTTTCGAAATAAAAAAGGTCATAAAATAGGACGTTAATTGACATAAATGACCTTGACCAGCAAGTTTTGTTATTTGCATACTTAATGCTTTAAAAACAAAACATTTATCAATATTTACCATTTTATTTACTCGAAAAAGCAGAATTTTCGAATAATATTATTTGACCTTGACTTCTGTCAATATGACCTTGACCATGCTGAGGGTCAATAAAGGACAAACAGTGAAGATCCTATGTCAATATGTCGTATAATTATGAAGAAATGTCTATTTATCATAAATACCAAAATTTATAAGATGACCTTGACCTTTGACTTTGTTTCTATTTTCAAGGTCAAGGGTCATACTGGTCTATAGTGAAGACCCAATGCCTCTACTATCAATAGTTGATAAGTAATTAATGAAAACCTAATTATCAGTGGTTTTAATGGGGGATAACTCCTATAAGATGAAGTCGGATCCTTTCCCTCTAAATGTAAAAAAGTTGCGCATTTATGAGACCAACATTTTATCCATTATAACTTATAGCCTATCTTTTACCATTTCAATGAAATAGCGATGACAAGACAATGTCAAAATTTCAAACGTGACCTTGACCTTTGACCTTGTGTCCATTTTCAAGGTCAAGGTCAATGATGACTAATGATATAAGGTTTCATATAAATATCTGTATTAGTAACTGAGATATAGTGATATAATGTAATTCACAATATATTTTATTGGTCTAGGGGAGATAACTCTTATAAAAATGTCAAATAAAAAAAGTGACGATTCAAGATCTTAATATGATACACATTTTGGTAAAGGTTTCAGTTCTCTATCTATTATAGTAAAGGAGGAGATCTGCACACAACCAAGGGTCAAAAATTAGAACATGACCTTGACCTTTGACCTTGTGACCTTTTTCAAGGTCAAGGTCAATGATGACCAACTGTGAAATATCTAGTCTCTATTACCTCTGGTTCATGAGTTACTATGGTACAAAATGTACTTCCAATAAATAAGGGGAAATAACTCCTACAAGGAGTCGTCAAAATACTTTGCGCGATATGTAATAAATTGTCGCAGTCAATAGCTGAGCATTTTGCAACAACTTTCATTGCGAAATCTTTTACGGTTTCATAGTTTATCTGCACACAAGCTTTTCTGTAACAGGGGAGATAACTCCGTAAAGAACAAGTGTTCGGTGTGCCAGGGTCAACTGCGAAAGCGTAATGTCTAATACATCCATAGTACAAAATGTCTTTACGACATGTCGCGAAACAAAATTTATAATGGGAAAAGAAACTTGGCGGAAAAAAAAGAATAATAATAATAATAAACAGACAAATAACAGGAAGGTTTTCCACTGGGAAAGTGGAAAACCTTAATAATAATAATAAGAAACAGACAAAATGCAATAAGTCTTTCCACTGGAAAGTGGAAAGCCTTAATAATAATAATAAGAAACAGAGTAAAAACAATGTCTCCAAACTGCGTTTGGGAGACATAATAAGAAACACAACAAAAACAATAAGTCTCCAAACTTCGTTTGGGAGACTTAATTAAATATCTTTTCTGCGTCATTTTTATTCAACAACGAGAACATAGAAAAATTAACCCATGATAATGGACTAACAATCCGAAAGACAAACAAGAAAAATATCACATAAAACTGAAAGTAAATATAGCAAGGAAACTAACTCACTAACAAGAGCCGAAATCCGAGGCCGATTACAAATTTGGATTCGGACAAACCTACACAAAAGCCAAAAACAAATGAATATAAAGTAAGTTAAACCTAATAATAACTATGGCTGCATTTAGATAGTTTTAGGTGTTTTGGACGAAAAAGCAATACAATCGTTTGCTACTAACCCTCGTCACCAATTGAGCTTAAAACATGAGAAAGATCATTTTTACTTGACCACATCCAAGTGTGTGGTTTTTATAGTACACCTTCCTATTGTTTGAAAAGATAAGGATAAAATATTGTTAGTTCCGTTCTGCTTTTTGTTAACTTGTTCCAGGTATGTTTCCGGTGATGTATCCAACAGGTCATACACTATATGAATAATAAAAGCATGAAAATTCGGGTTTGGCTGATCCTTATCATAACTCAAAGTTGAACCATGGATCTTCAATTCGTATCCTTTCTTGTTTCGCCTATGCATTCTCTGAATTTTTCTCTGCATCGTGTCTTGCGTGCAAAATCAAATCTGCCTGATGCCAGGTTGAAGATATAGTATGTTTCTTTTAACTTTATATTAAAACCAAAGGCGATGTCAACTAGCAATCGTATAACATAAATAATATGGAAAGTAGCATGTGAACTCGCGTCTAATACTGTTACCTCAACATA
Source organism: Limnoperna fortunei (assembly GCA_944474755.1). Lineage (NCBI taxonomy): Eukaryota > Metazoa > Mollusca > Bivalvia > Mytilida > Modiolidae > Limnoperna > Limnoperna fortunei. The sequence goes on from OX104117.1 coordinate 91,397,291, forward strand.
AGTCATAAGTATCTCATCGGTTTAATAAACGCTTTCTGTTCTGACTCCATGGTTCCAACCATAATTGGCAACACCCACGTAAAGCGCTAGCACATTCCATTACTCTGTGGATGGTTACAGGTGATGAAGTGTTTCACAACAGTGGTCAATTTGGAAGACTCACAACCACTGTAAGTTGAAATGACCATAATGTCGGTGTAGTCAGAAAATATTGAACACTGTTTGGACTAATCAGTACTTTGGCTAGTAGTTTTTGAAAATTATAGTCGATATGACTACGGAAATGCTAGTAAACAGGTCTCTGGAAAACCAAATGTATTCTGTTGGCAAAAACGCAAGGTTATTTATTAAGACAAGTTATCTTGAATGGAAGTTTACTAGTGGAGCTCTCTTGTTAAGGATGGCTTTTCTCAGTAGACATCCGCCACAATAAAATCCACAATAATAAACACCATTTAGCATACCGGACTATAACAAAGTATGAAAAGCGTCCTATGCCTTCCATTGGGACGAAGTTGTTTGTAGGATGGCATAATTGTGTTGGTACCAGCTGTAATGGAAATCATTTTCTTAAATTCCTTGAACAGTACTCAGTTTATGTTGGGCAATTCTACTCGGTCTGGATGCAGAGCTGATCCCTCTTTTAGCACCCTACTTTTCCCACAATAGGACTGCTACTAGTCTGCTTACAAAGGAAGCGTAAAATCGGTATACACCCAATACTGGCTCTGATGGAAACTGTTTCTTCGCTGTGGTGAAAGCTATATGTTGTTCATCGTAGTGATATTATTCTAGTTTTAGCCTTTCCTTTAACCTTTTTGTCTGTCGGTATTTTTATCAAAATTATCAGAAGACTACTAATCTGACCGAAATCTAGTTTTATTCTTCAATACTAGCCAATAAAACGAGGATCTGCACGACAACCTTTGGTGATGTATCCGATGGCCCATAATTTGCCCTTTGTTTTCTCTGGATCGATCTGCACTTCTACATTATGTATATAATGAAACCCGCACGTCCATGCGTGGTAATCGAATAAAAACTTGTTTATCTTCTCTAGTCCATGGGCAAGGTCAATTGTCTAATGGTATGTGTTGTTCTCATAGAAACACAAATTACCCACCGTAAATGCTGTTCTGCCCTATGTGACTCATCAATCCCAATCTAATTCTACTCCGTATCAACGACAAAAAAAGGAACGAAGACTCTGTTAGACAGTAAAGTTATCTTCTGTGTGAAAAAATAGACATCTTGCTTGCTCACTCCATTAAGCTGTATATAGTCAAACACTTCAGTTAAAAAATAACTTCTTACCAATACCACATAAAATGCAAGGTAACTGCCTGCAGTATGTAGCTGTTTAACGGTTTCTCGATCGATCGTGTGTTGCCCGGACATCATTGTAACCAACATCTTTATAGTATATCGACAGGACATATAAATGATTCATTCGATGAATTCCTGATCGATAAAATTCTTCGAGTATGCTGTGTCTTTCTGGAGGGAAAGTGGCGTGCATTCCTAGATGTACTTCACTAGCAAATGAGCAATGGCTCAAGGTAAATTCTCTAAAGACTTCTTGTGACGTTAGGTAAATACATGGGCTGATTTCTTTAATGGAATAATCAGCCAAATGTGATGACTGTCAGATGTGATTTTATTTTGTTTTTATATCCGGTCAGTGTTGCTAGCTTAATCGATAGTTAAGCTTACCAAGAAATAAAAACACTTCACTAGTCTTAAATGACAGGGTTGCAAAGCAAATGTCTAAATCAATCGGAAATGGTTTAAAATTTTGTTCGGAGAATAGTTAGGGATTTTAAATTGAAAACTGTGGTAGGAGCCGATGAATATTTCCTGTAAATTTTGCTCCAGAACAAAAACTCTAAATTCCAGGTTCCTAGGAGCTTGGATCGCTCACTTGAACCTGAAGCCAAATAAACAACTATATAATACCCCCTGTTTATCTAGCTCTTATTTCCTATAAGGTGTCCAACACTTCTGCAAAAATCATTCCATCACACTTATTTTGTTGCTCACATAGATCTGAACAATTTAGCAATGCAGACGTTTTCTTTAATCTAATTATTTTCAAGATTTTGAGGAAACAAAAAAATTAAATCATCAATTTTGACGATATAGGGGCAATTACTCATACAAGGGGTCGTCGTACAACTTTGACTTAAAGGAGAGTTTTTTAGGGCTTTTGATCACGAAGAAGGAAGGTCTCTTTGGTTTTCCTGTATCTGTTATACTTTCAGAATTTTAAGTCAAAAACTGTATTTTGACCTCCATGTTATATTTTTAGCCACGGCGGCAATGTTGATTGGTCTGCGGCCATGATTTGTGCAATCTTGGTAGAGGACATTATACTAATGATGCGTGCAAAGTTCCAAAGCAATCCCTTCAATGGTTTTCGAGAAGATTTTTAAAGAACGACGACGTACGAAGACCAGAGGCTCTTAAGAGCCTGTATCGCTCACCTGATTTTATAGGCAATGAAGATGGCATTTCCCTGATGTTAAAGTAAGTCCTCTAATTTGCAATAAACTTTAAATAGGACCATCCAAACAATATTACTAGAAAGTTTTGTTTCCATTGGTTAACCGGTTGTATAGAGAAGATCTTGAAGATCTTTTTTATTTGCCCATAGGGTCCTATGTTATACTAAGTCCTGTGGTGGTGGCCATTTTGAATTTCCAATTGGCAATAAAAAACATAAACTTTAAAGAAGACCATCCAAACAATATTGTCAGTAAGTTTTGTTTCCATTGGTTAATCAGTTTCAGAAAAGAAACCTAATAAAACTTTTTCCCATAGGGTCTACTGTTAATCTATGTAATGCTGTGGTGGCAATTTTGATTTTCCTATTGGCATAAAAACATAAACTTCAAAAAGGACCATCCAAACAATATTGCTAGTAAGTTTGTTTCCACTGGTTAACCGGTTTTAAAGAAGAAGCCTTTTAAAAATTGTTCCCAAAGGGTCCTATGTTATACTAAGTCCTGCTGTGGTGGCCATTTTGATTTTCCAATTGGCATAAAAAACACAAACTTTATAAATGACCATCCAAAATAATATTGGTAGTAAGTTTTGTTTCCATTGGTTAAACGGTTTCAGAGAAGCCTTTTTTAACCTTTTTCCCATAGGATCCAATGTTAAACCAAGTCCTGCGGTGGCAGCCATTTTGAATTTCCGGTTGGGATAAAAAACATGAACTTTATAGAGGACCATCCAAACAATATTGCTAGTAAGTTTTGTTTCGATTGGTTAACCGGTTTTAGAGAAGAAGCCTTTTTAACTTTTTTCCCATAGGGTCCTATGTTAAACTACGTCCTGCGTTGGTGGCCATTTTGAATTTCCAATTGTCATAAAAAACATAAACTTTATAGAGGACCATCCAAACAATATTGCCAGTAAGTTTTGTTTACATTGGTTACCGGTTTCAGAGAAGATGCCTTTTTTAACTTTTCCCCATAGGGTCCTATCTTAAACTAAGTCCTGCGGTGCGTCCATTTTGATTTCCCAATTGGCATAAAAAACATAAACTTTATAAAGGACCATCCAAACAATATTGGTAGTAAGTTTTGATTCGATTGGTTAACTGGTTTCAGAGAAGAAGCCATTTTAAACTTTTTTCCCATAGTGTCCAATGTTAAACTAAGTCCTGCGGTGGTGGCCATTTTGAATTTCCAATTGCCATAAAAAACACAAACTTTAGAGAGGACCATCCAAACAATATTGCTAGTAAGTTTTGTTTCCATTGGTTAACAGGTTTCAGAGAAGAAGCCTTTTAAAGTTTTTCCCATAGGGTCCAATGTTAAACTAAGTCCTGCGGTGGCGGCCATTTTGAATTTCCAATTGCCATAAAAAACACAAACTTTATAGAGGACCATCCAAACAATATTGCTAGAAAGTTTTTGTTTCCATTGATTAACCGGTTTCAGAGAAGAAGCCTTTTAAAACTTTTTCCCATAGGGTCCTATGTTAAACTAAGTCCTGCGGTGGCGGCCATTTTGAATTTCCAATTGCCATAAAAAACACAAACTTTATAGAGGACCATCCAAACAATATTGCTAGTAAGTTTTGTTTTGATTGGTTAAACGGTTTCAGAGAAGAAGCCCTTTTAAACTTTTTTCCCATAGGGTCCTATGTTAAACTAAGTCTTGCGGTGGCGGCCATATAGGTTTACCAATCCTAATAAAAAACACAAACTTTGTAAAGGTCCATCCAATGAACATTATGGCCAAGTTTGGTTTCAATTGGCCAAGTGGTTTCAGAGAAGAAGATTAAAATGTAACCAGAGGCTCTTAAGAGCCTGTATCGCTCACCTGATTTTATAGGCAATTAAGATGGCATTTCCCTGATGTTAAAGTAAGTCCTGTAATTTTCAATAAACTTAAATAGGACCATCCAAACAATATTACTAGAAAGTTTTGTTTCCATTGGTTAACCGGTTGTATAGAGAAGATCTTGAAGATCTGTTTTTTTTTGCTCATAGGGTCTTATGTTAAACTAAGTCCTGTTGCGGTGGCCATTTTGAATTTCCAATTGGCAATAAAAACATAAACTTTAAAGAAGACCATCAAAACAATATTGTCAGTAAGTTTTGTTTCCATTGGTTAATCAGTTTCAGAGAAGAAGCCTTTTAACTTTTTTCCCATAGGGTCTACTGTTAATCTATGTAATGCTATGGTGGCAATTTTGATTTTCCTATTGGCATAAAAAACATAAACTTCAAAGCGGACCATCCAAACAATATTGCTAGTAAGTTTTGTTTCCATTGGTTAACCGGTTTTAGAGAAGAAGCCTTTTTAAAATTGTTCCCAATGGGTCCTATTTTAAACTAAGTCCTGCTGTGGTGGCCATTTTGATTTTCCAATTGGCATAAAAAACACAAACTTTATAAATGACCATCCAAAATAATATTGGTAGTAAGTTTTGTTTCCATTGGTTAAACGGTTTTAGAGAAGAAACATTTTTTAACCTTTTTCCCACAGGGTCCAATTTTAAACCAAGTCCTGTGGTGGCGGCCATTTTGAATTTCCGGTTGGGATAAAAAACATGAACTTTATAGAGGACCATCCAAATAATATTGCTAGTAAGTTTTGTTTCGATTGGTTTTACCAGTTTCACAGAAGAATCCTTTTTAACTTTTTTCCTATAGGGTCCTATGTTAAACTATGTCCTGCGTTGGTGGCCATTTTGAATTTCCAATTGTCATAAAAAAAACATAAACTTTAGAGAAGACCATCCAAACAATATTGGTATTAAGTTTTGATTCAATTGGTTAACTGGATTCAGAGAAGAAGCCATTTTAAACTTTTTTCCCATAGGGTCCAATGTTAAACTAAGTCCAGCGGTGGTGGCCATTTTGAATTTCCAATTGCCATAAAAAACACAAACTTTATAGAGGACCATCCAAACAATATTGCTAGTAAGTTTTGTTTCGATTGGTTTTACCAGTTTCACAGAAGGAGCCTTTTTAACTTTTTTCCTATTTCAGAGAAGACGCCTTTTTTAACTTTTCCCCATAGGGTCCTATGTTAAACTAAGTCCTGCGGTGGCGGCCATTTTGAATTTCCAATTGCCATAAAAAACACAAACTTTATAGAGGACCATCCAAACAATATTGCTAGTAAGTTTTTGTTTCCATTGATTAACCGGTTTCAGAGAAGAAGCCTTTTAAAACTTTTTCCCATAGGGTCCTATGTTAAACTAAGTCCTGTTGTGGCGGCCATTTTGAATTTCCAATTGCCATAAAAAACACAAACTTTATAGAGGACCATCCAAACAATATTGCTAGTAAGTTTTGTTTTGATTGGTTAAGCGGTTTCAGAGAAGAAGCCCTTTTAAACTTTTTTCCCATAGGGTCCTATGTTAAACTAAGTCTTGCGGTGGCGGCCATATTGGTTTACCAATCCAAATAAAAAACACAAACTTTGTAAAGGTCCATCCAATGAACATTATGGCCAAGTTTGGTTTCAATTGGCCAAGTGGTTTCAGAGAAGAAGATTAAAATGTAAAAAGTTTACAGACGCCGACGACGACGACGCCGACGGACGCAAAGTGATAACAATAGCTCACCTGGTCAGGTGAGCTAAAAAGTTTACAGACGCCGACGACGACGACGACGCCGACGGACGCAAAGTGATGACAATAGCTCACCTGACCAGGTGAGCTAAAAACGAAGAAGGACGCCAAGTGATGGCAAAAGCGCACATGACCTTTCACATTTGTTATCAGAACAAATATCAGTTTATTTTGCTTTGAGGTACTATTTACGCTTCTTTGAAAGAAGAGTCTTTAAAGAAAATTGCGGAACTAAACATTTGCTGAAATATTTGGAAAGAGGAGTAATATGGTACACTAAAAGGGGACAAATTTCCTGTTTCAAATCTTGCGGACCTTATTATTAAGGCTTTCCACTTTCAAGTGGAAAGCCTTCTTGTTATTCTTCTGTTTCTTATTATTAGGTCTTTCCACCTTTCTGTGGAAAGACCTATAGTTCTGATTATTATTATTATTATTATTATTATTATTCTTCTCCCACTTCTTGCGCAAACTTAAGTGTGGTTTTTTCAATTCGCGACATGTCGCTTTGATATTTTATATCTGATATCGGTGACCCATTGCGCTTTCGCAGTTCAACCTGACTGACCGCACCCTTTTCCTTTTAGGAGTTATCTCCCCTTTTACTAAAAAGCTTGTTCATGCTACTACTCCTAAACCAAAAAAGATAGCAATACCAAATCTTTACCAAAATGTGTCCTATATCCTTGCGCAACTTTGGGACAGATTGATTGAAGGGTTCTGACGACAGCTTATAGGAGTTATCTCCCTTTAAATAAAAGTAGTAAGTGATATTCAAACAAATCTCAACAACTAAAAGAGATAGAGGCCTGGGGTCTTCACCATAGATCATCTTGACCTTTGACCTTGAAAATGGACACAAGGTCAAAGGTCAAGGTCACGTTCTAAATTTTGACATTTGCTTGTGTGCGCTACTCCTCTAAAACGGTAAGAGATAGATAAACACTTATTGAGAGTAAAATGTTCGTCTTATTAAGACGCAACTTTGTCACGTTTGGAGCGAAGTAATTTGACTTCATTTTATAGGAGTTATCTCCCATTATATATGTAACTTATTGGTTTTTACACGTTACTCATTAACTATTAATGGTACAGGGAAACTAAAGAGTGCAAAATGTTGGTCTGATAAAGGAGCAACTTTGTTACATTTGCAGGGAAAGGATTTGACTTCATTTTATAGGAGTTATCTCCCATTATAAATTTAACTTATTGGTTTTTCACACGTTACTCATTAACTATTAATGATAAAGGGAAACGAAAGAGTGCAAAATGTTGATCTCTGAAAGGAGCAACTTTGTTACATTTAAAGGGAAAGGATTTGACTTCATTTTATAGGAGTTATCTCCCATTATATAAGTAACTTATTGGTTTTTTACATTATACTCATTAACTATTAATGATAAAGAGAAACTAAAGAGTGCAAAATGTTGGCCTTTTAAAGGAACAACTTTGTTACATTTACAAAGAAATGATTGACTTCATTTTATAGGAGTTATCTCCCATTATATATGTAACTTATTGGTTTTTCACATGTTACTCATTAACTATTAACGATAAAGGGAAACTAAAGGGTGCAAAATGTTGGTCTTTTAAAGGAGCAACTTTGTTACATTTAAAGGTAAAGGATTTGACTTCATTTTATAGGAGTTATCTCCCATTATATATGTAACTTATTGGTTTTTTACATGTTTCTCAATAACTATTAATGATAAAGGGAAACGAAAGAGTGCAAAATGTTGGTCTCTTAAAGGAGCAACTTTGTTACATTTACAGGTAAAGGATTTGACTTCATTTTATAGGAGTTATCTCCCATTATATATGTAACTTATTGGTTTTTTACATGTTTCTCAATAACTATTAATGGTAAAGGGAAACGAAAGAGTGCAAAATGTTAATCTTTTAAAGGAGCAACTTTGTTACATTTACAGGTAAAGGATTTGACTTCATTTTATAGGAGTTATCTCCCATTATATATGTAACTTATTGGTTTTTTACATGTTTCTCAATAACTATTAATGATAAAGGGAAACGAAAGAGTGCAAAATGTTGATCTCTTAAAGGAGCAACTTTGTTACATTTACAGGTAAAGGATTTGACTTCATTTTATAGGAGTTATCTCCCATTATATATGTAACTTATTGGTTTTTTACATGTTTCTCAATAACTATTAATGGTAAAGAGAAACGAAAGAGTGCAAAATGTTGGTCTCTTAAAGAAGCAACTTTGTTACATTTACAGGTAAAGGATTTGACTTCATTTTATAGGAGTTATCTCCAATTATATATGTAACTGATTGGTTTTTCACATGGCACTCATTAACTGTTAATGATACAGGGAAAGTAAAGAGTGCAAAATGTTGATCTCTTTAAGGAGCAACTTTGTCACATTTATACGGAAAGGATTTGACTTCATTTTATAGGAGTTATCTCCCATTATAAATGTAACTCATTGGTTTTTTACATGTTACTCATTAACTATTAATGATAAAGCTAAACGAAAGAGTGCAAAATGTTGGTCTCTTAAAGAAGCAACTTTGTTACATTTATTGGGAAAGGATTTGACTTCATTTTATAGGAGTTATCTCCCATTATATATGTAACTGATTGGTTTTTCACTTGTAACTCATTAACTATTAATGATAGAGGCATGGGGTCTTCACCATAGACCCTCATGCCCTTTGACCTTGAAAACTTGCTTGGGTCAAGGTCACGTACTAGTTTTTGACACATTGCTATTTTTAAAGACATTGAAATTATTTTTGTCCTAAAATGTGCTATTAATAATTACGAATAAATAAAGACATGGCGTTAAAATTTGTATCAAACTTTTATAAGAGTTATCTCTCTTAGAATGCCAATCTGTAGCAAATAATATAAAATAATTTCTATTTTAAATATTTATAGCAAAGTTATAACATTTTGCAAAAAGATGATTATTTTAAATGTCATCATGTAATACAAAATTAAAATTAATGTGGAAAGACCCTCAAATGTTCAACCGAACAGTTGATCTTTAATTATTATTATTATTAAAGTCTTTCCCCTTTCCAAGGGAAAGACCTTACTGTATTTCTTCTGATTATTATTATTTTTTTTATTATTCTTCTTCTTTTCCGCCGCAGATGTCAAAAATGTGTCGTGACGTATCGCTTTGAAACTGGGCACACTTAACCGACACTACCTGGGCTCGACCTGAGTCACCCTGCGAAACTGATCTATTTTTAGTAACAGAGTTATCTCCCCAAACACTGTTTACCCTTGTGTGCAGATACACTCAGAAACAATGACAGATATAAAAAATCTAAAGTAAGGAAAATGTTGCCTGACTTATGGCCATGATTTGTCATGCAAAAAAACATTCTTCGATGAACTTCCTGTTTACGAGATTTTGACGCGAAGTTTGTCGAAAACGTCAAAGTTGTCGGATTTACACAAAACTTGGTTTCCAAGTAGATATGAGGGTCCTAATTACATGTATCGGATCAAAAAATTTTTTTGGTCCACCATTTTCAAAATGGCCGCCATTGAAATTTTGTTTTCAATATAACTCAAAAACCATAAAAAATTGAAGCAGACAATATATGACAAAAATGTTCCTCTCATTGAGATCTACATTTGATATAAGGTTCTAAAACTGTGCGACAAACCGTTTTAGAGGTTATGGCCCTTGACAGGTTTCGGCTAAATTTTGTTTTCGAAATAACTCAAACACCATACAAAATTGAAGCAGACAATATATGAGAAAAATGTTTCTCTCATTGAGATCTACATTTGATATATAGGTTGAAAAACTGTGCGACAAACCGTTTTAGAGGTTATGGCCCTTGACAGGTTTCGGCTAAATTTTGTTTTCAAAATAACTCAAAAACGATACAAAATTAAAGCAGACAATATATGAGAAAAATGTTCCTCTCATTGAGATCTACATTTGATATAACAGTTTAAAAACTGTGCGACAAACCGTTTTAGAGGTTATGGCCCTTGACAGGTTTCGGCTAAATATTGTTTTCGAAATAACTCAAAAACCAAAAAAAAATTGAAGCAGACAATATATGAGAAAAATGTTCCTCTCATTGAGATCTACATTTGATATACAGGTTCTAAAACTGTGCGACAAACCGTTTTAGAGGTTATGGCCCTTGACAGGTTTCGGCTAAATTTTGTTTTCGAAATAACTCAAAACCATACAAAATTGAAGCAGACAATATATGAGAAAAATGTTTCTCTCATTGAGATCTACATTTGATATATAGGTTGAAAAACTGTGCGACAAACCGTTTTAGAGGTTATGGCCCTTGACAGGTTTCGGCTAAATTTTGTTTTCAAAATAACTCAAAAACCATACAAAATTAAAGCAGACAATATATGAGAAAAATGTTCCTCTCATTGAGATCTACATTTGATATAACAGTTCAAAAACTGTGCGACAAACCGTTTTAGAGGTTATGGCCCTTGACAGGTTTCGGCTAAATTTTGGTTTCGAAATAACTCAAAAATCATAAAAAATTGAAGCAGACAATATATAAGAAAAATGTTTCTCTCATTGAGATCTACATTTGATATACAGGTTCAAAAACTGTGCGACAAACCTTTTTAGAGGTTATGGCCCTTGACAGGTTTCGGCTAAATTTTGTTTTCGAAATAACTCAAAAACCATAAAAATATTAAGCAGACAATATATCAGAAAAATGTTCCTCTCATTGAGATCTCCATTTGATTTAAATTATTGAAAACTGTGAGACAAATCGTTTTCAAGTTATGGCCTTTGCGGTTTCGGCTCATCAGTTTATGGCTTATAACTTTTAAACCGTCAGAGATAATATAGTGAACATAGGTTTTTTGTGACCATCTCAACAAGCCCTTCGATTTAGGACCAAAGTCCAATGGTTATGGGCAGCAATTTTCAAAATTAGCAACCATATACCTAGACATAACACAAAGAAAATGCCGGGAAAGACCTCACATTTGTTCTTTCATTATTATTATTATTCTTATTTTTTTCCGCCAAGTTTTCTTTTCCCATTATAAATTTTGTTTCGCGACATGTCGTAAAGACATTTTGTACTATGGATGTATAAGACATTACGCTTTCGCAGTTGACCCTGTCACACCGAACACTTGTTCTTTACGGAGTTATCTCCCCTGTTACAGAAAAGCTTGTGTGCAGATAAACTATGAAACCGTAAAAGATTTTGCAATAAAAGTTGTTGCAAAATGGTCAGCTATGGATTGCGACAATTTGTTACATATCGCGCAAAGTATTTTGACGACTCCTTGTAGGAGTTATTTCCCCTTATTTATTGGAAGTAAAATTTGTACCATTGTAACTCATGAACCAGAGGTGATATAGACTAGATATTTCACAGTTAGTCATCATTGACCTTGACCTTGAAAAAGGTCACAAGGTCAAAGGTCAAGGTCATGTTCTAATTTTTGACCCTTGGTTGTGTGCAGATCTCCTCCTTTACTATAATAGATAGAGAACTGAAACCTTTACCAAAATGTGTATCATATTGAGATCTTGAATCGTCACTTTTTTTATTTGACATTTTTATAAGAGTTATCTCCCCTAGACCAATAAAATGTATTGTGAATTGCATTATATCACTATATCTCAGTAACTATAACAGATATATATATGAAACCTTATATCATTGGTCATCATTGACCTTGACCTTGAAAATGGACACAAGGTCAAAGGTCAAGGTCACGTTTGAAATTTTGGCATTGTCTTGTCATCGCTATTACTTTGAAACGGTAAAAGATAGGCTATAAGTTATAATGGATAAAATGTTGGTCTCATAAAGGCGCAACTTTTTTCTATTTTGAGGGAAAGGATCCGGCTTCATCTTATAGGAGTTATCCCCCATTACAACCATTGATAATTAGTTTTTCATTAATTACTTATCAACTATTGATAGTAGAGGCATGGGGTCTTCACTATGGATCATTAGGACCCTTGACCTTGAAAACAAATACAAGGTCAAAGGTCAAGGTCATTTTCTAATTTTTTGTATATATTATAAGTAGTCATATCTTAATGACTTTAAGAGATATTGGCATAAAATCTTCAATGTTGATCACTATTGACCTTCAGCATGGTCAAGGTCATGCTGTAAAAGTCAAGGTCAAAGTCCTTTATAAATGTTTTTCATGGTACTATGTATTTTGAATGGCTTCTTCTTTTAATGCTATTGCCTATAAGTAATATTTACGTAGATTAAAAGATCAGTTGTCAAGGTCATTCAAGTTTTCTTACGTCCTATTTAATGACCTTTCTTATTTTTAAAGATATCTAAATAGTTTTTTAATAATTTTTGTTCTTATTAATTGCTATAGACAAATTACGTATGTTTCTTAGCTTTTTGGTTTCAAGGTCATTTATTTAAGGTCTTCTTTTGAAGTGGAAAGCCTATTAATCGTTCTTTAGAACGATTGAACCTATATTTGATAGTACGGATGCTTCCATAGTTTTGGAAAAAGTAAACCATGGTCATTTTTATATTTATTGTTCCTGGTATTATGCCTTAAGCCAACCAAATTCCATTTCAAATGCAATGGTGCAATTTTTTAATTAAATTCGTGTTAAAAAAAACTTATAGGCGAAAACAATTGTGGTCTCGGGCCATAGGCAGACTATTATGATAATACCAACAATTAGGAAAAAAACAACTTAGCCCATCTGTTTATTTACCAAACAGTCGGATCAGTTTAATATTTAATTAGATCTATTTGAACTGTTCTATTATTCCGCATCTATTCATTCTCTATCGATAGTACTGATCCGCCAAATTTATTGGACTTTTTATCGGTCTAATCGTTCTGTCAAATTTTTCAAATCAATAATTCGAAAGTGACAATTGCATGAATCGCTCACATGAACCTGAAACCAATCGAAGTATGCAATTCTTTTTTATCTAGCTTTTTATTTACTAATTTTCCGAGACGTATGCAACTAGAAAAAGTCCATCTAGCGATCAATGAAACCCCCGCTTTCACCCCCTCTTAAATTAAAAAATTTTTTAAAATAAATTTTAACGTTTTTGTAAAGTGGTGAACTTGGTCTCTTCTGGAATTCTAACAGAATCAAAAGGCTTCTTAGCTACCTCATATGTAATAATATTCTAAAGTTTCATTGAAATCAGATGCAAACTTTTTAGTTATTGTATGGAAACGGCTTTTTGGTAAAACTGGTAACATTTTTGGAAACTGTGACAATGACTTTTGATGGATTTCCTCAAAATTCCATAGGCTATATTCCAGATTTTCATTGACATGAAATGCATACGTTTTTTTTTCGACTGTGACCTTCACTTTTGACAGAATTCCTTTAGAATGGAAAGGCTTCTTAACCACCCGATATGTAACAATATCCCGAAATTTCATGAAATCAGATGCAAGCTTTTTCAGTTTATTTCTGAAAACATCTTTTTGTAAACAATTTTAAAGTTTTGTCCACTGTGACCTTGACCTTTGACAGAATTCCCCCATAATCATTAGGCTTCTTACTCACCTGATATGTAGCAATATCCCAAAAATTCATTGAAATCGGATGCAAACTTTTTGAGTTAATGTCCGCGAACAACTTTTTGTAAAAAATTGTAGTTTTTTGTCGACTGTGACATTGATCTTTAACAGAATTGCTCCAGAATCAAAAGGCTTCTTACCCACCTAATATGTAAAAAAAAATTCATTGAAATCGGATGCTTTTTGAGACATTTTCCGGAACCCAAATTAGGACGGACTAACGGACGAACGGACATGAGGACCACTATATACCGACGACTCTGTCAAGCGAGGTATTAATATAAATAATTGACGTTTTAAGGGCTATAACTTCATCAAGGCCAATACCTCTTAATAGGCATCTTTACCAACTTCTATTAAATAGAAATTTTGTAGTTTTTGATGCTGGGGACGGAGGGTCACTTATGTTTCTTCTATATGTAACAGTAATTAACTATCACCCAAAACTAAATCTCTCCTCCACCCCACCGGTTCCATTTCTAACTATGTCGGCCAAGTTGGTTGGTTGCCTGTCATCATTTGAGCAATATTGGAAAAACAGGACATTCTAAGAAAAGTGTGCAAGTTTCAAAGCAATGACCACGCAAAGGATACTGGGTATTCTACGTCAACCACAATCCCCTCTGCAACACCATTGGTTGATGCCATGAAAGAGATCTCACGTTGGCCTCACGTTCCAATGCAGTACACCTTATGTAAAACCATGAGCTGAACAATTTCAAATCCTAACCTTAAGTCTAGTTTAAATAATTTTTAAGATTAAGAGAAGAAAAGTGCAAAAAATCTTTATTTTAGCGCTGATAGTTTTTAGGTTACAGGACAAAAATGGAAAATTTCATATAAAAAATCTCACTACAGGGAAATAACTCATATCGGAAGAAAAGTTCAGACCAATAAAGAGAAATGTAGGACTTGTATTGCTGATCATTTTTGCAATTTGCAGTTACAATCAAGCTGTTATATTTTTATGTTTTATCAAACAGTTGGGTACAAATTTGAAACTAGGTACCCTAAGGATGATTTTGGCCAAGATTGAAAAAATAATTGACCTAGTGCTTTCAAAAGAAATTTTTGAAACGTTTACGACGAACGACCGACAGACGACGGACGCCTAGTGATGACATAAGCTTACATGGACCTTCAGTACAAGTGAGCTACAAAGTACATTGACTGTGAAAGCAAGACTTTAACGTGACACAATTACAATTCTAATAAAAAAACAAAACAACAATAATCACGCGGGGACAATGTGATTATGAACATTTAGTCTCGTCTCTTTCTCAAAATACATACATATAAACTTCGAACACTTCCTTAATGAGGGGGGGGGGCAAGATCTTTTGTGTTAATGTGGTTTGTATTTTACAGGTTTTTTTGTAAAATAAAGCAACTCTTTGTTTTTCAACCATTAGCTGTTAATTTTTTGTTTGCTAAATTGGCATTGTTGTTAACTTCTATAATGAAAATAAAAACCATATTTGCTGTTAATAGTATTGCCCTTCAATGAGATTTGCTGTTATCTGTTTTTTCGATTTTTGAACTCACTGTTTTCTGTTTTCTCATGTAAATTGCTGTTATCTGTTATCAATATTTTAAATTTACTGTTTTCTGTTTTGGGAAAAATAAATTTTTTTTAACCTGTTAATGGATCCCCCTCTATCCTCCGTCCTTTATCTGCAAGTTCTTATATTTCTATATAACACGAATTAGAGTCTTGTTACAATAATAATGTTAATTATTTGTTCGAATAGAAATATATTCGCCTATTATAAATGTGAGTTAACAGGTGTTTCAATTTTACGAAAATCAGAATAGTTTAGTTTTTAAAAAATCATCAAATTTCGCATCAAGGTGTGAACTAGGAAGGCTTCCAATCTTAAATTTCATTACACTTGTTACTTTTAAATATTATTTTAGATTGAATCAACTTCCACCTAATAGACTAGTGAGGGAAGCATTTGAAGTGGATAAAGGTCTCTTCAGTAATGGTACTAAATCGTGGTATTCATTTTTGTCAAATTCAGCTAAAAAGATGAAATTTGACATCAATAAGATTTCAGACAAAGAAATACCAAAACTTATAACTGATTACTACAATAAATCCATTAAAGACCAACTGAATGTCTTGAGAAGACCAGAGTCTGACTCGAAACTTTATACTTATGCAAACTGTATCTCGGAATTTAAATTACAACCATATTTAAACTTAAACCTACCTAAACCTGTAGTCAAACATCTAACCAAACTTAGAATTAGTTCACACATATTACAGATAGAGAAAGGTAGATATAGCAGACCAAAAATTCAGAGAAATTTAAGATTATGCTCCATCTGTAAAGAAGTTGAAGATGAAAAGCACTTTTTACTATTCTGCAAAAAATTTAAAACACAAAGAGAAACATTATTTTCTAAACTGAATTTAAATTTCAATTATATAAATAACCAAAGTGAGACCTTATCCACTTTCAACTATATAATGTGTCCCGAAAATAAAGCTGAGGTTAAATATATATGTGAATTTATTCGTTCTGCCTTTGAACATTATACAAACTGATAACTATGTTTAGATATTGTATCTATCTGTACTAAACTTTATTGTTTTATAGATGTAATATCTGTTCATCGTTTTGTGGAAGACATCATTTTTGTTATATGATATTCCAATAAACTAGTCTTAGTCTTAGTCTTTAATTTAAATCGTATAAATTGTATATATAAACACTTTTCGATTTATAACTATAATTCAGTTGATTGAATGATTGATTGTTATGCTTGTGAAAATGTACTGAACGATTACGGTTACCAATGTATCTACGATTTGGACCGGTGCTTTCATCACTAATCGACAAACATAAAGTAAATAAATACTAGGTGCAAGTCCATCATCCTGCATACAAAGACTCAAATGCACTTTCAACCATCACAAACTGTAAAATTATATACAGTGCATAATTTATACAACCGAGACCAGTAAAACTTTGATTTATACAAGTTCCTGATTCAACAATATAACTCAATCCTTATTAGTCCTCTTATTCATGATTTCATTTGCAAATATTAAAAAAAAACACTACACAATTTCTTTTTCTTTTTGTCCATTACTTTTCCCATCTGAGTGTTCCTAAATATAGTTAAAATATTATTCGCTGGTGGTTGATCAAATATTCAATCAATTAATATTGTTGTGTAAATTACTCTGCACATCTTATCAAATCTGTGAGTATATGACAAAACTGATAATGTTAATATGCAGATTATGAAGAGAAAATGGTGATTAATAAACTGAAGTAATGTAAACAGTGTTTATGTGTATGCCACAATTTACAGAATTAATCTATACTGTGTGACAATGTTCAATAAATCACACTTAATTTGATTTATAAGAAGCGATTTAAATTTCAATCAATTAATCACGAAATAAAGATGGCCAGGAAGTATATATGCGAGAAATACTTAACGCATAACTGACAAAGCTGAAGCAGGATGGGAATGTATGTTAAAATGTGGGATCAGATGTCAGTACAAGGCATGATGCATAAATGAACATCAGGTGATGTGGAAATAACAACAAATTTATAGCATCGATATTATGTATCACAAAAGCTGTGTGCAAAACCGTTACGTCAGAATTTACAATGACAGAGTCGTTTCTCTCTGCAATTTCTGATTTTAGCACAAATCATAATCGCAATTATAAATATTACAAAACAAATAAATCAAACTTACAAATAATAAGAAACACTAAATATCAGGTCCTGGTATAGAATTTAAACAAAATTCCTTGTGGTTGTATCTTAATTAGTTGCGGAAGCCGAAACAGAAATGTCGATTATGGGTAAACTAACTTCCTCTATACTGCATTACGCCGATGGAGCAACTGTAGAAAAAACTGCATAGGATGCATTCGCGTTAAAGGAAATATTAATACATGCGGTCTCTTAGTAAAACACTGCACACGTTATAATAGAGAGGTTGTAAAATAACTTACAATAATGCGTTTAATGATTATAATACTGTTATCTAAATAAAGAGCCATTTAACTCAATAAACGTGTTATTAAGCGAATAACTATTGGCTATTTCTTACTTGCGGTAAACTAGATTTATCTCCTACTTGCAGAGTCTGTCATGTCCTTTAGAGTGAGTACATTATATCACCTACATGTACTGAGGGTACATTTGTAAATAGTTGTTTTTCTGCAATATTTTTTTATTAACATATAGCAGCCTCTGTTTACATTTATTATAATGTGCAAACTAATTTTGCAGAGTATTCTAGTTGAACTGAAACAATCAGGCCACATTAATTTTGTATTATCTGTTCACTACAAGACACCAGTTCTTATTTCTATATGTATTACAGGAATGAGAGTCTTGTTAATATAATAATATTGACTATTTGTCCGAATAGAAATATGTGATCCTGTTATAAATGTGAGTTAACGGGCGTTTCAATTTTACGAAAATCCAGAATAGTTTCGTTTTCAAATTTAAATCATATAAATTGTACATATGAAACCTTTTTCGATTTATATATGTAGTTAATTTGATTGAATGATTGATTGTCATGGGTGTGAAAATGTACTAAACGATCCCGATTACCAATGTATTTACGATTTGAACCGGTGCATCACTAATCGTCAAACGTAAAGTAAATAAATACTAGGTGCAAGTCTATCATACTGAATACAAAGACTCAAATGCATTTTCAACCATCTACAGTGCATAATTTATACAACCGAGACCAGTAAAACTTTGATTTATACAAGTTCCTGATTCAACAATATAACTCAATCGTTATTAGTCCTCTTATTCATGATTTCATTTGCAATTATTCAAAATATAACACTACACAATTTCGTGTTCGTTTTATCCATTACTTTTTCAATCTGAGTGTTCCTAAATATAGTTTAAATATTATTCGCTGGTCGTTGATCAAATATTCAATCAATTAATATTGTTGTGTAAATTACTCTGCAAATCTTCAACAAGTGTGGACTGTGAGCACGCTCACAAATGGATACCCCCCGCTTCGCTTTCCAGTCCAATTATCTCCCCTAAATAATATCCGACAGCAACGAAAATTCTTCACGCACATCTACATATGATGTACTTCCTTAATGTAAAGTTTCATCAAAATCTGTCAAACGGTTTAGGAGGAGTTGCGCTTACGAGGTCTCACACTGAATACTATATTTAAAAAGTCCAAGTCCAATTATCTCCCCTGCATAATATCCGACAGCGACGAAAATTCTTCATGCACATCTACACATGATGTACTTCCTTCATGTAAAGATTCATCAAAATCTGTCAAGCGGTTTAGGAGGAGAAGCGCTTACAAGGGATGTGGACAGACGGACAGACGGACAGACAGACAGGGTGATTCCTATATACCCCCCCCCCCAAACAAGTTTGCGGGGGGTATAATAAATCACACTTAATTTGATTTAGAATAAGCGATTGAATTTCAATCAATCAATCACGAATTAAAGATGTCCTCATCATATTACAGGAAGTATATATGCGAGAAATACTTAAACGTATAACTGACAAAGCTGAAGCAGAATGGAAATGTATGTTAAAATGTGGGATCAGATGTCAGTACAAGGCATGATGCATAAATGAACATCACTGTGGAAATAACAACAAATTTATAGCATCGATATTATGTATCACAAAAGCTGTGTGCAAAACCGTTACGTCAGAATTTACAATGACAAGAGTTGTTTCTCTCTGCAATTTCTGATTTTATCACATATCATTATCGCAATTATATTACAAAACAAATAAATAAAACTTACAAATAATAATAAACACTAAATATCAGGTCCTTGTAGAGAATTTACACAAACTTCCTTGTGGTATATCTTAATTAGTTGCGGAAGTTGAAATGATGATAATGGGTAAACTCACTTCTGCTATAACGGCATACGCCGATGAAGCAACTGTGAAAAATATACATGAGCGCAAAATGTACCTGCATTCGCGTAACAGGAAAAAATTAATACAGGCGGTCTTTTAGTCATACACTGCATATTTTATTAAAGAGAGGTGCTAAAATAACTTACAATAATGCGTTTAATGATTATAATATTGTAAATCTAATTTTAATGCAAATTAACGTAATAAACGCGTTATTTAAGCTATGGAAAATCCATTACACATTTTTGTTAAGTATTTCTTCTTCATGGATTTGAATTTTCTTTGGACATGACAATGAGTTATTCGACGATGAGAGTCTAAACAGAAGCAAACCCTTCTTACCCGTCTCGAATAACAGGGTTTTAATTGGGTTCAGGTTATCGATTCCCCTTTTTTCGTTTTTTGTTGTTTCAAGCCGGAGTTCAAATTTTTTTTTCCCTTTTTTTTTGCTGTTCCGTCGGTTTCTTTACCCCTTTTTCCGCTGAAAATCTCAAATCTTACTAATCGACATTCAACCTAAGTAAAACAGTATACACAAAAGCAATCCTCTTACTGAACAATAGCTGTGCATGTATTAAATACGTTGAAGCAAACAATATAAAGCAGATATAAGCAAAAATGTTATTAAATATATTGAATGAAGAAATTGATGAAGCGAAATGTACCAACAAATATATAAATAAAACATTAAGCAGAGTAAAATAAAGATTCTTACAAATGTAACAAATGTTTTGTATCTATATCCTTTACATTTGTTTATCATCTCTAGTCAAATATTCGGTTCATAACAACGATAACCATAACCATTTTTTTCAATTACAAATGTTGATTTACTAGCGAAGGAATCTATATTTTTCCTGCTTGTTGGTACATGTACTTACATTTTGCATTACGTATACGTTAGGTTGGGTTTAAATAATATTAACAGAAATACTAATGCTTGAAATAACTCGAAATTAGTAAACCCTCGTGTTTTTACTCTTTTATAGATACAATTGTATATTCAATAGAGCGAGCAAACTATAAAGTCGTACTCCCTGCGCTCAGTTTGTTTTATTTCATTATTTTTATTTTTCCATATTGTACCTTTGTACTACGAAAATCAAATAAATGTTTTTCACGTGATTTATTTAGGGCAGTTCGCTCGAAAGACGGTCTTTTAACGTGGTAAGACATAAAACTCGACCCTTTAATTCATATTAAATGTGGACGTTGCATCTCCGCACAACACAGCAGAAGTTGACGTTGCATCTCCGCACAACACAGCATTGTCTTTCTTGATCCGTCCTCATGTATCGATGGACTAATAAGCACAATGTATAGCGTGAAAAAAAACAGGTTAAACGTGATATGTCGATGATGATTGTTGTAATATATTGGAAAGAAATGCAAACTTTGACTTTGGTTCGAAAAAACACAGAGTTTTTAATGCATTTTAGAGGAAGAAATCGAATTTTGAACAAGTAGGAGCACCTCGGGGAAATTTGAAAAAAAAAGAATCTCCCGTTTTTTACCGCATCTTTTAGCCAAAAAAGCAACGCGAACCTATATTTTTGATAACAACAAACGAACCACTTATTATTTAACAAAGTATTCATTGTGTGGAACAGTTTACGAGAAGAAGTTGTTTGAATTTTTTTATCTTTGGTTCCTATGTTAAACTGTCTTGCGATGGTGGCCCTCCAGGATTTCGGATTGGCACAAACTCAAACTTTGTAGAAGACCATTTAAGGTACTAGTACATACAATATTTCAAATCAATTTCCCCAGCGGTTTAGAAGAAGATTTTTTAAATTCAGCCAATCAGAATGCATTAATGGCCCTGGCAGCCATGTTTAATATTTTATCAGCACCAAAAACTCAAACTTTATTAAGAATCACCCAATAAACATTCCTGCCAATTTTGGTTCCGATTAGCCAAGTGGTTTTGGAGAAGAAGATTGAAATGTGAAAAGTTTACAGCCGATGACGACAACGACGAGGATGACGATGACGGACGCCAAGTGATGAGAATAGCTCACATTTGACCCTTTGGGTCAGGTGAGCTAAAAAAAGATTTGAACATTTTAATGCGACTTGTGAACATAGGAAATGCAAAAATGTCCTTCCTTTTACATATATAAATTATTTGTTATATTTCAGTATTTCTAACAATTTTATAGCATTTTTGTTTGAAAACTTAATGGTATTTGTTAAGGAAGAACAATGAATGTTTAGATTTTTTTTTCATTTTGAAAACATTTCAGATGAAGTTTTAAAATTAATAACTAAAACATTTTTAAAATGTCATTCCTGTAACAACTTATTCCCTCCTGAAACAATATATAGGCTTTGATCATTGTTATGTATGAAGACAACACAACAAATATAAATTAATTAATTAATTTGTGTTTTTCTACCAGATTATATTTTATTTTTATGATAAAACCAATGCTGTTTGTAATTGCCATCTGCTATGCTACAAAAATATCCTTACTGTTACTTTAAAATGTCATTGCTGTAATATAAACGGTCCTTCTCGTAACATTAACAAACATATCCCCATTAGATCTCTAGAATAGAACATATATGTGATAACATATCTCACAGTACACTGAACTTCTCAGTTTTAAATTAGATTTCTCATTAAACTATGATTTTAGCATAATTCCACATTTTGTGGTAAAATATCCTTCCTGTAACAAATTCACCTGTTATAGGAAGGACTGTTACAGGAAGAACATATTTTTTGGAAAAATAATGCAACGACTGCTCCCTGATTGGGATTTTCCATGTGACAATAAGATCTGTGTACCAGTAACTGGTAAAACCCAAACCTTCATTTTATAAAACTACTAGTTGAAACTGTATGAAACCCCAGTTACAGGAAAGACTGGCCTGGTATATACTCTTTAACATGATTTTTGTTTGTTTAAATGATGTTTAACGTCATTTTCAGCAATTTGTCAACTATATCATGGCATTCAGTTTTATATTGGGAGAGGAAGCCGGAGTACCCCGAGAAAACCCCGAACTGTGGTTGGAAAACTGGCAATCCTTGTCAATTAAGATTCGAGTCGAGTACACCATGCCCGCAGTGAGAATCGAACTCGCAATCTCAGTGTTGACAGACCATGTGATTAATAGTAGACGAACTACCTTAACCACTTGGCCATCGAGTCCCTCTCTTTAACATGACCTACCTTAAATGTATTTGGGAAACCACCAAATGTCAGTTGTCCCTCACATGTCACCAGAGCAGGGTGCAAGTGTAAACTGAGGCTGACAGAAAGCCTCAACACCAGCAGTTTAATGGATCCTCTATTATTTCTATTGTTTTTCAAAATGTTACAGGCAGGAAGAAGATTTTTAGGACAATGTAATTTATTAAAACATTGAAGTCTTCATGTACATTTGTACTATATTTTGTTTTAATTATATTTTCTGTTTGATGATATGCACACTAAGTCAGATTGCAAAAAAAAAGAGATAAAGTTTTATTTAAATTTTTACCATGTCAAGTTTACCGTGTCAAAAGTGTTACAGCAATTTTTGACAGTTTTTGGGAATTGATCAGCCTTTTTTCAGGTGTAAACAGTATATTTAACAATTATTTTGTATTTCTTTTCATGAAATTGCCTATTAATAAGAAACAGTTGTAGTTTAAATATAGTATTGTATTTATTTATAAAATAAATGTAAAGGATGAGAATTTGTGTTTTGATAATGACTCGTATATAATACTACTGTATATTATAAATTTGCAACAAAAATTGGAGCAAAATCTTTTTTTTTTATAATTTTAACATCTGGATTCACAAGTTCAGCTTAGAGGTCTAACTGCAGTAAATTATACAACTTATGTTATTGTTTATTATTTAAGAAAGGGAGAGCATTCGAGATCTTTTTTTTTTGTACATGTAAGTGTATTGAACTTACTGATTTTAAAAGGTACAGATATAAACCTACTTTTCAAAACTAATCCACTGGGGTTTTCTCCAGAACTCGTTTCCTCCCACTATAAAAATTGGACACCACGATAAAGCTGAAACATTGCTGAAGTGGCGTAAATTACCATTTAAATAAATAAAGAAACCACTCTATTTTTCCTTCATTTTCTAATTTTCTCAATTTACACATCTGTTTTGTCTTTTACTTTTTTAGAGGGGCTTGGGGGTATAATGTACTACTTAACCCTTAAATGCAACGTACACTAAGAGTACACAAGCATGTACTATGCCATCCCCCACCCCCATCTGAGAAGTTAGTGGCAAAATGCAATATATGTATGACATGATAATTCTGACTAGTAATACAAATGTATATTCCTTTTTCATATTTTCTATGCATGATTTTTTACAAAATTCAACTTAAAATGGGTGCTTGTGTACATATAAATGTGAAACTTGTTAATTAAAATTTGGTTGGACTGCCAACATCACATCCATATTACAACATGCAGGAAATGCTTACTTTTCAGAGCAAACATTTACCTCTATCTCTTACATGTATTATTATAATTCTCCACAAAAATAAAATATCCTTCGGTCCTCATTATGCCAAATATAAACACTGTAGGCTCAAAGCTGTCAGAGCAAGAAGATAGTCGGACAAAATATGTATCCATACACTTGCTACATAAATGTAGCTCCTTTGTAAATTTTTTTATCTTAGTGGAGGTACAAACAGGTCAATTACTCCTAATGAAGCAAAAACACACTTTGTATTTGTAGATATTTTTTGCTAATTAACTGCTGTTGTGGTATTATCAATATTTGTTTTCCTTTTTTCTGCCATTTAGCTGACATTTTATTAATTTTAACTGGGTTTTTTTATTCACAAGCATGTTCATTGTTACTGAAATTAATCAAAGTGCAGACTGCACCGAAGGAAAGGTTGCTTTGCAAGTATGAAATGAGATTCCTGCCTCATGTTTGACAGGCAATAAAACAAACCAATGTCAAATAAATCAGGTAAATTTAGAAACATAGATATAAATTAAAAAGACTGGAAAAAACTTTCCAATCCTCATAATTGATAGCCCCAGCTCCCCTATGTCTTGAATGGCAATGTCCAGGGCTTTGCTGTTGGAAACTCCAAAAATCGTTTTGCTCAAACTGTGAAATATCAGGTGCACAATTCCACCATATGACTAAGGATTCTGCAAAAGTTTCATCAAATCCCACTCAGTGGTGCAAGTAATTGTGGATAAGAGATAGGCATCCCCTACATCAAAGAATGGCAAGTCAATCCTAAATATCATTCCAATCAAAATATATAATATCAGGTTTACAATGGCACTATGTGACAAAGAGTCCATCAAAATTGCATCAAAATCCAGTGCAACGATACAATTGAAGATGTTTCTAACATAACATTTATAAATATATTAATAAATAAGGCAAAATTGCTGCTGCCAATTTCAGACATAAAAATCGCACCTGTTGGCATATAACTTGCATCAAATACATGTACATATATGTAAATGTCTCCCTATAAATGTAAGCGATGGCATAAGCTTCTAAAATATTCAAATCTAAAATAATTTATTTCTGCAATACTCAAGGGCTTCAGTTGCCGAGTGGTTAAGGTAGTATTCATCTACTATTGATCGAATGTGTTAGCACTTGTTTGAATCTTACTGCTGCCAGGGTGTACTCAACTTCAATCTTGATTGACAATTATTAAAACCTCCTACAATCTGGCTTCCTCCTCCTATAAAAACAGGACGCCCAAATATAGTTGAAAAATTGCTGAAAGTGGCATTAAACACCATTACAACACATGGATCTGTACAAATCGATTTACATGAGCTTTGGAATGATACTGGGTCGATTTTGTTATAGCGAGTCCCACACACTATAACAAAATCGACCCAGTATCATTCAAAAGCGCATGTAAATCGATTTTTATAAATCCCCCTGATTCAAACAAACAAAAAATTTTAGGACTGTATGAGGCAACATATATCTTTATAATCAGAATGCATGTCAACTAGTTTGTTCTAAATTTAAACAATGTGTTAATAGCTTATACTAAAAGACACAATCACATGGAGTGTTTTTCTGCTTGCATTTTTTAAAATTAATATTCAATATTTCGATATTGTAACTTTTTATTATGAAAACCCAATAAAAAAATTTCCACTGTACATATTCCATACTATGCTTGTTGTTTACATGTACTTGACTTTTGCTAGGCAATCTGACACTTTTTGCTTTCAACAAGGGTCTTATGATGTTTTCAAAAGATCGCCAGTTTTCGGGACGTTCTATGGTATTCGCGCCTAAACCGCAAACGACATTACTCGAGGGTTTCAAATGGACAATAATCGCTTGCTCCAAGTTACACCCGTTCTAATTTAGGTCAAAATTTACCTTGGAAAATCGCGCTATCAAATTAACCAGAGGCTCTTAAGAGCCTGTATCGCTCACCTGATTTTATAGGCAATGAAGATGGCATTTCCCTGATGTTAAAGTAAGTCCTGTAATTTTCAATAAACTTTAAAGAGGACCATCCAAACAATATTACTAGAAAGTTTTGTTTCCATTGGTTAGTCAGTTTCAGAAAAGAAACATAATCAAACTTTTTCCCATAGGGTCTACTGTTAATCTATGTATGCCATTTTGATTTTCCTATTGGCATAAAAAACATAAACTTCAAAGAGGACAATATTGCTAGTAAGTTTTGTTTCCATTGGTTACCCGGTTTTAGAGAAGAAGCCTTTTTTAAAATTGTTCCCAAAGGGTCCTATGTTAAACTAAGTCCTGCTGTGGTGGCCATTTTTATTTTCCAATTGGCATAAAAAACACAAACTTTATAAATGACCATAAAAAATAATATTGGTAGAAAGTTTTGTTTCCATTGGTTAAACGGTTTCAGAGAAGACGCCATTTTTTAACCTTTTTCCCATAGGGTCCAATTTTAAACCAAGTCCTGCGGTGGCGGCCATTTTGCATTTCCGATTGGGATAAAAAAACATGAACTTTATAGGGGACCATCCAAACAATATTGCTAGTAAGTTTTGTTTCGATTGGTTAACCGGTTTCAGAGAAGAAGCCTTTTTAACTTTTTTCCCATAGGGTCCTATGTTAAACTACGTCCTGCGTTGGTGGCCATTTTGAATTTCCAATTGTCATAAAAAACATAAACTTTATAGAGGATCATTCAAACAATATTGCTAGTAAGTTTTGTTTACATCGGTTAACCGGTTTCAGAGAAGAAGCCTTTTAAACTATAGGGTCCAATGTTAAACCAAGTCCTGCGGTGGCGGCCATTTTGAATTTCCAATTGTCATAAAAAACATAAACTTTATAGAGGATCATTCAAACAATATTGCTAGTAAGTTTTGTTTACATCGGTTAACCGGTTTCAGAGAAGAAGCCTTTTAAACTATAGGGTCCAATGTTAAACCAAGTCCTGCGGTGGCGGCCATTTTGAATTTCCGATTGTCATAAAAAACATAAACTTTATAGAGGACCATCCAAACAATATTGCTAGTAAGTTTTGTTTACATTGGTTAACCGGTTTCAGAGAAGACGCCTTTTTTAACTTTTCCCCATAGGGTCCTATGTTAAACTAAGTCCTGCGGTGGCGTCCATTTTGATTTTCCAATTGGCATAAAAAACATAAACTTTATAGAGGACCATCCAAACAGCATTGCTAGTAAGTTTTGTTTCCATTGGTTAACCGGTTTCAGAGAAGACGCCTTTTTTAACTTTTCCCCATAGGGTCCTATGTTAAACTAAGTCCTGCGGTGGCGTCCATTTTGATTTTCCAATTGGCATAAAAAACATAAACTTTATAAAGGACCATCCAAACATTATTGGTAGTAAGTTTTGATTCGATTGGTTAACTGGTTTCAGAGAAGAAGCCATTTTTAACTTTTTTCCCAATAGGGTCCAATGTTAAACAAATTCCTGCGTGGTGGCTATTTTAAATTTCCTATTGGGATAAAAAAACACAAACTTTAAAGAGGACCATCCAAACAATATTGGTAGTAAGTTTTTGTTTCCATTGGTTACCCGGTTTCAGAGAAGAAGCCATTTAAACTTTTTCCCATATGGTCCAATGTTAAACTAAGTCCTGCGGTGGCGGCCATTTTGAATTTCCAATTGCCATAAAAAACATAAACTTTATAGAGGACCATCCAAACAATATTGCTAGTAAGTTCTTGTTTCCATTGGTTAACCGGTTTCAGAGAAGAAGCCTTTTAAAACTTTTTCCCATAGGGTTCTATGTTAAACTAAGTCCTGTGTTGGCGGCCATTTTGAATTTCCAGTTCGCATAGAAAACATAAACTTTATAAAGGACCTTCCAAACAATATTGCTAGTAAGTTTTGTTTTGATTGGTTAAACGGTTTCAGAGAAGAAGCCCTTTTAAACTTTTTTCCCATAGGGTCCTATGTTAAACTAAGTCTTGCGGTGGCGGCCATATTGGTTTACCAATCCAAATAAAAAACGCAAACTTTGTAAAGGTCCTTCCAATGAACATTATGGCCAAGTTTGGTTTCAATTGGCCAAGTTTATTCAGAGAAGAAGATTAAAATGTAAAAAGTTTACAGACGCCGACGACAACGACGACGACAACGACAACGCCGACGGACGCAAAGTGATAACAATAGCTCACCTGACCCTTTTGGGTCAGGTGAGCTAAAAAACAGCATTTCAAAACGCTGAACAAATGTTAAAAAATAATTGCTGATTTCAATTTTCACCTTTTTGGATCTACATAAGGAACATAAGATCGACCATACGCGCTAAGCAGTTTTATTTGTCACTCAAAAAACTTCTTCCAAAACACACTGACTTGATGACATCTTCCCTTGTTTGAAGGAACACATAAAATGAAAATATATCGTTTTGACTTTCGTTTAATTAGATACTTAAAGCATAAAAATGCAACATCGTCTGAAATGTCGTGAGGTAAACATACACGTACGTTTTTTGGCGATGTTAACAAACAACCTCGTGGCTTGTTACGATGGGTGGTGACCAATTTCGACTCGTGTAACGAGAAAAATTAATGGTTCAGCATGAATTACCAATTATAAAAACTAGAGTAAAAACACCTGTGAGCAATGCTCACCATTGATACCCCCCGCTTCACAATTACTTTGAAAATTCAGGTGTTCTTAATTATGAAATTGAAACTTTATCTTGTTAAACGTGAAGGCGAAATTGCAGATAATACATGTAACCCTCCCCAATCCCCCAAAGAATGGCATCCCCTATGTCAATGACAAAGTCCATGTTTTTCTATGGCAAACCTCCAATAATATTCTGATAAAAATGTTTAATATCCAATGCACAATGGCAATATGTGACCAAGATTCTGTATAAGTTTCAACAAATTCCATTCAGTGGTGTAGGAGGAATTGTAAATAAAAGATGGGTATCCCATTATGTCCATAACAAACTCCATGTTTTTCTATGGGAAACCCCAAATATCATTCCGATCAAAATGTTAAATATCTCCTGCACAATGGCACTATGTGACATGGATTCTGTGTAAGTTTCAACAAATTCCATTCAGTGGTGTAGGAATGAGTTGCACATAAGAGATGGGTATCCCTTATGTCCATGACAAAGTCCATGTTTTTCTATGGGAAACCCCAAATATCATTCCAATCGAAATGTTATATATCTAGTGCACAGTGGCAATATGTGACAACATTCTGTGTAAGTTTCATCAAATTCCATTTAGTGGTGTAGGAGGAGTCGCACATAAGAAATGGGTATCCCCTTTTGTCAATGACAGTCCATGTTGTTCTATGGGAAACCCCAAATATCATTCCGATCAAAATAATAAATATCTCCTGCACAATGGCACTATGTGACAAGGATTCTGTGTAAGTTTCAACAAATTCCATTCAGTGGTGTAGGAGGAGTTGCACATAAGACATGAGGACCCCCTTAGGTCAATGACAATGTCCATGTTTTTCTATGGGAAACCCCAAATATCGATCCGATCAAAATGTTTAATATCTCCTGCACAATGGCACTATGTGACAAGGATGCTGTGTAAGTTTCTTTAAATTCCATTCAGTGGTGTAGGAGGAGTTGCACATAAGAGATGAGGCCCCCCTTAGGTCAATGACAATGTCCATGTTTTTCTATGGGAAACCCCAAATATCGATCCGATCAAAATGTTTAATATCTCCTGCACAATGGCACTATGTGACAAGCATTCTGTG
This sequence comes from Limnoperna fortunei, assembly GCA_944474755.1. NCBI lineage: Eukaryota > Metazoa > Mollusca > Bivalvia > Mytilida > Modiolidae > Limnoperna > Limnoperna fortunei. The sequence continues at coordinate 91,427,006 of OX104117.1, forward strand.
TAAGTTTCATTAAATTCCATTCAGTGGTGTAGGAGGAGTTGCACATAAGAGATAGGGACCCCCTTAGGTCAATGACAAAGTCCATGTTTTTCTATGGGAAACCCCACATATCATTCCGATCAAAATGTTAAATATCTCCTGCACAATGGCACTATGAGACAAAGATTCTGTGTAAGTTTCATCAAATTCCTTTCAGTGGTGTAGGAGGAGTTGCAAATAATAGAAAGTGTAACGGACGGACGGACGGACGGACGGACGGACGGACGGACACCATGAACACTATATACCCCCCGCTTTTCAAGCGGGGGGTATAATAAATCAAAAGGACCGGAAACAAATTGTGTCAGCTTTTACAATGGAATAATGTAGCGACATGGTGAGTGCAATCGATCACCGGTGTCGAATAATCCATTTACTATTCTTTTGTGTCACAAACACCAAAATATCTTTTTCAATATATTTTTATTAGTTAGAAATTGTTATATTTAATTTAACTACTTGTATTTTATTTACGAAACTTCTACATGTCATTCTCCCAACCTTAAAAATTTTTATAGATGGGGCCGCTGTGCAAATCTGTACATCGACAAAGCACCCATTTTGTGTTGATTTTCATTTAATTAAACACGTAATAAATTAGAATGCAAAACCGTCTGAAACGACGACCACACGATCGCACAAAATAATCATTAAATCACTTCATAATAACGTCGTCAAATATTATAGACTGGTGCCACTGTCAGTACTACATTTGTCGGTTCAGTGAACAGCTATCGCGAGAATTGCCAAATATCGCGTTGATTTCCAAAACCAAAAAGTGTAACGAGTCTGTCTCTCGCGGATGGAATATTAGTTTAAATCGTAATAGTAGTTATCTGTTATACAGTAAATGAGACATAATACGAAAGGACATGTATAGTAAAGTTGTACAAGATAAATGCGGTGCACCGATTCATGTAATTGATAGATTCCTCCAGTGTGATCTATATTTTACGAGCGTAAGGTTATTATTACACGCCGGTCGCAGTAGTTTCTATGTATTTGAGCGTTAGCAAGGGGAAAGTTTGCTACGCAACCTTCCCAAAAATTGATTTTAGTGTTAAATTTTGGTATTGTACAGGAAATGATATTCCAGATTGTGCAATGAATATAAGATTTTTTTTACTGAATTACTTCCAAAATTATAAACTTCCACAATTTTATTTTCAACAATGCTATGGTATTAAAAAAGTGTTAAAACTTAAGAAATTGGTGTTGTAGAATTATCAATTAAACAGCATACAACTTCATAAGCAACATTTAAGTGGCATTATATTGTTATCATTTAAAATATATAATGCATGCTTACAAAGAAACTAAAGTAATCCAAAAACTTAAGCATAGTCTTAAATGTGAAATTGAGGTCAAGGTCAGGGGACACTTCCAGACAGTCATGTACTATTCATCAGCAACCTATATACCAAATATTGTTAACCTACTATGCATGGTTACAGAGGAACTGCCTTTATCCAAAATTTTTATGCAATCACTGGACAGAGAAATTGAAGTCGAAGGTCAGGTGACAGATGACTGAATGGCAAGTACTCATTATAATGGACCAAATTTGATGGACCTAGGGTTTAAGCTTATGAAGATATCAAGTTAATGTCAAGTGTTTATGCTGCCGCCGCAAGCCCCAATTGTTCGCAGAAATTCCTTTTTATCTGGTCCAACTAATTCACCCAGACTTCACCTTACCAGTAAATTTGTATTTTAAATAGAAAATTCCAAGGTATTTGCGTATGTAACTTTTTTTTTCAAAGGATTTACGTGTTTCAAATGGATTATGTTTATTTCCCAGATACGTCTACTTGTTGGAAGTGAACAATGAGAAAAAGTAAAGTACAGCGGCCCATAATGAAAATCCTAACCTTTGATAAACAAACACTTTTTATTGGATAGGAACTTAAAAAGTTCTTTCAATGTACATGTATGTTAATTATTAAAGATATTAATTAGTCATCATTGTTGACATCATTATAATTATATATGTGTCCAATTTAGCAGTTTGTTTAAGCACAGCTTTGTGCAAAAGGAAGTGTTCTGAAACTAGAGGCTCCCAGGAGCCTGTATCGCTTACCTGAACCTGAAACCAAACAACCCTTTTTTATCCAGCTTTTCTTTCCTATAAGGAATTGCCCAACACTTCTGCAAAAGTCATTAATTATGACCTTTTAAGGGAAATAACTCCTATAAGGAGGAGCTTTTGATGCTTATAGGGAGAAGGGATGTTCACTTCAAATTTGCTGTACCTGTTATACTTTTTTAACTATCAGCCGAAAACTCTCTTGACCCCCCCCACCCCCTTTTCTATTTTAAGCCAATGTAGCTATGTAGGTAGTCAGCTGTCATGATTTGCACAATTTCGGTAGAGGACATCCTAAAGATGATGTGTGCAATGTTTCAAAGCAGTCCTTTCATTGGTTAAAGAGGAGAAGATTTTTTAAAATCAATTACAATTGATTAAAAAAATGTTCAAGGAGAATAATTCCTAAACGGTTCATCAAAAATCTTGACCATAATTCATTTTTGTTGCCCTCATAGAGCAGAACAATTAAGCAATGCTAACTTTTTCTCTAGTTCTAATAATTTTCAAGATTTTGAGGCCAAAATTGCAAAAATCATCAATTTCGACAATTAAAGGGCAATAACTCCTAAAAGGAGTCATCATACAACTTCGACCCAATGGAGTGTTTGGTAGAGCTTTTGATGCCGATGAAGGCATGCCTCTTCTGTTTTCCTGTATCTGTTATACTTTTTGAACTATAAGCCAAAAACTGTATTTTGACACCCCTTTCCCCCTCCCCCCCCCCCCCCCCCCCCCGTTCTATTTTTAGTAGTGTTGTTCAATCGGTTTAAAACACGAACCGATTATCTATTACTATCGGTCAGCCCCAACCAACCGACTATTAGATATAATCGTTTTGTTTGAAATTGCAATGACTTGATGCTATTTTGGCTTTAAGAAGACTAAAGTTGATAGTTTTGCAGGAATATGTGCACGTGCATTTAGTCATTTAGTATGTGTAAAATGATGGTTATTTAGATTTTGCTTTATTCCTTGTTGATCTAATGCTTTTGCTTTATGTTTTTGCATCAATGTTGACAGTTTTAACTAACTTTTGTTTCATACTTTGGAATATACAATTAATTAAATATAGTTTCATTTTTATATTTGAACATTAAGCAGTTCAGTTTCTTTTCTCATGTTTTTTGTTCACTGTTGACTCAAGTTTATGTAGACTTGCCATAAGTCCCTTTGAATTTTTTTGCTATTAGCGAATTACATCATTTCCTTTACTATCCATCTATGTACACAAGTGGATAGATTAGGAAATGTTGATAATAAGGATGTAACTCTCTAACAGCAAAAATTCAAAGGAACTTGTGGCAAGTCAAAAGTTTATGGTGGATTTGTAACTAATCAGTCGTGAATACACTGTATGCATGGATTAAACTTAACTATTTTTCCTTTAGTAGCCAGCTGGACTCCTGTGCCTAGAAATCCCGGAGCCTAACAACATTGTTAGGGACCCAACTTTTTCAGCACAAAATTGTCTTTTTACTATGACTCATATGGTGATGTGTATAATTCTTGATTATAGAACATACATGAATTCAGAAATTATTGTCGTTTTGATATCGCTAATAAATAATATATAGAACAATAGGGTAAATGGTGTGTTTTATTCTGTCAAAGTGCATGTATTGTTTCATAAAATTAAGTTAAATTATATAATTTGCAGGATAGCACTAAAAAAATGTAAAAACTTAATCTTCACTTTTGGGCTCTGTATGTTTGTATTTTTTCATGTTAAAATTTTTTCCCCTACTTTTCATCTCAGAATTTTAGAACAGAAAAAATTAGAATTTAGAAATAACTGACATAACATGGTGCTTGGGTGCCATCTAGCCCCACCCCAAAACATCTAAGGTAACAGCATGCATTCTGAGTATCTTTAAACATTTTCCTACATAATGACACCTTTTAATATTTAAAATTTAGTTTATATAACTACAAGTTTTATTCCAATTTTAGTTATGCAGGAATACCGACTCATTTTCATTCGAATATTTTGAATTGAGTGACTATACACGTCTATAGTTCAGATTGGTGTGGTAGAAGAAACCCTACTGTAGATGCTAAAATAAATTTAATAAAAATATAATTGACAGACGAATTCCATCTTTTTCATAGTATGCTAATTTATTTCCAAATTAGTTTTCAAGAATTTAAAAAAAAAATGGTGTCTTTGTTGCCGGTCACTGTCATCCTCGTAACGCTCGTATCTTATGAAAACCAAAATATTTCCAAACTTATAATCTCGCACGGCCTCCTGGATAATTAATAATTGTTTTCAGCTATTATTTATTTGTGTGTCCGGTTCTTTCGGTAGTGCATTGTCATTTTTATTTGCAACAACTACCACGCCGTTGTTACAATCCGCCATTATTATTGATTAATACACTAATTTTAAACGTGGTAACGGACCGGAAGTGGAACTTAAAGTAAATCCGGAAATTCGCGACGGCAATCGATTGGCAATTTTTTCAATCGATTATCGACATCGCTAACCTAAACCAACCGATTTGCGACTTAAACCGATCATCAGAACACCACTAATTTTTAGCCATGGTGGCCATGTTGGTTAATCTGCGGCCATGGCTTGTGCAAACTTGGTTGAGGACATTTGACAGATGATGTGTACAAAGATTCAAGCAGTACTTTCAGTGGTTTTAGAGGAGAAGATATTTAAAAATCAATTAAAACCGATTAAAAAAAACAGTTCAAGAAGAATAACTCTTAAACGGTTAATCAGACAATCTTGACTCTAAGCTATTTTTGTAGCTCTCATAGAGCAGAACAATTAAGCAATGCTAACTTTGTCTCTAGTTCTAAAAATTTTCAAGATTTTGAGGCAAAAATGGCAAAAATCATCAATTTCGACAATTAAAGGGCAATAACTCCTACAAGGAGTCGTCATACAACTTTGACCCAATGGAGTGTTTTGTAGAGCTTTTGATGCTGAAGAAGGAATGTCTCTTTGGTTTTCCTGTATCTGTAATACTTTTTGAACTATAAGCCAAAAACTGTATTTTGACCCCCTTGTTCTATTTAGCCATGGTGGCCATGTTGGTTGGTCTGAGGCCATGATTTGTGCAAACTTGGTAGAGGACATTTTACTGATGATGTGTGCAAAGTTTCAAAGCAATCCCTTCAGTGGTTTTGGAGGAGAAGATTTTTAAAAGAAAAGTTAATGACGACGATGGACGCCAAGTGTTGGCAATAGCTCACATGACCCTTTGGGTCAGGTGAGCTAAAAAAGAAGTATTCATGTTATTTTATTTATATTCTTTTGACATTTTGCCTAGATAAACATGACATGTGCACAACAAACTGTTAATAACAACTTCAATACATGTGCAATCTTTCAGGGAAATTTTCAGAGATCTGGATTGAAAACTGTAGGAGAAGTTGATAATACAAAATAGGTACCGTCTTCTGCAAATGTTGTGAAAATTGACTAAGTTCCCATGTCTGGAAAATAAGAAAAAAATCCTGGAACAATTCAATAATAGCAGGTGCACAACTTCAATACATGTGCAATCTTTCTGTGAAGTTTCAGAGGTCTGGGTTGAAAACTGTAGGAGGAGTTGATTACACAAAATAGATACCCTACATGTATTTTCCCCGCCGGCCTTCCTGCCCGCCAGCATGCCCATCCGTCCCGCCTGACTGCACAATACTACAACCGTGCAACCCCGCCAAAAATTAAAATCCTTGGCACTGCAAGTCTAGATTTTCTGTACAAACGTTCTATATAAACATTCTACATTATATAAAATATTAAAGAACCTTAGTGAGCACGTTTACATACCCCACGCACCCACATATCTATCAAGTTCCATAAAATTGTGATCAGTAGTTTCTGAGTATAAGCAAATACGAGTTGTTTCATGCATATATCTTGAAAATTTTCTAAGTTTAAAGGAGGAATAACTACAACAAAAAATATTGTATCATAATTTCCTGTTGATACAAATGGTGTCCTTCAATCATTCCAACCAAGTTTAATAAAATTCCGATCAGTAGTTACAGAAGAGTTGTGCTTACAAGAATAGGACTGACGAATGGACTGACTGATCAGTCAAAAACATTATACCCTCCGCAACCTCGTTGTGTGGGGTATAATAATGAAAAAATCAATGTCCATAACCCAAAAAATTTGCAGATAAAATATTCCTGGTAATATGCACAACTACAAATGGTGTATTTTTTACTTGCATACCAAGTTTCATTAAATTCTGTTGAGTGGTTTCAGAGGAGTTGCGTCCACAAGCTGATGAATCAGGGTTTCTGGCAAATTTCTTAGTCCAAAGGGCCATAACTCACACAAAAATTTGTGGATAAAAAATTCCTGTTAATATGCGCAACTACATATGGTGTACTTCTTACATACCAAGTTTCGTTAAATTCTGTTGAGTGGTTTCAGAGGAGTTGCGTCCACAATCTGATGAATCAGGGTTTTCGGCAAATTTCTTAGTCCAAAGGGCCATAACTCCCACAAAATTGTGTGGAAAAAAAATTCCTGGTAATATGCACAACTACATATGGTGTACTTCCTGGATACAAAGTTTCGTTAAATTCTGTTGAGTGGTTTCAGAGGAGTTGTGTCCACAAGCTGATGAATCAGGGTTTTCAGCAAATGTTCAAAGGGCCATAACTCACACAAAAATTTGTGGATCAAAAATTCCTGTTAATACGCACAACTACATATGGTGTACTTATTGCATACCAAGTTTCGTTAAATTCTGTTGAGTGGTTTCAGAGGAGTTGTGTCCACAAGCTGATGAATCAGGGTTTTCATCAAATGTTCAAAGGGCCATAACTCACACAAAAATTTGTGGATAAAAAATTCCTGGTAATATGCACAACTACATATGGTGTACTTCTTGCATACCAAGTTTCGTTAGATTCTGTTTAGTGGTTTCAAAGGAGTTGCGTCCACAAACTGTGATCACGGACGGACGGACTGACGGACGGACCAGTCAAAAACATTATACCCCTGCAACTTCATTGCATGGGGTATAATAAATGCTGTTGTTGTAAAACTGTACATATGGTGGAAGATTAGATACGAGAAGAAGTTAGTTCCATGGATACTTAGGGGCCTTGGTTTGTTACAAAACCAGTATAGAATGGTTACAAACTTGGGTATAAAAATAGTAAGTTTGACAAGCAGTAATTATAAATACTCTTCTTCATTATATTTTAGTTATAATGTAACTGGTTACACAAGTGTGGACACAGAAAAATGTCTCGCCTGCATTCCGCATCAGTAACGAAATAAATTTCATCATAAGCATTACGTAAATAGCATTAAATTGTTATCATTTAAAATATAGAATGCATGGTTACAGAGAAACAGACATAACCCAAAAACTTTAATGTAGTCGCTGGACCGTGAAATTGAGGTCAAGGTCACATGACACCTGCCAGACAGACATGTACTCTTCAGCAGCAACCTGTCGACCAAAAATTGTCATCCTACCATCCATAGTTACCGAGGAACTGCCCTAATACAAAACTTTAACCTAGTTGCTGGACCATTGTTTGATGTTTGAATGGTGTTTTAATGCCATTTTCAGCAATTTTTCAGCTATATCATGGCATCCAGTTTTTATTGGAGGAGGAAGCCGGAGTACCCGGAGAGAACCCCGGACCCGCGGTAGGAAAACTGGCAATCCTTGTCAATTAAGATTGGGGTTGAGTACACCCTGCCTGCAGTGAGAATCGAACCCGCAATCTCAGTGTTGACAGACCACATGATCAATAATAGATGAACTACCTTAACCACTCGGCCACCGCGGCCCCTTGCTGGACCATGAAATTGAGGTCAAGGTCAGATGACACCTGCCAGACAGTCATGTACTCTTCAGTAGCAACCTGTATACTAAATACTGTCATCCTACCATGCATGGTTACAGAGGAACTGCCCTAATACAAAACTTTAACATAGTTGCTGGACCGTGAAATTGAGGTCAAGGTCAGGTGACACTTGCAAGACAGTCATGTACTACTCATCAGCAACATATATACCAAATATTGTCATCCTTCCATGCATGGTTACAGAGGAAATGCCTTAATACAAAAACTTTAACATAGTTGCTGGACCGTGAAATTGTGGTCAAGGTCAGGTGACACCTACCAGACAGCCATGCACTACTCATCAGCAACCTATATATCAAATATTATCACCCTACCCATGCATGGTTACAGAGGAACTGTCCTAATCCAAAAACTTTATCGTAGTCGCTGGACCGTGAAATTGAGGTCAAGGTCAGGTGACACCTACCAGACAGCCATGTACTACTCATCAGCAACCTATATACCAAATATTATCATCCTACCATGCATGGTTACAGAGGAACTGTTGTAATCCAAAAACTTTATCGTAGTCGCTGGACTGTGAAATTGAGGTAAAGATCAGGTGACAGTGACTGACTGGCAAGTACTCATCATAAGCTACCACTGGACCAAATTTGATGGACCTAGGGCTTTAGGCTTACAAAGATATGAAGCAAGATGTCCAATTGTTTACCCTGCCGCTGCCAGATTCCCATACATATGTCTCGCCTCCAGCGACTCTCGTCGCAGGCGAGACAAAAACTAATTTACCCATATATGTGCATTATCCTATTCCCATGCAAATAGTTCACACTTTGATTATTATTTTCTTATAAGCATGATGCACCACATATTTTCTTTAAAAAACCCTCCAATTACTTGGTTTTTTTTCAACATTCTTTTATTGAATGTTGATATTTTATGTAATGGAAGCATTTCATATAATTACAAGATGAAAATGCTGAATATAAACAGGAAATGGAAGGTTTAATGTTACAGAAATACACATGGCACCAGCCATAGCATGCACATGTATTGTTCCAAATACATAACACATATAAGCTATGCAAACAAGCAGTACAAATCACAATCTAATTAAAATAATTAAAATATAATCTTTCACTTGCTACTCAGGGACCACTAACAAAAAGCGGGATGGAAGTAAGTGAAAGATTTAATTTTAAATATATTGTAAAAATCATGAAAATAAAACAAAGCACATAGAAAATAAGAAAATAATAATCAAAGTGTGATCTATTTGCATGGGAATAGGATAATGCACATATATGGGTAAGTTAGTTTTTGTCTCGCCTGCCTGAATATAAGTCTTTTGTATTTAGTATATTTTGTTTTCATTATCAACTTCCTGAAGGGCTGCAATGTATTTATTTGTATTTACTTCTGATGCTAAGAAAAGGAGAAAATCTTTTTTATTATACTTACTTAACAGGAATGAATATCAATTTTGTGAAAAGAATGTCAGTCGTTCAAGTCAATTAAAGTTGACATTGTATTGCAAAAATGTTTGAGTGATGCCAATTTTTCATGTAATATTCAATTATGGACTGTTGAAGAGGTCAATACAACAGCATAAAAGTCCTTAATTGTTATATTACACACAAAAACCTCATTTGAAATCACAATTACTTGTATTTTTTATCTGTACACCTGCCATTATGTTTATCATAACTCAAATCATTGCATTGTATCACACGTGGCGTTATAACTAATTTCAGGTACGGTTTACTGAGCTATTTGCGCGATAATTAGTTCGATGTTTGCATTTACCGAAGTAAGTACTTTCTATCTGTAATATTGTTTTGACTATTTTTCAGGTGAAAAACAGTATGTTTTGTAGTGCGAAATGTAATAATTTTGTTCTTTGCATTTGAATAAAAATATAATTCTGTTCATATATTCGTACGCGATCAAGCTGGCTAGTGTTGTATTCATTACATTATGTGCACGTGATTATGTGTCATAACCATTTATTGTAAATCACGTGTTGTAAATGTGTTGAACAAATAAACATTTCGTACTATTATCATAAATGCACATTAAATCTGCTCTCATCTGAATTTAATTATATAACAAGAAAAGGTATGCGTTAAACCCATATCCAGAGATGTTCGATTTATATGTTATAGGTGTATCCCATTTGGTTTAATAGTTTTTTTTTCAATTTGTTTTATTTAAAATTTTATCATATGCTGTAAAGGCAGGGGCGTAGCTAGACTAGTTACAATGTGGATTCACAAAGAACTAGTGGGGTCCGGGTATGCACCCCGGAATATTTTTGAAAACAATGGTGCAATTTGGAGAATTCTAAAGTGGTTTATTTAGAACTGAAATGGTCAGTTTATTGATTACAGGGATAGATTGCAATATTGTTCTTAAAATAATGTGGATTCAGCCGCGTACTCGCGTATAGGCAGCTACGCCCCTGAAAGGGATGCAAATATAGACGATTGTGAAAGGCAAGAAATAATCATCTTGATTATAATATCTCAACTTTGAGAAGAGTACTGTAATAAAAAAAGCAAAGTTTTCGAAGAACATATATATATTGTTTACCAATAAAAATACATTGACCATAGTCAAGTGGTTCTGTGGGGGAAAATGTGAATGTAAGATCGGCAGTTATCGCGTCCTCGGAAAATCAAAGAAAACATACCGACAAGTTACAATTTTTATTGATTTAATTTTACTATAATTACAATTGTTTTAAAAGATTTGCAATTAAATGTATTTTAAACGTCAAACTAGCATTCATGTGCATAAACCGATTGCTAAGAACTTTATAAAATTTTCAGAATTTAAAATTAAAAAAAAAACAATTAGAAGAATTAAGAGTCTTATTTTGCAAAACAATTGATGAGATTATTAACTTCTACAATTATTTTCAACAATATAAACTGTTGATGACCTTTATCAAACAATCAATCTATTTTCTCTATAAAGCATGACCAATACACGTTTATTGACGTTCTTTTATTGGTTTTAGATCAAGTTGAAATCCAATTATCATCATAACAAATGCTTATCTATGTTTCATTTAAATTGTTGTCAGCAACGAATAAAACAGCGAAATTTATTGCGTCACGTTTAAGAAATTAAGGTCCGTAACACCGTTTGTGAGCGCTAAAACACTTAAGACATTTAAATAATGTGTCATAACTGCTAAAATACATTGTTTGTTTGTTTGTTTGATGGTGTTTAACGCCACTTTCAGCAATTTTTCAGCTATATCATGGCGTCCAGTTTTTATTGGGGGAGGAAGCCGGAGTACCCGGAGAGAACCCCCGACCTGCGGTAGGAAAACTGGCAATCCTTGTCAATTAAGATTGGAGTCGAGTACACCCTGCCTGCAGTGAGAATCGAACCCGCAATCTCAGTGTTGACAGACCACGTGATCAATAGTAGACGAACTACCTTGACCACTCGGCCACCGAGGCCCCCCTAAAATACATTGAAAAGCACTTCAGAACATCATTAATATATTACTTATATTTAGCACCTAAAGGCAAAATAATTTAAAATGAAGTGCCTTTATTGTACGTAACATATAATGTACGTAATGTTAATGTATGTAACGGTAATTTACGTTACATTACATGTGATGTTATATATTATTTTCCATTACACTATTTATTGTATATGAGTTTGAGCCAATAAAATTATTTATATTTGTATTTGTATTTTAATAATCTCTCATATTACAATACAAAATGGGTTCCTGTTTTAATCCTCCATTTACTTTAATTGAGTTTCCCCGATATGGTTCAACCATATCTTCTCTTGTTATATTGGTTGCTATCAAACTCGAACGAATATCTGGATCTATTTTTAGTAACATGCCAGATATCAGGGATTATTTTTAGTAACATACATGTACTAGTAGCTAGAATAAAAATAGAAACATATCATCAATATTTTTTAAAATACAAGCAAGGTGTCCAGAACACCTATTTTTTTCTTGTAAGAATACACAGAATAACCTGTAAATCACATGATTAGCATAGCAAATTAGAAATACAGCACACCATACTAGTATGTAAATATTTATAAATATTGTAGGAATTCTATTGACATGAGTTAATAAGGAAGGGAGACTAATTAACATGGAACCATGTCTTATGTGATAGCGCTATCAATGAAAGTAGCTTGATGAATCAAAAAACCAGAAAAAAAGGCTAATTTGTGTATACAATTCCAGATGAAAAATCAAAAACCAGAACAAAATGTTATTACAATTGTAAACTAGACAAAGTCGATCTAGCGATCAATGATACCACCGCTTTTGTAAAAATTTCGAACGTTTTTCGTGGACTGTGACCTTGAAATTTGACGGATTTCCCCCAAAATCAATAGGCTTTTTACCAACCTGATATATAACAATATCCCAAAGTTTCATTCAAATCAGATGCAAACTTTTTGAGTTATTGTCTGAAAACAACTTTTTTGTTAAAATTTCTAACGTTTTTCGTGGACTGTGACCTTGAAATTAGACGGATTTCCCCCAAAATTGATAGGCTTCTTACCAACCTGATATATAACAATATCTCAAAGTTTCATTGAAATCGGATGTAAACTTTTTGAATTATCATCCGGAAACCAAATGTGGGCAGACGAACGGACGGACATGAGGACCACTATATACCCCCCACTCTGTCGAGCAAGGTATAAAAATATAATTTTAAGCAGGACTGTTTAAGCATATTATTACCTATCAGATTCATTTTAAAACCAGCAATTCAAATGAACATCTCTAACATGTAACAACAATTTTCTGCCATAATTTAGAAATTGGTAGTTTTAACTAGTCATCACTGCATGACTGGAGTTAAAATGCATTCTTTTTGAAATTGCAAAGCTGATTCTATATGTGAATATTTATAATATAGTCGTTTACACAAAGCATGTTTTTATGGGTTTTTTTTCAATAGAAAATTTGAGATACTTGTTTCCACATGACATAACTTTATTTAACTTTATTTAATGTAAAAACTTACTAGTATGGTGAAAAATTTTTTAAATGGTTCTCTGGTCTGGCCTCTACACTTAACTATTATTGTCAATATTAATTTAAATCAATTTAGCATGCAATTTTTTGAATACATGATATTTTGGCCCATACCAAAATCTGCCTACTGTACGTAGTTAACAATGCTTTGTTTTCATAAGTTTTTTAAGAAATATTAGTTGAGATGTTGAAGTTTTGACCATAACTATGATGTGTGGAATTGCTTTTGAGAAGCTGACAAACATTTTGAATTGATATAAAAAGTATACATAAATATCTACTTTATTTGATAGTCTACTTATTGTCTCTCTGTCTGCCATTCATTCACTGTGGTGTGCGCATGTGCAGAAGATTTACTTTTTCTTCTCTGATAAATTATCAGATCTAAATTCTAAATTATCAATGTTTATCTTGTTTAAGACTTTAACTTTGAGGAGGTAAGGCATAAAACTATATTAAAGAGTAATATCCATCCATCAATCTAATTGCTGAACTTAGTACAGATTGCAAAACAGAGTAACACCAACAATAAAATGTAAACAACAACAAAGATGGCAGCATGGGATGATCAAGGTATCGTATGCGACACCTGTAATCAATGGAGGGGGGTGTCTTCATCACGGTTAAAGATGACGTCATTAGTTCACCTGTCCCAGAGCTTCACACTTCAAGGAAACAAGACATGTCCATTCTATAACCCCAAAACATCAAATAAGGAAGGGTATGAAACACTAAATGCCAGTATTAACAGAGTATCATCTATAAATAACGCCTTCACAGTAATTGCTGGTGACTTCAACCTACCTGGATGGGGCTGGGAAGGAAAAACAACTTAAACTGAACACCCAAAATGTAGCTACCCACCATAAATTCACAGATATTTTAGATGATCATGGCTTAAACTTGTTGAAGGACCAACTAGAGATATTAACACACTTGATCTAGTACCTACCAACTACCCAGAAAGCTTTACGAGAACTGATGAAATTATTACCATGAGTATATCTGACCATGACATAGTAAATTAAAAAAAAAACGAGAAAAACTCCACTATATAACAAGGCAAAGTGGGAAAATGTTGAGAAAGATTTGGTATCAACTAGAGAAGGAATAGTAAAAATGAATAACAGTCTAAACCAGATATCAATGAGATGGTACCCATCTCTGTTGGCCCCGCCGACATTAAGGTCAAGGTGAAAGGTCATAAACCATGGTATGCAACATATCACCTTGATATTATCTACCCACATTCCAAATATCAAAAGCCTAACTCAAAAGATAAAAAAGTTACAGCCCGGACATGAATTTGTCATTCAGAAAGCAATATTGTGACCTTAAGGTCAAAGTTCAAGGTCAAAAGTCAACAAGCATGGTATGCGACACAACGACTTGATATTATCTACCAACATTCCAAAAATCAAAAGCCTACCTCAAAAGATAAAAAAATTACAGCCCAGACATGAATTTGTCATGCAGAAAGCAATAATGTGACCTTAAGGTCAAAGTTCAAGGTCAAAGGTGATCAACCACGGTATGCGACACATCGACTTGATATTATCTACCAACATTCCAAAAATCAAAAGCCTACCTCAAAAGATAAAAAAGTAACAGCCCGGACATGAATTTGTCATGCAGAAAGCAATAATGTGACCTTAAGGTCAAAGGTGATCAACCACGGTATGCGACACATCGTCTTGATATTATCTACCTACATTCCAAATATCAAAAGCCTACCTCTAAAGATAAAAAAGTTACAGCCCGGACATGATTAGTTTCGGATGGACGGACGGATGGACAGACTGATCACTATAGGTCGTATGCTACAAAGTGGCGGGGCCCTAATGATATTCGGGAACTCTTTAACACCAACCTTGAGAACAGCATAAAGAGAAATATTCCCCTTAAAACTGCAAGAAAGGAAAACGGATGTCCATGGGTAAAATCTGATATAAGAGGCTTAATCCGAAAGCGAAACAGAGCCAAAAAGAGGAAGAAGAAGTCAAAAGACAGATGTCACGAAGTATAAGAAACTAAAGAAAACTGCACAAAGAGAAATTAGGAAATCATACTGGAAGTATACAGAGGGAATAATTTCACCATGTAGCGATGACCTCCCTGAGAAAACAAAATGTAAATAAGTTCTGGTCATACATAAAGCCCAAAAAAGTCAGATGGAAATGATACTAGTATCCCACCACTGAAATCAGACGTACTTTACTGCTAAAACCTAAAGGGCTAAAATGCCTGTCATTTGGTAAAAATTAGAGCAAAACAGCTAAAAACTTTTTTACCATTTTTCTTTATTTTAACCAAATTTCTCCAAAATTAAACACAAACTTTATTTTTTACCAAATGACTGTAATTTTAGCCGTGTCTACTTAACTTTGTAAAGCGCTCAAGTGATTGAGATTTTCTGATCATGTGATAAATAATCTACAGACATTAGGATATAAAGAAAGCCACCAACATAACATATCTTCTTCTTTGTGATTACAGTAAAACTTCAGGATACTGAAGATTAAATAAATAAATTAATTAATTAATTAATTAATATTTTACATCTTTGATAAATATTTAGATTATTTAGTGAAATAAAGTGCATTAAGTGATTAAAACTTTGTACATAGGAAATAGGTTGAAAGAACATAAGTGTGGAGAGAACAGCTGGTGTAAGCTGTTCTCTAAAGATGTCGACTGTGTCAGATACAATTACTTTTTGAGGCAGGATGTTCCACTGTATTATTGTTCTTGGAAAAAATGACAATTTGAATGTTTCTTTGTTACACTGTAAATGTCTTAAAGTTAAATGTCTTAAAATGCATGATGTTTTCTTGTCCTACTGTCGGACTATGTGAGGATATCATTTGGTATTACTATGAGCAATGCACAACTATGTAAAACAAGATAAGTCTGGTTTGAAGACGGCGCTCAGCTAATGTAGGCCACTGAGGTGTTTAAATCATGTTTGTTTAACACTGCTAGTGTTTTGGTAATTATTTACTACATAACGAGCTGCACGTCTTTGCACCATTTCTAGTTTTTGTTAATTCTTTTGTATAAGGTTCCCAGATGCTACAGTTGCATTATTCTAGCTTGGGACGTACTAGTGCTTGGTATGCTTTTGACTTGTTGTTTACATTTGATATTTGTATGTTTTGTTTTAAAAATCCAAAAGCTTTGTTTCCATTTGATGTTATATTATCATAGTGTTCGTTCCATTTTAAAACTTGACTGTAGTGTTACTCCCATATACTTTGCGGATGATACTGATTCTAGTGTGTGATTGTGAAGTATGTAATTATGTTGAAATTGTTGTTTTCTTTGTGAGATGGTTAGCTTTGTGCAATTATCAGAATGGAAAAGCCATGAGCTGCTCCATTTAGGTCTTGTTGCCGTTTTTTACAGCCTTCGATACATTTTATTTCTTTGTATATAATACTATCATCTGTGTTAAGAGTCTTAATTGACTATGATGTAAGTATTCAGGAAAGTCATTAATGTATATCTAGAACAATATTGGTCCAAGTACAGTGCCTTGAGGAACACCTGGCCCCAGCGCCATAAAACCTACTTGAGTAAAAATGTTTTGCTCAGCATGAGAATTTACTCAACTACCATGACAACAAGGGAAAAGGAAAGATTTGATTGGATGAAATTGAGAATAAAAAAGTTCTCAGCAAAGAAAATGTTTATGGCACTGTGCCCTGATGTAACCAGAGTTTGAGGAGATGCCATTTATAATAACTGTCTGTGTCCTGTCTGATAAGAATGATTTTATCCAGTTAAGAGTGTGTATATCAATTCCATAATATTTTAGTTTGTATAGTAGGCGGCAGTGTGGTACTTTGTCGAAAGCCTAACCATACATGTATTAGCAAAGTCCATAATGACAAGGTCTGTTTGTATGTTCTTATTGTTTTTACTTGCAAGTTCTCTGTGAAGTCTATTAATTGCGATTCACGTGAGCGGGATTTTCTAAAACCATTTTGTATGTCCTTTAGTATGTTGTAATTCTTTAGGTTTTTTCATAATATTGCTCATCACTACATGTTCTAATATTTTACAACATATGCATGTGAGAGATATAGGTTGATAATTTCAGGTTTATATTTCTCCCATTTCTGAAAGCTGGAGCAACGTTTGCATGTTTCCAGTCTTTTGGTGTTTCGCCTGTTTCTAGTGATTTTTTGTATATCAAAGTAAGAATCGGAGCTACTTGTTCTTCAAGTTCTTTTAATACCCCTGCCATTGATGTTGTCGGGTCCACATGTTTTGTGGGGGTTAAAGTTTGAGAGAAGTTTTGTTATTCCAGTTTCATTTATTGAAATTTTTGGCATAGAAGGATGAGGGCTTGTACCTTTATCTGACAAATTAGTGTCTGTTTCATTTGTGAATACAGATTGAAATTGGTGGTTTAGGATGTTTGCCTTTTCTTCTGTGTCTGTTATTATGTTTCCATTTTTTTAAAGGTGCTACACCTGTGTTATCTGTTCTGGTACATTTAAAATAGTTAAAGAGTTTTTTTGGTTTTGCTTGTGCTGTTCTATATATACACCTGGATCTTTGATTGGGATATTACAAATGGTTTTTTCAATACAAGTCCAATATGCAGATTTTAACTTTTTGGACACACCTTTTTAACTTTTTGTATGTCTCCGAGTTTTTTGGCGGTTTTTATAAGCCTTGTTCTTTCTGTTTATAAGTCTTCGTATTTTGTCAGTTACCCATGGAAGTCTGTGTCTGTATGTGAGCATCTTATGAGGAACATTTTTATTGATAGAGTCAAGGAGATTTACATTGAATATGTTCCATAACGTGTGCACATTTTCATTTTGATATTTGGAATTTATTGTTGTGTGTGTAGTTGGTAAATCGTTACTGATGTTTGCCCAGTTCACTTTGTTATATTTTATAGGTACTAGTACATGTAACAATAACAGTTGTAGTCCATGTAGTCTGTGATGAATCTTGTGCCAGTCTCCTTTTAAAAACATGAACCACTATTCATAGTCATATTGTTTAAAATTGTTATGTATCTGACAATAGTTTTAAAATTACCCATCCCTCTTGTTTTGTTGCTGAGTTAAATCACCTTATAATGTTAAAAATATAACAATTAGTGGCTTCTGCATCATAACTTAAGAAAGCCTTGACTAAATCATTTGAAATTTTGACACACTCTCTTGTTTTGTTCCCGAGTTAAATCCCCTTACAATGTTAAAAATAGAACAATTAGTGGCTTCTGCATCATAACTTAAGAAAGCCTTGACTAAATCATTTGAAATGGACATGTCTTAAGGCACAATTTTATTAACAAAAAACTAATAAAACTTATTTATATTTTAGACTCTGAAGATAGTGAGAGGGATACATCAAATGAAGAGATTATTGTTACGGGTAATACAAATAACTCTATTACCAAAGTGAAGCATTCTGAGGATGTCAAAATCATTGGTCATATTCCAGCCAAAAATGCTGATGTAGAAATAACTGGTCATTCCCCCATCTAAAGACTGTCTCATCGTGTCTGAGAAACCGTCCGAAAATATAAATAAAAACACCAAACATAAAGCACCTGTGGTTATGGCAACAACTTCTGTACAGGATACCAGAAGCTCAATAAAAGTTACAGTGGGTAATAACAGTGTTTATTAACTAGTTGAGTAAAATACATCTGAAATTGTGATACAATACAGGTATAGTAAACGGGCCCAATACAGAAAAACAGGGCCAATACAGGAAAAACGGGGCCAATACAGAAAAACAGGCCCAATACAGAAAAAACAGGCTCAATACAGAAAAACAGCCAATACGGAAAAAAAGGCTCAATACAGAAAAAACAGGGCCAATACAGGAATGTCACTTCCAGTAATTAATATAGCATTAATAAATGGGTGTTTTCATAATGGCCCTGTTATATGTTCAAGGTCTGCAATAATGGCCCCAAGGTGTTTGTAATGGCCCGAGGCAACGCCGATGGCCATTATTGCAGACCGATAACATATAACAGGGCCATTATGAAAACACCCATTTCCTAATACTTTATTAACCAACTGACCATTAACTGAAATAAGCCAGGTACACCCACCAAAAACCAAGAAGGGCCTATAACAAGTCTGAACCAGTGTGTATTTTAAAAGTCCGATCAATTTTCACAAAATTTATCATCTGCTGTGTTTAGTATTTTTTTCATTTTATTTCACAAATCTGCACATACATGTATTTTGGAAAAGCAACTTTTTTAATGCTACATGTCCATTGCACTAAATTAAGTAGTATATAAAATTTCATTTCAGATTTGTAATGTATATACGTAATTACAGATTATTCTAGGCAGACAGATAGACATACAGGCAAACAAAATGTCAATAAAATGACATCTATGGGTATAAACAGGGCCATTATGAGAAAACAGGGCATTATGTCATAATAGCCCTGTCATAATGCCCTGTTTTCTCATAATGGCCCTGTTTGGCATTTCATTAAGTATGGGCAGAAACACTGATAATTTACTTAGTTGGTTAATAATATAAAAAAACAAACATTCATTCAGTGATGTTCCAGAACTATGTTATAGTGTTATTAAATGGGTGTTTTCATATTCGACATGTATCATGTCTTTGGGAAGCGGTATAGGGCCTCGAATAACTGTATTAGCCCTTGGCGTTGCCTCGGGCTAATACAGCTCTCCTCGACCCTATACAGCTTTCCTTGGACGTAATACAGGACAAATATGAAAACACCCATTTAATAACACTATAACATAGCTCTGGAACATCACTCAATACAGATCATGTACAACAGTCAGTAGTTCTGTCAAAGACCAGGATACTCAACAATCCAAACAAAGTGATGATATGTACAGAGAAATAGAATTTAGTTAAGATTCTAATTCAAGTGCAGATTTACCAAAACTTACTTCTGAAAGCTAATCAGATATTGCAGATACATGTACCAAGGGGAATTTCTTGGTATCCAAGCAGTCAGGTAGTCAGAATGGAGGCTTAACTGCTACAGTAAATGTAAACAACTCATCTGCAATACTGTTAATGTGAGTTCCCAGTCAGCAAACCAACATTCCCACTCTGGTGGTTGTAACAGACCAAACACACAGGAAGTAGTAAACAATGTTTCAGTATCAGGAGCTAATTCTTTGATGTCAGATTGATCATCTGCATATTTACAACAAGGAGAAATCAAAAACTTGCAAAAGACACCAAGCAATCCTGAATTAAATAAGGACCCACTCAAAACAGGAGCTGAAACGTTACTTAAAAGACCAAATAAGAAACTTTGTTTGCATCTTCTAGCATGCCATCCCTTGCCACACCAGTAGACAGACAGCCTTTATCATGTCAAGTCATTGCTCAAGCCAATTCAGTTGGCAGTGTAAAAACATTGTCCTCCTCTGCTAGCATGCCATCTGTTGTTCCAGCAATGACTAGGACACCATTACTAAGTGCTCAGGCTAGATTGTTAGAACTTCCAACCAATCCTAAAGGTCTTGTGCCAGGTTATGAAATCCTTCGAAGGCCACAAATTTTAAATCTAACACATGCTACAACAAACCTACAACCAGGAATGCCATTGCCAGCCAACAATTTAACGGTAAGCAGGCCCTAGTTTGTGCCACAGGCAGTGAATATGCACACTGCTTCCAATGTAAACAGACCTTTAAGTTCTCATCCTGCACACAGTATGGCTAGGCCACCAATGATACGTAACACTACGAGGAAACCACAAAGACACCAACACATAACTTCCTCTGGTCATAGTCCCCAGGTTGTCACTACAAGAGTTTATAGTTTAAATAGGCCAGAAGTGCCACAGGTACCAGCTACAGTAAACCCATGTGATACCTGTACATGTACTTCCCAAATTCTCCTAAACCAGGTTAGACACCTGGTTTAGGAGGATTAGGGAAGTACCCATAATGTAAACAATTTCATGGTCCGATTGTCTAATAGGTGGTAACGTTTTGACTTTATTAACATTTGTTGGGTTTGTAGTTAGAAAAAGATCTAAGATTCTATCATTTCTTGTTGGTTTGTTGTTGATTTGGTTTAAATTGTGATCATTTATTATATTCAACAGTTGCTGGTGTATTTTTGGTTGTGGTTTGCTAGCACAGACTGATGGAACTGACAAATCAATATGGCCCAAGTTAAAGTCACAGACAGTCTGAAGTTCACATACTTCAGAACTGACAAACTCTTTTATAATGGCAAGTAAAACTCCACCATAATGTTTATCTTGTATATCAGGTGTGCGGTCTTTTCTGTATACAATGTACATTATATAGATTTGCTGGAAAGAACTCAGAGGATGGTATATGCTTTTGTCTAACCATTCAGTACCCATCACAATGTCTGGTTTAGCAGAGTTCACTATTTCATGGAGTTTTTCATATTTTATTGACTGAAAATTTTCAACAAAGACTCTTAAGGGTGTTTTTATCCTAAGTTTATCAAACTTGTCTTTTCTGTTTGATGTTTTATATCATGATCATGTTTATGTGAGGATGTAGCAGTTGGTATGCCTGGGCTGTTTATTTCAGAACTGAAACTTAAGTTTGAAAATGAGTTTTTTGTTTCAATATTGTACATGTATATTGTGTTAAATAATGTTGAGAAGTTTGGCATACCACAACTCAAACATTCCCGTGACACATTGCTTGCATCCATAAATCTGAAAATATTTAAGTGTATATTTTGACATTTTATGCGATACCAAGTTTTACAGCTATCACAACAGATAGATTGATGTTTCCATGTCACTGCTTTTGAGCATGTTCCACATGGCCATTTTGATGTTCTGGGAACTGGGTTTGTTTCAATATCTGCAGCAATAGCAAGAAGTAATATAAAAATGTACTTACTGACAGGTTTGCATCGGTTAGTCTTTAGATTCATTGCAAGAGAGGTTAGCTTCAGTGTGTCATTTCTAAGATGTTCATGATCACCTATAGAGGTATGGTGTTTGTCAAATTCATATTGAGTTTGAAGCTTCATGTCTATGTTATTAGGATGTTTACTAAGAGTTATGAACAGTAATATTATTAAAGCTGATAATATTGTGTACTTAATTTTCAATGTATTTTATTTTTCCTGAATCCATACCGTTGTGCTAGAAAGTGCAGCATACCAGACAAAGATGTTAACAGTGAATAGGTAAGTTATTAGGTCTAGCTTCATCCCTCCGGCTTCCAAAGGGCATCAGGTGGTAAGAAGAGCCATGTTATACAAAGAGGGGACACAGATGAGTGAGTTGCACAATTTGTTTAAAATTTTTATGGCGGTCCGGAAGTAGTTATTTTGAGCTCAAAGTAATGAAAGAATGGATTTGTTTTGAAATATTATGTAATGTCAATTTAGGTCTTGGTTCCGCTTGTTTAAGGCTATATGTAACAACCTACTCCTCAGTAAAGTCGCCAAGAGCTTCGTCTTGGGCACTTTATGAGGAACACCCGCAGAAACTGCAATAATAAATTAAAAAATTGAAGAATGTGTCCATGGGACACGGATGCCCCCGCTAAAGGAAGTCCCAAACAGGAAGTAGTTGTCCAACAGGTCTGAAAGTCACTTAGGACGTACAACTTGTGATACTTAACCACCCTGCCAAATTTCAAATTGTTCTGAGTAAAGCTTGACGGAAATTTTCATACTCGTGTTGACACGTTTTCATATCGGCCTAGTTAAAAACAGGAAGTAGTTGTCCGACAGGTCTGAAAGTCGCTTAGGACCTACAACTTGTGATACTGAACTACCCTGCCAAATTTCAAATTGTTCTTGTGTACGGTTTCTGAGAAAAGCTTGACGGAAATTTTCATACTCATGTTAACACATTTTCATATCGGCCCAGTCGCAAACAGGAAGTAGTTGTCCAACAGGTCTGAAAGTCGCTTAGGACGTACAACTTGTGATACTAAACCATCCTGCCAAATTTCAAATTGTTCTTGTGTACGGTTTCTGAGAAAAGCTTGACGGAAATTTTCATACTCGTGTTAACACATTTTCATAGGCCCAGTCGCAAACAGGAAGTAGTTGTCCGACAGGTCTGAAAGTCGCTTAGGACGTACAACTTGTGATACTGAACCACCCTGCCAAATTTCAAATTGTTCTCGTCTACGGTTTCTGAGAAAAGCTTGACGGAAATTTTCATACTCATGTTAACACATTTTCATATCGGCCCAGTCGCAAACAGGAAGTAGTTGTCCGACAGGTCTGAAAGTCGCTTAGGACGTACAACTTGTGATACTGAACCACCCTGCCAAATTTCAAATTGTTCTGATGTACAGTTTCTGAGAAAAGCTTGACGGAAATTTTCATACTCATGTTAACACATTTTCATATCGGCCCAGTCGCAAACAGGAAGTAGTTGTCCGACAGGTCTGAAAGTCGCTTAGGACGTACAACTTGTGATACTGAACCACCCTGCCAAATTTCAAATTGTTCTCATGTACGGTTTCTGAGAAAAGCTTGACGGAAATTTTCATACTCATGTTAACACATTTTCATATCGTCCCAGTCGCAAACAGGAAGTAGTTGTCCGACAGGTCTGAAAGTCGCTTAGGACGTACAACTTGTGATACTGAATCACCCTGCCAAATTTCAAATTGTTCTGATGTACGGTTTCTGAGAAAAGCTTGACGGAAATTCGTACGGACGGACGGACAGACGGACGGACATGAGTAAAACTTAATGCCCCCCGACATGTCGTCGCGGGGGCATAAAAATTTAAAATTAAACCTTAGTAGCTAGGGTATGCCTAGAGCAGCGATGAGCGCAAGTATGGAATTTCGAATTGCAATGTGTTTTGACATTTATATCTACATGTACTAGTACTAAGCACATTGAGTGAATGGATTAAAAAGTCTTTCGGATCCGTATAATATTTTGATATATTCTTTAACCTTCATGGTTTTAAAAATAAAAATGAAAAGTATGTTTTAAAAACATTTTTTTCCTACAGTGCGACAAAATGGAAGAAAAAACACTATCTTTTTAAACCGTAATATATATGATATTATTTTAATCGGTATATATTTTTGCCGCAATTGTTTGAGCATATTATTTAATTAGGCATAAAATATCGACAACCGTTAAGAAAATAAACCTAACATTTATAGCAATAAAAACAACCTGGAACACCTGTTGTGCATTCAAAAAAATCAACAGAAAAACCTGTTGAATTAATTATTTCAAAGAATATAAACACATACACTATCCAATTTTGTTAATTGTCCTACTGTATGTGTCACAATAGGCAATTTATCATGGCACAAAAAAAATAAATATTGTATATTTTAATTACTAATTATTAGTTACATGTATTCATTTACATTAGTTTGGAACCTTGTACGTTCCATAATATTTAGATTCTTCAGTAATCATTTTTTGTTGCAACACATTACTTCAAAACAATATATTATGCATTTTTGTTACTACATTTTATTGACAATTTCTGACCCCTTTTGCTTTGTAATTACCATGATTATGAGGACAGGATGACACTTTCACCACAGAAATCGCATTGTGTATTGAAATTGATGTCTATTCGGTGATATCTGGTAACAGATGAGTCACTCTGACCTGGGGGAAAAAAAACTTGTACGACTTTGTTCTGCAATATAGCAATACGATTTATTTTAATTAAATGTTTATTTGTTCTAAATCCGTATATATTTTTAAAAGGATATTTTCTACATCCGTAGATATATTTTCCTATATTTATTCTAAATCCGTATAATATATTGGTATATATTTATTTTTTTACTTCCATGGTTTAAATACAAAAGTAAAAATTGTTTAAAAAGCATTTTGTCCTTAAATACCGATTTTTATATAACGGTATTATATATATACATGTATTCCATAGTTTCTTAATCGATATATATGGGTAAAGCCAAAAAGGTGGTCAGGAAAGTGTGACATTTGGATAAAAAATTAAAACATGCCAAAACAAAATGACATCTCAATATTTTGTTTTCAACAATTTGTTTCTATGCATCAACCTTGAAATTAAACCTATACAGATTGTGGTTTCTTGTCAAATTGATCTTTTTAACCCATATCTTGTAAGTTATATTGACAATAAGTAAATCTTGTTTTTTAAATAATTGCTGAATAAATTGATGAAAATTGACCAAACTTTCTGAACATATCCTCTTATATCAAGTATATATCATACACCCATTTTTTACTTGGTCATTGACAATATAAAATTTTGGCCCTGTAATCAAAATAAGGGTGATATTGATGTCAAAATAAAGGTTTTTTGAGATTATCATGTACTCAACTTGTATGCATCAACAAGCACAAGTTGGAACATTCACTTTGTTCTGTAAGTAAAATATTGGAATTACTGTATTGTACTCTGAATTACTATTGTCAAGTTGATTCTGCATTTTTTGGAAGTTATTTTGACAACCAGCCCTGTTTGATAGTTACATTGCTTAAAAATTTTTTTACTGAAAAACAAATAGAGAACCATGACATCATCCAGTTTCTTAAGTTGGGTAGGATTGGTCTAAACTAGATGGACCATCAAAATAAGAAGCATCTTTTGTCTAACCTGGATACTTTGTCTGACCTGTAAGTTATGTTGACCAATAAATGCTTGTTATAACTTATTTGTTTGTTATATTACATTGAGGATCTTTTATCTCTATGGTTCCAGCAACCTCTGTCAATTTTCAAGTCCACTTAACAGTTATTGATCAGTAAAATGCTGGAAAAATCTTCCTTCAAGTAAGTTATATTGACAAAATGTCAATTAACATACAGGAAAAAACATGAAAATCGGGAATAACATTTGAACACAAAATCGTGGCCATATTTAGTCAATTTGAAGATAAACTTCATTGAAGTAAGCATACAAGAGTCAATGTTCATGTTTGTTCAGCAAAAAATGAGAAAATATTTAACAAATATAGATAACAGTCACCACCAAAATAGCTGTCCAAGTTTAGTTGGAAAGAGTCGACAGAGATTCAGAGAACATGAAAATGTGTCTGGTATAAGCTCTACAACAACATTTCTCAGTTATTTTATTTATTACATGCAGGTAACATTAACCAAGTTTCATCAAGGGATTTTTCTTTAAAGAAAAATGAACTAAAAAAATCGAAGAATGTGTCCATGCGACACAGATGTCCCCGCTAAATGAAGTCCCAAAAAGGAAGTAGTCCGACAGATCCGAAAGTCGCTTAGCCTTAGGACGTACAACTTGTGATACTAAACCACCCTGCCAAATTTCAAATTGTACAGTTTCCAAGAAAAGCTCGACGGAATTCGTACGAAAAGACGGACATGAGTAAAACTAGAACGAAAAATCGTACCCTCGCTTTTTTTTGGCGAGGGTACGAATTTAGTCCCATTACTCGTAATGTAGCAGAGCGGGAGTGAATCACTACCGGCACTTTGATGTCCAAAAGTTGCATATACAATCAGACGTGGTCGATTTTGATATCTTTCGACAGTGTCACAATTTTTTTTATCGGTTTCGTGTTTAAAATCGATCATTATTGATACGTGATGATAGTTATTGCCGTTTTTAATAACCCGCTGTGCGTTGTGTATTAATTGACATTCGTGTCTCTTTTTGATTACGTTTTACTACATGAAAAACATTGAGAAACCAGAAACTGAATGGCGTGTTGCATCTTGGGTAATACATATGTAAATTTCTGGATACTTACTACTGAATGGTTGTTATAGTATGCAAATTAGCACGTTTATAATAAAATTAGGTCACATTATCCATATACGGAAGAATGATCAACATAGCATTTTCCACGTGCATCTTCAAAGACAAAAAAAGAAATTTCTTCAATAAAAATCGTTTCCCGTTAGTTTCGCAATGTCTAAAGCTTTAATAACGTAGATCAGATGAATATTATGTTTGAATTTTGTATAAATAGACCGAAATTATAATTTTTTATTTGCTATATTACGAGCAATTGGACTGAATTTTGCCATTAATCCGACAAATCACAAAATTAACTTCGGATTATAACCAGGCAGTAAAATTCGGCCTATAGTAAAACTTAATGCCCCTGACATGTCATCGCGGGGGCATAAAAACAAAGGTGTAGGATGCGATAGACACATACCATAAAATGCTGAATGATTCTATCTGTTTATGTTTGATAAACTACAGAACACCTATTTAATGCCCCTGCCACCAAGTTCTGTAATGGATATCTAAACGTACAGCAAGTTGATATCCCATGACATCACTAACAACATGTTTTCCACCAAATTAAAAGCTGTTTATCTATTTTACAAATTCATCCATTCGGTAGGAGCTTAAATTTCTTAGCAGAAATTTGCACAATTATTTCATAGTTTTCTTGTTTTGTCTGAATGACGTTTTACACCACTTTCAGCAATATCATGGTGTCCAGTGTTCATTGAGGGAGGAAGACACAGAACCAGGCGGAAAAAACTCTACCTTTTGTAGGAAAACTGGCAATCCTTGTAAATTTAGATTGAGTAAAATAAAACCC
The DNA here is from genome assembly GCA_944474755.1 of Limnoperna fortunei. NCBI lineage: Eukaryota > Metazoa > Mollusca > Bivalvia > Mytilida > Modiolidae > Limnoperna > Limnoperna fortunei. Next base: position 91,454,486 of record OX104117.1, read on the forward strand.
TGCCATCAGTGAGACTTGAACCCGTAACATCTGAGTTTACAGACCACGTGATCAATAGTAGACGAACTTCCTTAATCCTTCAGCCCATCAAGTTATAGAGCAAAATAGCTTGACAAGACATGTCCCATCAATATAAAGCTGAAAATCCAACCATTGCTTATGATGATGGTGACAAAAGTCTGATGAATGGATGGACAAGCTGATTCCAATAAATCTATTAAGTGGAAAAGGGGGAGGGGGCACAGCATATTATTTATTAAAATATTTTGTCTACACAGCTTGTTATGAAATTTATTAAAATTCAACTTTTTTTCTCATGTCCAAATCTTGAACCAGGTGCTAAAGCTGAGAAAAATGTATGTATGGCCCATTCTGGAAGTCTGCATCTGAAAAGATAAATTTTAACATTAATTCAAATTTGTTGCCTTTAGTCACCTCTTGCTTAACTAACTTAACAACCTTGAACTTTCAACCTATTGATTCCATTCTTGTTTGTCACACACCATAAATGATGGACAAAGTTTTGTATTGTATAATAAAAGTATTCAAAAGTAAAGACAGGAACACAACTAGATATCAGTGAGATGGTACCCATCTCTGTGGGCCCCGCTGACCTTAAGGGCAAGGTCATCAACTATGGTATGTGACACATCGCCTTGACATTATCTACCCAGATTCCAAATATTGAAAGCCTTATTCTCGAAAGATAAAAAAGTTACAGCCCGGACATAAATTTGTCATTCAGAAATAATGTGACCAAAGGTCAAAGGTCAGCAACCATGGTATGCGACACATCACCTTGATATTATCTACCCACATTCCAAATATCAAAATCCTACCTCGAAAGGTAAAAAAGATACAGCCCGGACATGAATTTGTCATTCAAAAAGCAATAATGTGACCTAAGGTCAAAGGTCAGCAACCATGGTATGTGACACATCACCTTGATATTATCTACTCACATTCCAAATATCAGAAGCCTACCCCAAAGATAAAAAAGTTACAGCCTGGACATGAATTTGTCGTGCAGAAAGCAATAGTGTGACCTTTAGGTCAAAGTTCAAGGTCAAAGGTGATCAACCAGGGTATGCGACACACCGCCTTGATATTATCTACCAACATTCCAAATATCAAAAGCCAACCTCATAGGTAAGGCTTCAAATAAGACCCTTCCATTATAAGGGTTATATTGACTCCCATATATAAGGTGTCAACTAACACACTTTTGTTATGAGGGTTATATGGACTCTAATAAATGAGATGTCAATTGACACGTTTTTAAACTACCGTTATTTGACTATGCTTTCTGGTGTCAACTAACACCTAGAATAAATTCACGGAAGTTCTTCAATTGTTTTTCACCGATATTAATATTCTTTCCTATAGTACTATACAATATTCGGAAGCTCTATTTTATTTTTTTATCCTTATAGGCACATTTTTATTGAGAGCGTTATATTGACTTAGGAATAGAATTAGTCAAATAACGGCAATTTGGAACAAGACCATCACATATGCATAGTTGTGGCCTAGGAGGTTTTCGAAATGTTGAATTTATAATGAGATGATATTTTGCAGCATATTATTGAGAGGAAATTAAATTATTTAGCGTAAAATTGAAAAATTGTTGTCATCGTTATATTAATTTTTGACTTCACGTACGTTATTGGTTGGACAAGTAAGGCGGAGCCTACCTCGTTTCGTGTCGCCCATCGTAATCACCCAGCGTGACAGCAAATAATTCTAATTTAGTTTCGTATCATATCTGTATGTTGCTTAAAAAAAAGTTTCACTGTCGATATGGGCACTTTTCGTAGAAAAAAATAAAACTTTAGGACAATTAGTACGTTATACCATATTTTGACAAGCATACTTACCGGTCTAAATGGCTAATAAAATGGGATACGAAAACACCGCAGCGTTCTTTTATCAATAGCCACACCGAGCGTGCGCATATATCCGCTTAATTTCCCGCGTCTTACGGTTTCGTATGTTCGTATACGTGGAAACCCCGTACGTTATTTTTAGTTATTTTCACTGTTGTCAACATAACTTACTTAACCCTTTTTTAAATGTTGTCTAGCCCATGAAAATGCCACTCCTTACACAAAATAACGATACATTCATTTGCCTTCATCATTTTTCTACCAATATAACCTACAATCTGTGTTCATATAGACATACAATGAACACTAGTGTCTCCTTTAGTAACATGGGGTTTCAATGTCACGCTTTTTACTTGTTCAACGTACTGATTATCGTTTGACAAATGTCAATAACAACGCTAATATTGTAAGGAAATAGGGAATGAATGTAAAAATAACTGCATCTTCATGTCACTGAAGCATCCATAAAAGTTCCAGTTGGTACTGTAATGTAAACTTTTTTAAAATGCATTAAGCATGTTAAGTGATCAAGTGGTGTTATATTGACCAACAAGGAGCACCTTTTTGGCTTTACCCATATATAATGTGTCTAAAGGAAGCTACCAACCAGTACACTTATTAAGTATCGGATCGACAAAATTGACTATACAGCATAAACAAAAAATAACATACGTCTAGAAGATTATGCAACGGTACAAATGACTGTTTTTGTCAAAATTATAGACACAGTTTGACCAACAAATGGCCTTAGTCAGTGTCAATATAAAAAAAATGATGTAAACAAATCATATCATAAAATACTGATCTTGAATTTTCTCAAAGCTATAATCAAACTTAAAAATTTGTCTATATTACCTTCACCATGTGAGTTTTCACTTGACTTTGTTCAAATATTCCAATAAAATGTTATCAAAATTGACAAGGTGACAAATTCATTATGCCAGATGCCCGTTTCGTCTATTCAAGACTCATCAGTTGCATTCAACTCTAAATGCTTAAGGTATTCTTTGACATGATTGGGAGGTGGAATAATGCAAGTCCACTGGCCTGGGATTGTGTAAATACACAATACAGGTAGTTCAAATGTTATATAATGGGTCTAAAGGAAGCTACCAACCAGTACACTTATTAAGTATCAGATGACAAACATGATGATACAGCTTAAACAAAAAATAATATACCAGTCTAGAAGATTATGCAACTATACAAATGACGGTGTTTTTGTCAAAATTATAGACACAGTTTGACCAACGAATGTCCTTAGTCAGTGTCAATATAAATAAACAACCTAAACAAATCATTTAGTATTGATCTTGAATTTTCTCATAGCTATAATCAAACTTAAAATTTGTCTACATTGTCTTTACCATCTGCTTCTAGTACCTGATGGTGATCTTTCACCTGGCTTTGTTCAAATATTCCAATAAAATGCTCAGCATTTACTCTGCAAGAAGACCTTACATGGAAGGAGAAGTGGAGAATGAAATTCCACCTAACAAGTGCCAAGTACTCACAATCTCCAAGAAAAGACAACCCATACACAGACAAGAAACCACAACATCGCTAACAAAGACATTAAGAATAAGGCCTATACATCTCTAGTTAGACCAGTTGTGGAATATGCCAGTTCTGTTTGGGACCCTTATCTTCTTAAAGACATAAACAGATTGGAAATGGTACGCCACCAACAAGTACATGTACCAATATACATGAACCACCTCAGGAAATGATTTAATTGACACCTTAAAATGGCAGACCAAGGGGAGGGACATAAATCATCTAGACTTTCCTTAATATACAATATGATTTCATGAAGTCAATATCTCAGCTGATCACAAGCTCCTTCCACAAGATAGGCTAACAAGGAATATGAACACTAACTCATTCCAAATTTCATTCATGCCGGACAACAGCAAGAAAAGAATCATTCTATCCAAGAACAACAAGTGTGGACTGTGAGCACGCTCACAAAGGAATACCCCCCGCTTCGCTTCAAGTCCAATTATCTCCCCTGAACAATATCCGACAGCAACGAAAATTCTTCATGCACATCTACATATGATGTACTTCCTTCAGGTAAAGTTTCATCAAAATCTGTCAAATGGTTTAGGAGGAGTTGCGCTTACGAGGTCTCACACTGAATACTATATTTAAAAAGTCTAAGTCCAATTATCTCCCCTGAATAATATTCGAGAGCGACGAAAATTCTTCATGCACATCTACATATGATGAACTTCCTTCATGTAAAGTTTCATCAAAATCTGTCAATCGATTTAGGAGGAGAAGCGCTTACAAGGGATGTGGACAGATGGACAGACAGACAGACTGACAGACAGACTGACAGACAGACAGACAGACAGGGTGATTCCTATATGCCCCCCCAAACAAGTTTGCGGGGGGTATAATTATGGACTGGAATTTTACTTGCACTTTTATCCTGTATAGCACTTCATTTTGGTTACTTTTTTTTTTTTTTAATTTTGTCATGCGCACACTATACAGTGACAGAATAGTCAGCCTGATGACGGTGGTCACTTAGTGGTAGAAGTAGAAGTACCAGTATTGAATTTTTAATAAACAACTATTTATACCTTTACTGCTATTACAATTATGGCTTTTAAGGAAATTAATATCAATATTATTATTAAATCAAGGACGTGTTATTTGTCCAAGGTCCATAGGACAGAGGAAAAATAACTCTTTCAAGACTTAATAATTTGAATATTGCATGAAGTCAATTAAAGGCCATAACTGTATTAGTATACTGAACTAAACATAAACAAGAACAAGTGGACTGTTTACTCAATACTGAGTAACCCTTGTAAATTTGGTATTTTTACACGTCAAACAAATAAATAGTTATTTTCACTTTTAAATTTAGCGTGCTTTGGCACGTCAATCAAATAACTAGTTATCTCATATATGTGCAAATACCCAAACAGTTATTTTACCCACATGCAGTTTTGATTGAGATAAAACAGTTATTCCTCCTTATATCTAATTTATTGTAGTACTGTTTTCCATAGTAAAGTATAATAATTAATAATATGGATATAACCTGAAGTCAATAAATACATTTAAGCTGTTGATGAGCTTGCTTTTTTTTTTAAGTTTATAATGTTTGTATTTTATTTCTTTTGATGCACCATCCAAGCGTCAAGGTACTAATTTGCAATAAATAATCATCAAATTAAAATTTTGCATTGATAAACCTTAACATAAAAATTCACCAAAAGGAAAACATACATGTTGAATTAATTTGAACTTGTAAAATTGAATCCAAAACATTAACAAATATGTGCATTTTCACAAAATACTATACAAAGAGAGATGTATGATGATCTGACAAAAAATGTATTGACAACAGTATTTAACAGAACAGAATAGAAGAAAGAATAACATTTATAATGTTCATATCAACATGCTTTAATCTGCGTCCATTACTATCTATTATGATTTCTAGACGATCCGTCCCCAAACCAATCCGTCCCCAAGTCGATTCGTCCTAGGACGATCCGTCCCCTGGTCGTTCTGTCCCCAGGTCGATCCGGCCCCAGTAAAACCAAAGGTAGGTAAAGTAAATAAAGAAGGTAGATAAAATATAAAAAATACGGTATGGTTTCATGTGTACGTTTAAATTAAATTGTAATTTTTATGTAGTATTGATCTTTTTGACACCTGTAATTTGTAACCAACAATTAACATGTGTCAGATAAAAGCAATAAAACAGTAGTGACAGCTGAAATTATTTTATTACTTTATTATATTTAATAATGATAACAATCAAAATAATAAAAAACATGTTTCATCAAATAACTCATTTACGTAATTATAAATAACTCATAGTGTTCAACCACGGTGACCTCAAATGTCACAGGACGGTCTGATATTATGTGCTCTGGTTGCGATGGATCGTCATTATCACTTTCCACATGAACATACATGTTGAAACCATTTTATATATCCAACGATTTCGAGTCCAAATTAATATTTTCGTTTGAACTGGTTTCCGGTATTATTTTGCCGCCGCGCAGTTTGTACAAGGTAAAAGTCAGACGGGAATCAGCTTACACTGTTTTGTTATGGCGCGTAAACACGATAAACACGGAGTGCCAAAAATACGAAGGTTTCTTATTAAAATGTTAACAAAATTGAACGGCGAGTAGCCCTTCAACGGAAGCTATGAATAATATAGATCTCGATCGCCTGTTCTTATGGTTTTCTGTTGGGATTTTTGTCATAAATTGGGAAATATTTACACAAAATTTGGGAAATTTGCTCCAGGGGAAACAGCCGAAATTCGGAGGCAAATTCAAGCTAACAAAATCACTGTTGGATGAAGAGTAAATCACACAAAGCATAGCATACACTTGTTAAGCAAACAACATAATCAAAGGGTAATTACTAGTACCTCTTAGTGCACTGATCAAAACTGTTATCATCATTTAATGAATTAAAACCAATATTTTGTTTATTTAATTATTAAACTTATTTTAATTACCCCTTTATTAATTTCCAATTAAAAACAATTGACCCATTTCCAGTTTTACATGATTTATCTCCCTTTTTATTTCCAGTTAAAAAAACTATGTCTATCATCACTAAAAGACTATGATATTGAAATAAAGATTTTGGATTGTTTTTGTATTGTTTGTCTATGCCAATTAAATTATCTAATTAACCTCATTAGTAGATGTTACTATAGCCATAGGCAACAAGTGAGTTTGAATATTGGAACATGTATGTCACTGCAAGCTATAAAACAGCTGGGGTTCTACCTTAGATTAGCAGTATGGTTAATTAATTAACAATCATGTTTACACAGCATGGGGTTTTAATAACATCTTCAATTAGATTTTGAAACCTGTAATTAACATAAAGCGTTAAAATTTATCAAAGGTAACTGACCATTTCATAAGTTTTCAACAGGACAAACTGGGGGCTGCAGTTTTTTGTACCGGAAGTGGACACTAGGTGGCGTTTTTTTACATTGGAAAGTCGTCAATTAAAAGAAAACTGAATCAGTGAATATAGTAATATACTTATATTTTACTGGGAATGGATCGACCAAGAGATAGGGGACGGATCGTCTAGGGACGAACCGACCGGGAACGGAACGACCTGCTACCTCTATTATCGTAACATCAGGCATAGACAATCAAACAAGTCCCTCCGCGGCGAACTGGTCTAATATTGGCTGACGTATTTTGTACCATAATTTAGAAACCGCCCATAATTTCTCGTGACATACCGGGTAAATTCAAGACAAAATGAAGCTATTACTGTTACTTATTTTTTAATACAATCTGTCGGTTTGTCAGCAGGGGGTCAACATAATAGCCTGGAGTTACATTGTATCGCGGTACTTAACTTCTATCGGAGAAAAAATATATAAATTGACTTACCTTTTTATTGTGATTTATTCCATATATTAAACGAACTTTCTCCTTCAAATCCACACCAAAGTTATTTAGTTAGTCGAATGTTTCAGAAAGTGTTATATTAGAGTATAGGGGTAAATTTTTTTTTCTGAAACAAGTGCCTGTGTTCATAAGGTCCGCCATTTTTCAAAGTGTACAAAACGGCATCAGTAGCTGGCAGCGGCTTAATCAACGAATAGGCCAATCACCGGATAGGCCGATCCACGACTTCAATGGGATTTTATTGCATAGTGGGAATGAAACATGGTTATCGCGCTTGTCCCACAATTCACTAAATAATAAATGATAAGAAAGTTTTAGAAGAATAAATTATAAGATACGGAAGTTAGTCATTTTTCCATCTTAGTTTTAAATGGACAGGCATCAGGGGCGGATACAGGATTTTTTAAAGGGGATATCGGAAAAGGAGGGCCACGAACAAGCTTTTTATAGTGTTCAGTAACCTTTATTTGGTACAGTATATACAACAGAGATATCGTAATAAACGAATTAGTACCGTTAATGCATTAATTTATGGCGAGGACAAACGGGGATTACATTTTTGCGCTTTGGCGCTGGTTATTACCCTCCTTGTTCTCTTTTTGTTCCTTTCCTTTTTTTTAAAGGCGTAGGCGCCTACGCCCCCCCTCCCCCCCTGGATCCGCCACTGGGCATCACATTTTTAATACAAATTATTTAAATTAAAATACACACGTCTTTGAGCAATTTAAATTCTTTTAAAACCATTTAATTATTTAATATCGGTCTATTTGAGGTGTGTATCCTTTCATAACATTTGAAGACTAACATTCTGCCAAATAAATTTAATCCAATCCACGCACAGACCATGCGTTCGTTTCGTACTCACGTTAGAGCTATTAGGGTCGCTTCTATTTTACACCAAAATGAATTGTTGTCAACGCAATAATACCTAAAATTATGCTTCAGAAATTGAATCCACATATACAAAATATTATGACAATATTTTTAAATGCATTTCGCACGACATTCGAGACACGCACAGGTTCATCCATGCGACGGGCATAATTAAATGTATATATTTCGGCTACATAAAAATCATCCCGACCGCTCTGATATGATCTGAATTTTAATGGCATTAGTATCCCGCAAAAATCTTATTTTACGCACAGCCAGTTTCAATTCTTGAAAAAGCCTTTTTGTTTGATTGAAACGGTCTGTACGTGGATTAAAGTTATAACACAAAATTTAATGAATTTAATTTAAACGAAAAGCATTTATGCACAGTTTTATTAAAACGGCTTTCAGGAGCGTAGATTAAATCTATTATAAGACATATTTTTAACCCTGGAGCGCGATAATAAACATTTGTAATAAGACGGTGTCGCGTGAGATCTGCAAGTCCCGTGAAAATTGCAAGCACGCATGTGCAGAACTGTAATTTATTTAAAAGTAACTTCCGCCGTGAGAAACGCGTGTTTGACTACTTTCACTTCGCGATTTGAAGTTCCGTTTTTAAGGGTATATAAGAAGAGGGGGTAAACACATTACCCATGATCTGTCAACACAGAATCATAAGAAAATTGAATATGTTTATAATATGAAAAATTTATACTTATTTTATTTCAAAAAGATAATTTTAAGTAAAAGTTATTATTCGTGATCTATTGACTATTATTAACACCCCGTGGAAACAGGAAATTTATGTGATCATATTTTTTTAGTAAAGATTACAAGTGTTATGTTTTATGAAATTAAACTTGAGTAAAACCTGGATTTCAACTAAAATGAATAAGCGGGAAATTTCGGCCGGAGGGGGGGGAGGTTATTAAGTTCTTTACAAATAATATACAGAAATGCGTGAATAGAATGAGTTAAAGTCCTAAAATAAATAACACTTCCGACTAAACATAAATATCTGACCTTAATTGATTTGATATTTATGGACCAATTACACGAGATATATTAACAGTGTTAAAAAAAATTATAATATATGATGACTGATTGAACAGCTGGTGTTTAATGTCCATCGAGCAGTATTAAGCTATATCCAGTACGAGACATAGATGCATGCATGTAAAAGTATTTGTAATTCAGTAAACCATTAAAGGCAATCTGTGTCTTTAGTTTGACAGACTTGTAATTCTTACGGCTGTAAAAGTCAAAGGGAGGGGTGGGGAGAAAGGAAAAGCAAGGAAAAGAGGGAGGCAGAACTAGGTAAAAATATAACCTTTAATTTTTACCTGAAAATTATTTCAAGTGCCAATTCGTCGATTTATTTAAAAGAGGCTAATATTATTATTTTCTTTTGCTCTGGAGCTCTAACTCATGTAGCTCACTTCTCAGAGTTTTGTGTAATGCAAGAATTTGTTCGTAAGATATTTTTTCAAGTCTTGAGCCAGCTCCAGTCAACTCTGGTGAGTGCATGATATTTGATATATAGTGTTCACATTTTTTATAAGTCTATCAATATTTTACTATACATTTTACAATTAACTGCTAACAGAAGCGGCAAGTGTAATTTATTTATATTGCAATTTCTACTTCCACTTTACACAACATTAAACTAATGTGGCCTTAATGCACAGTGCCGTAAAATAATTCCTAAAACTGCGTTTAACTATTTATTCCTTTACATAAAATTTAATGCTCTTGTATTTATTTATAATGACGTGTTTGATTTCTAATAAAATGTGCACAATTGCATTTTTGTAACAGACTTGCGTTTCTCACAGCCTTGTAACTCTCACGATACCTAACGTGAGAGTTACAAGTTTTACCGGATACCGGAAGCGGAACTTGCAATTTTCACGGGACTTGCAGATCTCACGCGACAACGGTCTGGGCGTGGATTAAATGTATGAGACATAATTTAAGGCCTGGAACGCGTAAATAAACTGAAGGATTGAAACGGTAGGACGTGGATTAAATTTAAGGAGTGTAACGGATAAAATTCCAGTAGCAGTAAAACGACCTGGACGTGGATTAAATGTATATAACATAATTTTAGGCCTGGAACGGGCTAATATACTGTAGTATTGAAACGGTCTGGGCGTGGATTAAATGTATATAACATAATTTTAAGCCTGGAACGGGCTAATATACAGTAGTATTGAAACGGTCTGGGCGTGGATTAAATGTATATAACATAATTTTAAGCCTGGAACGGGCTAATATACAGTAGTATTGAAACGGTCTGGGCTTGGATTAAATGTATATAACATAATTTTAGGCCTGGAACGGGCTAATATACAGTAGTATTGAAACGGTCTGGGCGTGGATTAAATGTATATAACATAATTTTAGGCCTGTAACGGGCTAATATACAGTAGTATTGAAACGGTCTGGGCGTGGATTAAATGTATATAACATAATTTTAGGCCTGGAACGGGCTAATATACAGTAGTATTGAAACGGTCTGGGCGTGGATTAAATGTATATAACATAATTTTAAGCCTGGAACGGGCTAATATACAGTAGTATTGAAACGGTCTGGGCGTGGATTAAATGTATATAACATAATTTTAAGCCTGGAACGGGCTAATATACAGTAGTATTGAAACGGTCTGGGCGTGGATTAAATGTATATAACATAATTTTAAGCCTGGAACGGGCTAATATACAGTAGTATTGAAACGGTCTGGGCGTGGATTAAATGTATATAACATAATTTTAAGCCTGGAACGGGCTAATATACATTAGTATTGAAACGGTCTGGGCTTGGATTAAATATATATAACATAATTTTAGGCCTGTAACGGGCTAATATACAGTAGTATTGAAACGGTCTGGTCGTGGATTAAATGTATATAACATAATTTTAAACCTGGAACGGGCTAATATACAGTAGTATTGAAACGGTCTGGGCGTGGATTAAATGTATATACTAGTAACATAATTTTAAGCCTGTAACGGGCTAATATACAGTAGTATTGAAACGGTCTGGGCGTGGATTAAATGTATATAACATAATTTTAAGTCTGGAACGGGCTAATATACATTAGTATTGAAACGGTCTGGGCTTGGATTAAATATATATAACATAATTTTAGGCCTGTAACGGGCTAATATACAGTAGTATTGAAACGGTCTGGTCGTGGATTAAATGTATATAACATAATTTTAAACCTGGAACGGGCTAATATACAGTAGTATTGAAACGGTCTGGGCGTGGATTAAATGTATATACTAGTAACATAATTTTAAGCCTGTAACGGGCTAATATACAGTAGTATTGAAACGGTCTGGGCGTGGATTAAATGTATATAACATAATTTAAGGCCTGGAACGGGCTAATATACAGTAGTATTGAAACGGTCTGGGCGTGGATTAAATGCGATGTATATAACATAATTTTAGGCCTGGAACGGGCTAATATACAGTAGTATTGAAACGGTCTGGGCTTGGATTAAATGTATATAACATAATTTTAGGCCTGGAACGGGTTAATATACAGTAGTATTGAAACGGTCTGGGCGTGGATTAAATGTATATAACATAATTTTAGGCCTGTAACGGGCTAATATACAGTAGTATTGAAACGGTCTGGGCGTGGATTAAATGTATATAACATAATTTTAAGCCTGGAACGGGCTAATATATAGTAGTATTGAAACGGTCTGGGCGTGGATTAAATGTATATAACATAATTTTAAGCCTGGAACGGGCTAATATACAGTAGTATTGAAACGGTCTGGGCGTGGATTAAATGTATGAGACATAATTTAAGGCCTGGAACGCGTAAATAAACTGAAGGATTGAAACGGTAGGACGTGGATTAAATTTAAGGAGTGTAACGGATAAAATTCCAGTAGCAGTAAAACGACCTGGACGTGGATTAAATGTATATAACATAATTTTAGGCCTGGAACGGGCTAATATACTGTAGTATTGAAACGGTCTGGGCGTGGATTAAATGTATATAACATAATTTTAAGCCTGTAACGGGCTAATATACAGTAGTATTGAAACGGTCTGGGCGTGGATTAAATGTATATAACATAATTTTAAGCCTGGAACGGGCTAATATACAGTAGTATTGAAACGGTCTGGGCTTGGATTAAATGTATATAACATAATTTTAGGCCTGGAACGGGCTAATATACAGTAGTATTGAAACGGTCTGGGCGTGGATTAAATGTATATAACATAATTTTAGGCCTGTAACGGGCTAATATACAGTAGTATTGAAACGGTCTGGGCGTGGATTAAATGTATATAACATAATTTTAAGCCTGGAACGGGCTAATATACAGTAGTATTGAAACGGTCTGGGCGTGGATTAAATGTATATAACATAATTTTAAGCCTGTAACGGGCTAATATACAGTAGTATTGAAACGGTCTGGGCGTGGATTAAATGTATATAACATAATTTTAAGCCTGGAACGGGCTAATATACAGTAGTATTGAAACGGTCTGGGCGTGGATTAAATGTATATAACATAATTTTAAGCCTGGAACGGGCTAATATACAGTAGTATTGAAACGGTCTGGGCGTGGATTAAATGTATATAACATAATTTTAAGCCTGGAACGGGCTAATATACATTAGTATTGAAACGGTCTGGGCTTGGATTAAATATATATAACATAATTTTAGGCCTGTAACGGGCTAATATACAGTAGTATTGAAACGGTCTGGTCGTGGATTAAATGTATATAACATAATTTTAAACCTGGAACGGGCAAATATACAGTAGTATTGAAACGGTCTGGGCGTGGATTAAATGTATATACTAGTAACATAATTTTAAGCCTGTAACGGGCTAATATACAGTAGTATTGAAACGGTCTGGGCGTGGATTAAATGTATATAACATAATTTAAGGCCTGGAACGGGCTAATATACAGTAGTATTGAAACGGTCTGGGCGTGGATTAAATGCGATGTATATAACATAATTTTAGGCCTGGAACGGGCTAATATACAGTAGTATTGAAACGGTCTGGGCTTGGATTAAATGTATATAACATAATTTTAGGCCTGGAACGGGTTAATATACAGTAGTATTGAAACGGTCTGGGCGTGGATTAAATGTATATAACATAATTTTAGGCCTGTAACGGGCTAATATACAGTAGTATTGAAACGGTCTGGGCGTGGATTAAATGTATATAACATAATTTTAAGCCTGGAACGGGCTAATATATAGTAGTATTGAAACGGTCTGGGCGTGGATTAAATGTATATAACATAATTTTAAGCCTGGAACGGGCTAATATACAGTAGTATTGAAACGGTCTGGGCGTGGATTAAATGTATATAACATAATTTAAGGCCTGGAACGGGCTAATATACAGTAGTAATGAAACGGTCTGGGCGTGGATTAAATGTATATAACATAATTTTAGGCCTGCAACGGGCTAATATACAGTAGTATTGAAACGGTCTGGGCTTGGATTAAATGTATATAACATAATTTTAGGCCTGAAACGGGCTAATATACAGTAGTATTGAAACGGTCTGGGCGTGGATTAAATGTATATAACATAATTTTAGGCCTGGAACGGGCTAATATACAGTAGTATTGAAACGGTCTGGGCGTGGATTAAATGTATATAACATAATTTTAAGCCTGGAACGGGCTAATATACAGTAGTATTGAAACGGTCTGGGCGTGGATTAAATGTATATAACATAATTTTAGGCCTGTAACGGGCTAATATACAGTAGTATTGAAACGGTCTGGGCGTGGATTAAATGTACATGTATATAACATAATTTTAAGCCTGGAACGGGCTAATATACAGTAGTATTGAAACGGTCTGGGCGTGGATTAAATGTATATAACATAATTTTAAGCCTATAACGGGCTAATATACAGTAGTATTGAAACCGTCTGGGAGTGGATTAAATGTATATAACATAATTTTAGGCCTGGAACGGGCTAATATACAGTAGTATTGAAACGGTCTGGGCGTGGATTAAATGTATATAACATAATTTTAGGCCTGTAACGGGCTAATATTCAGTAGTATTGAAACGGTCTGGGCGTGGATTAAATGTATATAACATAATTTTAGGCCTGTAACGGGCTAATATACAGTAGTATTGAAACGGTCTGGGCGTGGATTAAATGTACATGTATATAACATAATTTTAAGCCTGGAACGGGCTAATATACAGTAGTATTGAAACGGTCTGGGCGTGGATTAAATGTATATAACATAATTTTAGGCCTGTAACGGGCTAATATACAGTAGTATTGAAACGGTCTGGGCGTGGATTAAATGTATATAACATAATTTTAGGCCTGTAACGGGCTAATATACAGTAGTATTGAAACGGTCTGGGCGTGGATTAAATGTATATAACATAATTTTAAGCCTGGAACGGGCTAATATACAGTAGTATTGCAACGGTCTGGGCGTGGATTAAATGTATATAACATAATTTTAAGCCTGTAACGGGCTAATATACAGTAGTATTGAAACGGTCTGGGCGTGGATTAAATGTATATAACATAATTTTAGGCCTGTAACGGGCTAATATACAGTAGTATTGAAACGGTCTGGGCGTGGATTAAATGTATATAACATAATTTTAAGCCTGGAACGGGCTAATATACAGTAGTATTGAAACGGTCTGGGCGTGGATTAAATGTATATAACATAATTTTAAGCCTGTAACGGGCTAATATACAGTAGTATTGAAACGGTCTGGGCGTGGATTAAATGTATATAACATAATTTTAGGCCTGTAACGGGCTAATATACAGTAGTATTGAAACGGTCTGGGCGTGGATTAAATGTATGAGACATAATTTAAGGCCTGGAACGCGTAAATAAACTGAAGGATTGAAGCGGTAGGACGTGGATTAAATTTAAGGAGTGTAACGGATAAAATTCCAGTAGCAGTAAAACGACCTGGACGTGGATTAAATGTATATAACATAATTTTAGGCCTGGAACGGGCTAATATACAGTAGTAATGAAACGGTCTGGGCGTGGATTAAATGTATATAACATAATTTTAGGCCTGCAACGGGCTAATATACAGTAGTATTGAAACGGTCTGGGCGTGGATTAAATGTATATAACATAATTTTAAGCCTGGAACGGGCTAATATACAGTAGTATTGAAACGGTCTGGGCTTGGATTAAATGTATATAACATAATTTTAGGCCTGGAACGGGCTAATATACAGTAGTATTGAAACGGTCTGGGCGTGGATTAAATGTATATAACATAATTTTAGGCCTGTAACGGGCTAATATACAGTAGTATTGAAACGGTCTGGGCGTGGATTAAATGTATATAACATAATTTTAGGCCTGGAACGGGCTAATATACAGTAGTATTGAAACGGTCTGGGCGTGGATTAAATGTATATAACATAATTTTAAGCCTGTAACGGGCTAATATACAGTAGTATTGAAACGGTCTGGGCGTGGATTAAATGTATATAACATAATTTTAAGCCTGGAACGGGCTAATATACAGTAGTATTGAAACGGTCTGGGCGTGGATTAAATGTATATAACATAATTTTAAGCCTGGAACGGGCTAATATACAGTAGTATTGAAACGGTCTGGGCGTGGATTAAATGTATATAACATAATTTTAAGCCTGGAACGGGCTAATATACATTAGTATTGAAACGGTCTGGGCTTGGATTAAATATATATAACATAATTTTAGGCCTGTAACGGGCTAATATACAGTAGTATTGAAACGGTCTGGTCGTGGATTAAATGTATATAACATAATTTTAAACCTGGAACGGGCTAATATACAGTAGTATTGAAACGGTCTGGGCGTGGATTAAATGTATATACTAGTAACATAATTTTAAGCCTGTAACGGGCTAATATACAGTAGTATTGAAACGGTCTGGGCGTGGATTAAATGTATATAACATAATTTTAGGCCTGGAACGGGCTAATATACAGTAGTATTGAAACGGTCTGGGCGTGGATTAAATGCGATGTATATAACATAATTTTAGGCCTGGAACGGGCTAATATACAGTAGTATTGAAACGGTCTGGGCTTGGATTAAATGTATATAACATAATTTTAGGCCTGGAACGGGTTAATATACAGTAGTATTGAAACGGTCTGGGCGTGGATTAAATGTATATAACATAATTTTAGGCCTGTAACGGGCTAATATACAGTAGTATTGAAACGGTCTGGGCGTGGATTAAATGTATATAACATAATTTTAAGCCTGGAACGGGCTAATATACAGTAGTATTGAAACGGTCTGGGTGTGGATTAAATGTATATAACATAATTTTAAGCCTGGAACGGGCTAATATACAGTAGTATTGAAACGGTCTGGGCGTGGATTAAATGTATATAACATAATTTTAGGCCTGGAACGGGCTAATATACAGTAGTAATGAAACGGTCTGGGCGTGGATTAAATGTATATAACATAATTTTAGGCCTGCAACGGGCTAATATACAGTAGTATTGAAACGGTCTGGGCTTGGATTAAATGTATATAACATAATTTTAGGCCTGAAACGGGCTAATATACAGTAGTATTGAAACGGTCTGGGCGTGGATTAAATGTATATAACATAATTTTAGGCCTGGAACGGGCTAATATACAGTAGTATTGAAACGGTCTGGGCGTGGATTAAATGTATATAACATAATTTTAAGCCTGGAACGGGCTAATATACAGTAGTATTGAAACGGTCTGGGCGTGGATTAAATGTATATAACATAATTTTAGGCCTGTAACGGGCTAATATACAGTAGTATTGAAACGGTCTGGGCGTGGATTAAATGTACATGTATATAACATAATTTTAAGCCTGGAACGGGCTAATATACAGTAGTATTGAAACGGTCTGGGCGTGGATTAAATGTATATAACATAATTTTAAGCCTGTAACGGGCTAATATACAGTAGTATTGAAACCGTCTGGGCGTGGATTAAATGTATATAACATAATTTTAGGCCTGGAACGGGCTAATATACAGTAGTATTGAAACGGTCTGGGCGTGGATTAAATGTATATAACATAATTTTAGGCCTGTAACGGGCTAATATTCAGTAGTATTGAAACGGTCTGGGCGTGGATTAAATGTATATAACATAATTTTAGGCCTGTAACGGGCTAATATACAGTAGTATTGAAACGGTCTGGGCGTGGATTAAATGTACATGTATATAACATAATTTTAAGCCTGGAACGGGCTAATATACAGTAGTATTGAAACGGTCTGGGCTTGGATTAAATGTATATAACATAATTTTAGGCCTGTAACGGGCTAATATACAGTAGTATTGAAACGGTCTGGGCGTGGATTAAATGTATATAACATAATTTTAGGCCTGTAACGGGCTAATATACAGTAGTATTGAAACGGTCTGGGCGTGGATTAAATGTATATAACATAATTTTAAGCCTGGAACGGGCTAATATACAGTAGTATTGCAACGGTCTGGGCGTGGATTAAATGTATATAACATAATTTTAAGCCTGTAACGGGCTAATATACAGTAGTATTGAAACGGTCTGGGCGTGGATTAAATGTATATAACATAATTTTAGGCCTGTAACGGGCTAATATACAGTATTGAAACGGTCTGGGCGTGGATTAAATGTATATAACATAATTTTAAGCCTGGAACGGGCTAATATACAGTAGTATTGAAACGGTCTGGGCGTGGATTAAATGTATATAACATAATTTTAAGCCTGTAACGGGCTAATATACAGTAGTATTGAAACGGTCTGGGCGTGGATTAAATGTATATAACATAATTTTAGGCCTGTAACGGGCTAATATACAGTAGTATTGAAACGGTCTGGGCGTGGATTAAATGTATGAGACATAATTTAAGGCCTGGAACGCGTAAATAAACTGAAGGATTGAAACGGTAGGACGTGGATTAAATTTAAGGAGTGTAACGGATAAAATTCCAGTAGCAGTAAAACGACCTGGACGTGGATTAAATGTATATAACATAATTTTAGGCCTGGAACGGGCTAATATACTGTAGTATTGAAACGGTCTGGGCGTGGATTAAATGTATATAACATAATTTTAAGCCTGTAACGGGCTAATATACAGTAGTATTGAAACGGTCTGGGCGTGGATTAAATGTATATAACATAATTTTAAGCCTGGAACGGGCTAATATACAGTAGTATTGAAACGGTCTGGGCTTGGATTAAATGTATATAACATAATTTTAGGCCTGGAACGGGCTAATATACAGTAGTATTGAAACGGTCTGGGCGTGGATTAAATGTATATAACATAATTTTAGGCCTGTAACGGGCTAATATACAGTAGTATTGAAACGGTCTGGGCGTGGATTAAATGTATATAACATAATTTTAGGCCTGGAACGGGCTAATATACAGTAGTATTGAAACGGTCTGGGCGTGGATTAAATGTATATAACATAATTTTAAGCCTGTAACGGGCTAATATACAGTAGTATTGAAACGGTCTGGGCGTGGATTAAATGTATATAACATAATTTTAAGCCTGGAACGGGCTAATATACAGTAGTATTGAAACGGTCTGGGCGTGGATTAAATGTATATAACATAATTTTAAGCCTGGAACGGGCTAATATACAGTAGTATTGAAACGGTCTGGGCGTGGATTAAATGTATATAACATAATTTTAAGCCTGGAACGGGCTAATATACATTAGTATTGAAACGGTCTGGGCTTGGATTAAATATATATAACATAATTTTAGGCCTGTAACGGGCTAATATACAGTAGTATTGAAACGGTCTGGTCGTGGATTAAATGTATATAACATAATTTTAAACCTGGAACGGGCTAATATACAGTAGTATTGAAACGGTCTGGGCGTGGATTAAATGTATATACTAGTAACATAAATTTAAGCCTGTAACGGGCTAATATACAGTAGTATTGAAACGGTCTGGGCGTGGATTAAATGTATATAACATAATTTAAGGCCTGGAACGGGCTAATATACAGTAGTATTGAAACGGTCTGGGCGTGGATTAAATGCGATGTATATAACATAATTTTAGGCCTGGAACGGGCTAATATACAGTAGTATTGAAACGGTCTGGGCTTGGATTAAATGTATATAACATAATTTTAGGCCTGGAACGGGTTAATGTACAGTAGTATTGAAACGGTCTGGGCGTGGATTAAATGTATATAACATAATTTTAGGCCTGTAACGGGCTAATATACAGTAGTATTGAAACGGTCTGGGCGTGGATTAAATGTATATAACATAATTTTAAGCCTGGAACGGGCTAATATACAGTAGTATTGAAACGGTCTGGGCGTGGATTAAATGTATATAACATAATTTTAAGCCTGGAACGGGCTAATATACAGTAGTATTGAAACGGTCTGGGCGTGGATTAAATGTATATAACATAATTTAAGGCCTGGAACGGGCTAATATACAGTAGTAATGAAACGGTCTGGGCGTGGATTAAATGTATATAACATAATTTTAGGCCTGCAACGGGCTAATATACAGTAGTATTGAAACGGTCTGGGCTTGTATTAAATGTATATAACATAATTTTAGGCCTGAAACGGGCTAATATACAGTAGTATTGAAACGGTCTGGGCGTGGATTAAATGTATATAACATAATTTTAGGCCTGGAACGGGCTAATATACAGTAGTATTGAAACGGTCTGGGCGTGGATTAAATGTATATAACATAATTTTAAGCCTGGAACGGGCTAATATACAGTAGTATTGAAACGGTCTGGGCGTGGATTAAATGTATATAACATAATTTTAGGCCTGTAACGGGCTAATATACAGTAGTATTGAAACGGTCTGGGCGTGGATTAAATGTACATGTATATAACATAATTTTAAGCCTGGAACGGGCTAATATACAGTAGTATTGAAACGGTCTGGGCGTGGATTAAATGTATATAACATAATTTTAGGCCTGTAACGGGCTAATATACAGTAGTATTGAAACGGTCTGGGCGTGGATTAAATGTATATAACATAATTTTAAGCCTGGAACGGGCTAATATACAGTAGTATTGAAACGGTCTGGGCGTGGATTAAATGTATTTAACATAATTTTAAGCCTGTAACGGGCTAATATACAGTAGTATTGAAACGGTCTGGGCGTGGATTAAATGTATATAACATAATTTTAAGCCTGGAACGGGCTAATATACAGTAGTATTGAAACGGTCTGGGCGTGGATTAAATGTATATAACATAATTTTAAGCCTGTAACGGGCTAATATACAGTAGTATTGAAACGGTCTGGGCGTGGATTAAATGTACATGTATATAACATAATTTTAAGCCTGGAACGGGCTAATATACAGTAGTATTGAAACGGTCTGGGCGTGGATTAAATGTATATAACATAATTTTAAGCCTGGAACGGGCTAATATACAGTAGTATTGAAACCGTCTGGGCGTGGATTAAATGTATATAACATAATTTTAGGCCTGGAACGGGCTAATATACAGTAGTATTGAAACGGTCTGGGCGTGGATTAAATGTATATAACATAATTTTAGGCCTGTAACGGGCTAATATTCAGTAGTATTGAAACGGTCTGGGCGTGGATTAAATGTATATAACATAATTTTAGGCCTGTAACGGGCTAATATACAGTAGTATTGAAACGGTCTGGGCGTGGATTAAATGTACATGTATATAACATAATTTTAAGCCTGGAACGGGCTAATATACAGTAGTATTGAAACGGTCTGGGCGTGGATTAAATGTATATAACATAATTTTAGGCCTGTAACGAGCTAATATACAGTAGTATTGAAACGGTCTGGGCGTGGATTAAATGTATATAACATAATTTTAGGCCTGTAACGGGCTAATATACAGTAGTATTGAAACGGTCTGGGCGTGGATTAAATGTATATAACATAATTTTAAGCCTGGAACGGGCTAATATACAGTAGTATTGCAACGGTCTGGGCGTGGATTAAATGTATATAACATAATTTTAAGCCTGTAACGGGCTAATATACAGTAGTATTGAAACGGTCTGGGCGTGGATTAAATGTATATAACATAATTTTAGGCCTGTAACGGGCTAATATACAGTAGTATTGAAACGGTCTGGGCGTGGATTAAAGTATATAACATAATTTTAAGCCTGTAACGGGCTAATATACAGTAGTATTGAAACGGTCTGGGCGTGGATTAAATGTATATAACATAATTTTAGGCCTGTAACGGGCTAATATACAGTAGTATTGAAACGGTCTGGGCGTGGATTAAATGTATATAACATAATTTTAGGCCTGTAACGGGCTAATATACAGTAGTATTGAAACGGTCTGGGCGTGGATTAAATGTATATAACATAATTTTAAGCCTGGAACGGGCTAATATACAGTAGTATTGAAACGGTCTGGGCGTGGATTAAATGTAGATAACATAATTTTAGGCCTGTAACGGGCTAATATACAGTAGTATTGAAACGGTCTGGGCGTGGATTAAATGTAGATAACATAATTTTAAGCCTGTAACGGGCTAATATACAGTAGTATTGAAACGGTCTGGGCGTGGATTAAAGTATATAACATAATTTTAAGCCTGTAACGGGCTAATATACAGTAGTATTGAAACGGTCTGGGCGTGGATTAAATGTATATAACATAATTTTAGGCCTGTAACGGGCTAATATACAGTAGTATTGAAACGGTCTGGGCGTGGATTAAATGTATATAACATAATTTTAGGCCTGTAACGGGCTAATATACAGTAGTATTGAAACGGTCTGGGCGTGGATTAAATGTATATAACATAATTTTAAGCCTGGAACGGGCTAATATACAGTAGTATTGAAACGGTCTGGGCGTGGATTAAATGTATATAACATAATTTTAAGCCTGTAACGGGCTAATATACAGTAGTATTGAAACGGTCTGGGCGTGGATTAAATGTATATAACATAATTTTAAGGCCTGTAACGGGCTAATATACAGTAGTATTGAAACGGTCTGGGCGTGGATTAAATGTATATAACATAATTTTAAGGCCTGTAACGGGCTAATATACAGTAGTATTGAAACGGTCTGGGCGTGGATTAAATGTATATAACATAATTTTAAGCCTGTAACGGGCTAATATACAGTAGTATTGAAACGGTCTGGGCGTGGATTAAATGTATATAACATAATTTTAAGGCCTGGAACGGGCTAATATACAGTAGTATTGAAACGGTCTGGGCGTGGATTAAATGTATATAACATAATTTTAAGCCTGTAACGGGCTAATATACAGTAGTATTGAAACGGTCTGGGCGTGGATTAAATGTATATAACATAATTTTAAGGCCTGTAACGGGCTAATATACAGTAGTATTGAAACGGTCTGGGCGTGGATTAAATGTATATAACATAATTTTAAGGCCTGTAACGGGCTAATATACAGTAGTATTGAAACGGTCTGGGCGTGGATTAAATGTATATAACATAATTTTAAGGCCTGTAACGGGCTAATATACAGTAGTATTGAAACGGTCTGGGCGTGGATTAAATGTATATAACATAATTTTAAGCCTGTAACGGGCTAATATACAGTAGTATTGAAACGGTCTGGGCGTGGATTAAATGTATATAACATAATTTTAAGGCCTGTAACGGGCTAATATACAGTAGTATTGAAACGGTCTGGGCGTGGATTAAATGTATATAACATAATTTTAAGCCTGTAACGGGCTAATATACAGTAGTATTGAAACGGTCTGGGCGTGGATTACATGTATATAACATAATTTTAGGCCTGTAACGGGCTAATATACAGTAGTATTGAAACGGTCTGGGCGTGGATTAAATGTATATAACATAATTTTAAGCCTGGTAACGGGCTAATATACAGTAGTATTGAAACGGTCTGGGCGTGGATTAAATGTATATAACATAATTTTAGGCCTGTAACGGGCTAATATACAGTAGTATTGAAACGGTCTGGGCGTGGATTAAAATGTA
>OX104117.1:92077891-92240391 GCA_944474755.1 Limnoperna fortunei
CCCATGAAAATTCCCTGTCCCTTGGTCCATCCCATGAAAATTCCCTGTCCCTTTGTCCATCCCATGAAAATTCCCTGTCCCTTGGTCCATCCCATGAAAATTTTGTCCCTTGGTCCATCTCATAAAAATTCCCTGTCCCTTGGTCCATCCCATGAAAATTTTGTCCCTTGGTCCATCCCATGAAAATTTTTTCCTTTGGTCCATCCCATGAAAATTCCCTGTCCCTCTCTCCATCTCTTGAAAATTCCCTGTCCCTTGGTCCATCCCATAAAAATTCCCTATCCCTTGATCGATCCCATGAAAATTCATTTCCATTGGTCCATCCCATGAAAATTCCCTGTACCTTGGACCATCATATGTAGAACTATTGTTTTTTAACATCCTGGCACGCCTCTTTGTGGACACTAATAAACCATTTAATCAGCCAATCAATCTAGCTATCCATCGTATTAATTTACAAATATATATACTATGGAATCATCTACATGTATTATTAATTGTGATGTCTATGAGATTTTTACACTAGTGTTTTTGTTATTCTTATCTTAAATATAGTCAAGACACAGACATATTAAATCTTAATCTTAAAATTTATCAATAAAAATTTGACTTGAAGAGAGAATGTGTTTTTTTCAAATTTTTGTTCCATATCAATGATTCTGAATAAAAAGCGACATTTAAGAAAAGATCGTCCTGTAACAATTGGATTTGGCGATAAAATACTTTGTGACTTTTAAACCAAGAGAAGGTGAAAATAATTGATCTGGTGAACAAAACAGACTTTTCAACAAATTAAATATCTTCTGAGGCATGACAAACTTAAATATAAAAGTCTACAGATAAATTAGAAAAACTTTTCACAAAGTTTGTTCTTGGACAAAATTATTTATTTATGAGATTACTAAATGGATCAGATTACCAGTACAATATAATTTTCTTCAAATAGTTAAAATAGCAATCTGCTTTATTCAAAGTCAGAAAGCACAATTTAAATTTACACCAAATTTAAATATCCATGATGTTTAAACTTTGAAAAGAAATTTCATATTAAAAATATTTAGACAAGTGCTTTATCCTAACTCTAATCACCCGTACATTATAGCTTATCATAAGATTTTATGATATTTTAGCCTTTCAATTTTATTTCAATATCAATGTCCTATTGTTGTTATTTGAGGTGTTTACCGATTGTTGATGATACAGTTCATCTGACCCAGTTAAAGGGCAATAACCTCCTGCAGCATCCCGTCCCACCAAATCACCATCAACCAGTCAGCCAAATTTTCAGCTGGCCCGATTGCTAGATTCTTCATTCTTTGTTTCTGTTCTAAAAGCACAAACTGCAAAAAACATGCATTCATTAGTGATAATCCTCAAATTAAATCTGCTTAAATAATTATATTCTGTAGAAAAAACTTACTGTCTTACCAGAATTTTTTCCCAGGTTAATGAACACAACCGATTCAAAACTTTGACATTTGATTGACCTTGAAAGAAGAAAATTAACAGCAATGCTTAATTATGTACAAAGGAAATGTCTGGCAGGAACCAGCTTACTTTGTTTTGATTATTTTATTTTACTGAGTACTGGTTACCACTAGTATTTTTAAGAATGCTTTATGTAATAAAAAGTCAATGTCTTGAAGAAACCAGCAATATATATATTGAACGCCATGACTGCCTTCTATATGCAAAGTTCTTTAATGTGGCGTCTTTATTTATTTGTGGTGCATATGTTTTAATGTGTGCGGATTTATCTTTATAGGTGGTGCTTCTGTCTCTATATGTGGTGGTTTTGTCTCTATATGTGGTGGTTTTGTCTTTATATGTGGTGGTTTTGTCTCTATATGTGGTGGTTTTGTCTTTATATGTGGTGGTTTTGTCTTTATATGTGGTGGTTTTGTCTCTATATGTGGTGGTTTTGTCTTTATATGTGGTGGTTTTGTCTCTATATGTGGTGGTTTTGTCTTTATATGTGGTGGTTCTGTCTTTATAGGTGGTGCTTCTGTCTCTATATGTGGTGGTTTTGTCTTTATATGTGGTGCTTCTGTCTCTATATGTGGTGGTTTTGTCTTTATATGTGGTGGTTTTGTCTCTATATGTGGTGGTTTTGTCTTTATATGTGGTGGTTTTGTCTCTATATGTGGTGGTTTTGTCTTTATATGTGGTGGTTTTGTCTCTATATGTGGTGGTTTTGTCTTTATATGTGGTGGTTTTGTCTTTATATGTGGTGGTTTTGTCTTTATATGTGGTGGTTTTGTCTTTATATGTGGTGCTTCTGTCTCTATATGTGGTGGTTTTGTCTTTATATGTGGTGGTTTTGTCTCTATATGTGGTGGTTTTGTCTTTATATGTGGTGCTTCTGTCTCTATATGTGGTGGTTTTGTCTTTATAGGTGGTGCTTCTGTCTCTATATGTGGTGGTTTTGTCTTTATAGGTGGTGCTTCTGTCTCTATATGTGGTGGTTTTGTCTTTATAGGTGGTGCTTCTGTCTCTATATGTGGTGGTTTTGTCTTTATAGGTGGTGCTTCTGTCTCTATATGTGGTGGTTTTGTCTTTATAGGTGGTGCTTCTGTCTCTATATGTGGTGGTTTTGTCTTTATAGGTGGTGCTTCTGTCTCTATATGTGGTGGTTTTGTCTTTATATGTGGTGGTTTTGTCTTTATATGTGGTGGTTTTGTCTTTATATGTGGTGGTTTTGTCTCTATATGTGGTGGTTTTGTCTTTATATGTGGTGGTTTTGTCTTTATATGTGGTGGTTTTGTCTTTATATGTGGTGGTTTTGTCTTTATATGTGGTGGTTTTGTCTTTATATGTGGTGGTTTTGTCTTTATATGTGGCACTTTCAACTTAATATAAGGTGCTTTTGACTTTATATGTGATGCATAAAGTTTATATAAGGTGCAATCTGTTTATATGAGGTACTTTCGACTTTATATAAGTTGCATATGTCATATATAGCTTAATACATAAATAACACACAGATAAACACATGCTTGTGTAAACAACACATTGAAAAACACATAACAGAAAGAATATACAGCTAAATATATAGACCTGAGAACAACATACAGATTAACATGCAGACATTCAAGACAAAATTACCAAGGTTCAAACATTTACGTAACTTTGGACAGTCTATTTTATTTTAAGCCTGCTAATGTTCTGTAGTTTTCATCTTAAAGAAGATGCCAAACGGAAAAGGATAAAAGTTATGATTATTACCGAACAAAAGCGAAATAAAAATAAAATAGATTTTCTGAAGTTAAGTAAATATCTGAACCTAAACAACAAATAGAAATAGAAAAAATCGAAGAATGTGTCCATGGGACACAGATGCCCCCGCTAAATGAAGTCCCAAACAGAAAGTAGTTGTCCGACAGGTCTGAAAGTTGCTTAGGACGTACAACTTGTGATACTGAACTGCCAAATTTCAAATTGTTCTCATGTATGGTTTCTGAGAAAAGCTTGACAGAAATTCGTACATACCGACGGACGTATTTACGTACAAATGAAGAAGTGGTTGTCCGACAGGTCTGAAAGTCGCTTAGGACATACAACTTGTGACACTGAACCACCCTGCTAAATTTCAAATTGACGGAAATTCGTTCGGACTTACGTATGGACGGACAGGCATGAGTAAAACTTAATGCCCCCCGACATGTCGTCGCGGGGGAATAAAAAAACATAATGCATACACAAGATGGATAAACATCCTACAAATAAACACATGGATACATAAACAGCATACAGATACACACATAGATACAAAAACAGAATACAGATACACACATAGATACAAAAACAGCATACATATACACACATGGATACAAAAAAAGCATACAGCTACACACATAGATACAAAAACAGCATACAGATACACACATGGATACATAAACAGCATACAGATACACACATGGATAGTTTACAACAACATACAGATATACACATGCATACAAAAACAACATACAGATACACACATAGATACAAAAACAGCATACAGAAAAACACACATGGATAGTTAACAACAGCATACAGATACAAACATGTATACAAAAACAGCATACAGACACACACATAGATACATCAACAGCATACAGATACACACATGGATAGTTTACAACAACATACAGATATACACATGCATACAAAAACAACATACAGATACACACATAGATACAAAAACAGCATACAGAAAAACACACATGGATAGTTAACAACAGCATACAGATACAAACATGTATACAAAAACAGCATACAGATACACACATAGATACAAAAACAGCATACACATACAAACATGGATACATAAACAGCACACAGATACACACATGGATACAAAAACAGCATACAGATACACACATAGATACAAAAACAGCATACAGATACACACATAATAGCATACAGATATACACATAGATACAAAAACAGCATACACACATGGATACATAAACAGCATACAGATACACACATGGTTACAAAAACAGCATACAGATACACACATAGATACAAAAACAGCATACAGATACACATATGGATACATAAACAGCAAACAGATACACATATGGATACAAAAACAGCATACAGATACACACAAAGATACAAAAACAGCATACAGATACACATATGGATACATAAACAGCATACAGATACACACATGGATACATAAACAGCATACAGATACACACATGGATACATAAACAGCATACAGATACACACATGGATAGTTTACAACATACAGATACACACATGCATACTAAAACAACATACAGATACACACATGGATACAAAAACAGCATACAGATACACACATGGATAGTTAACAACAGCATACAGATACACACATGCATACAAAAACAACATACAGATACACACATGGATACAAAAACAGCATACAGATACACACATGGATAGTTTACAACAACATACAGATACACACATGGATAGTTTACAACAACATACAGATACACACATGCATACAAAAACAACATACAGATACACACATGGATACATAAACAGCATACAGATACACACATGGATAGTTTACAACAACATACAGATACACACATGGATAGTTTACAACAACATACAGATACACACATGGATAGTTTACAACAACATACAGATACACACATGCATACAAAAACAACATACAGATACACACATGGATACATAAACAGCATACAGATACACACATGGATAGTTTACAACAACATACAGATACACACATGGATAGTTTACAACAACATACAGATACACACATGGATAGTTTACAACAACATACAGATACACACATGGATAGTTTACAACAACATACAGATACACACATGCATACAAAAACAACATACAGATACACACATGGATACATAAACAGCATACAGATACACAAATGGATAGGATACAATAACATAGAGATGAACACATGGATA
Source organism: Limnoperna fortunei (assembly GCA_944474755.1). Classification (NCBI taxonomy): domain Eukaryota; kingdom Metazoa; phylum Mollusca; class Bivalvia; order Mytilida; family Modiolidae; genus Limnoperna; species Limnoperna fortunei. Next base: position 92,083,321 of record OX104117.1, read on the forward strand.
CATATAAGTAAGAAGCATACAAATAAACATACCAAAATATACACATCCTACTTGCTGTTTCACACTTCTGGATGGTACTTATGATTTTGGATGTGCCCTTTGAAACACTTAATGTCTGGATGATTTCTGTGATACTAATGGATGGTTTTTTCCTGTATGGTATTTTAGATTTCTGGATTGCTCCGTATTTGTTTCTTCCTTTCTGTACTTGGGACTTTGTGGTCTTTGATACCTACAACTTCCATGTGTTCACATGGTACATTAGACTTTTGGATTGGCCGTTGGTCATTATGACCCTCTTCTGTAACATAAACTTGGGTGAGTGCTCTTCATTACTTTGGGTTTCTGTGTGTCCTTTTATGCTTCTAACTTCTGTAAGAACTTTTTTGGTATTTTGGATTTTTGCATGTGACTTGGGAATTCTGGATGACCATTTGATACTTTGAATCACACTAAAAATGTAGCTTTTGTGAAAGTGTCCTTCAGGATTTGTGACTTAGAGGAAGGTGCTCCTACATGTATCCTGTGGACTTCTGGATGAGCCTTTTGTTATTTTGGGACTTATTGGCACTTTGGACTTCTGGATGAGTCTTTTGTTGTTTTGGGACTTATTGGTACTTTGGACTTCTGTATGAGCCTTCTGCTATTTTGGGATTTATTGGTACTTTGGACTTCTGGCTGTTTCTTCTGTAATTAAGAACAATGTTGATTAATCAAAAGGTTTTTTGGTTATAATTGTTGGTTTCTTTCGACTTTAACAAACTCAATATTAAAGATGAAAATTTTTTAAAACTGTTACATGAAATGCTTAATCTTAAAAATCTTTGAAAAACACATCAATATAAGTGCACTTAATTAAACTTATTTTTTTCCATCATTACTCTATTCAAAACAAGTTAAAAATATGCAACAATTACAAAAATATGTTTTTAATTTCAATTATGTGTATATAGTTAGTAATATGGTATATTTTAAGAGTGAAAGACTCCAGACATGTTTATCTTCCATGTTATATTTAATTTCATAATCTAGAAATTATCAAAATCAAATAAAGTCATAACTAGCTTTTATTGCATACCATGGTATAGGGGAGACAACTCAAAATCAAATAAAAGTCAAAACTAGAATATAACATGGTACAGGAGAGACAACTAATTTTGTATGTATACCAATTTCAAATAAAATTGTGTTAATGAGTCTACATTGTTTTATTCCTAAAAAATGTTCAGCAACATCATAGCAAGCGCTGCCAAACTTCCTTATTTCAATGTAATTTCAATGTAATTTCCAGGAATAGTATAAATATTTGTTTAGATAAATAAACAAACAGAATGTTTAACAAGTTTTAAAATGTTTTTAAGCACTGTTTTTCTTTTCTTAGTAAGATATATATGAAGTGACTATAAGTAGGATTAAAACAAGTGTGGACACAGAAAAACATCTCGCCTGCATTCCGCATCAGTAATGAAAATAAATTTCGTCATAAGCATTGTGTAAATAGCATTAAATATCAGCAGCGGTCTGTATACGAAATATTGTCACCATACTATGCATAGTTACAGGGGAACAGCTGTAACCCAAAAACTTTAACGTAGTCGCTGGACTGTGAAATTGAGGTCAAGGTCAGGTGACACCTACCAGACAGTCATGTACTAGTCATCAGCAACATATACACCAAATATTGTCATCCTACCATGCGTAGTTACAAAGGAACTGTCGTAACCCAAAAATTTTAACGTAGTCGCTGGACCGTGAAATTGAGATCAAGGTCAGGTGACACCTACCAGACAGTCATGTACTAGTCATCAGCAACCTATACACCAAATATTGTCATCCTACCAAACGTAGTTACAGAGGAACTGTCGCAACCCAAAAACTTTAACGTAGTCGCTGGATCGTGAAATTGAGGTCAAGGTCAGGTGACACCTACCAGACAGTCATGTACTAGTCATAAGCAACCTATACACCAAATATTGTCATCCTACCATGCGTAGTAACAGAGGAACTGTCATAACCCAAAAACTTTTGCGTAGTCGCTGGACTGTGAAATTGAGGTCAAGGTCAGGTGACAGGTGACTGACTGGCAAGTACTCATCATAAGCTACCTCTGGACCAAATTTGATGGACCTAGGGCTTGGGCTTACAAATATATGAAGCAAGATGTCAAGTGTTTACGCCGCTGCCGCGGCCGTATTCCCATACATATGTCTCGCCTCCAGCGACTTTCGTCCCAGGCGAGACAATAATATATTAAAGGACTGCATGGCAAACATCAAACTACCCAGAAATTATGGGAGCAAAATGAGAACAAGAAAAAATTTGAAGTTCAATCATAATACTAGTATAGTATTTGCCACATACTAATAAAAGCAAAATCCTGCAACCTTTCAACTTTTATGAATTCTACTAAGCAACTATTTATTAAATGATGAAATAAAATGATTGTTTGTTGTGACCATTCAAATCTAAAATCTTACATATATGTCCTTGACATGTGACAGAAAGATCAAGATCATTAATTAAATGAGGAATTCAGAGCAGTTAATTACACATTATAGGTACATTCTTCTTCATATGTTCTGAAAAATGACTATGTTCCCAAGTCTGGAAAATTTTCCTCATACAATTCAATAATTGCAGGTGCACTTACTTCAATTAATTTGAACCTTTCTGTGAAGTTTCTAAGATCTGGTTTGAAAATAGTAGAAGTTGATTACCCAAAATAGGTACATGTACATGTACCATCTGCAAAACTGTTCCCAAGTCTGAAAAGTAAGGAAAAAAACCATCAAACAATTCCATAAATGCAAGTGCAAAACTACAATACATGAACAACACAACATGGACCAGCACTAAGTTGTGCTAAGTATACCCCCACTTGACCATTTTTTGGCTCAGAAAACAGGAAGTACTAGTAGATAACTGACAGACCTGACCTGGAAAGGGGAGTCACGGTACAACTCATCATACTCAAGCTTTGCACCAAATTTAAAATCAATCCTTTTAGTAGAAGCTGAGAAATCTGTTACGAAAAATTTTCCTATTTTGACCGTTGAAACCGTCTAATTGGGATCAGAAAACAGGAAGTAGATAACCGACTGACCTGGAAAGGGGAGGCATATGGTACAACTCATCATGCTAAAGCTGTGCACCAAATTTGAAATCAAACTCTTTAGTAGAAGCCGAGAAATCTTTTGCAAATGTTTGCACCAGACGGACAGACGATGTTCTGAAAAATGATTGAGTTCCCAAGTTTGGAAAATTAACAAAAAAATCCTCAAGCAATTCTATAATTGCACTTGCACAACTACAATACATATGCAACCTTTCTGTCAAGTTTCAGAGGTCTGGGTTGAAAACTGTAAGAGTTTGATTTCACAAAATAGATATCTTTTTTTCGGCCGGCCAGCCCCACTTTACCATAATAAACTCTGTGTTTGCACTAAATGCAGCCTAACTGAAAAAAATCACACTTATCAGTTAATTTACTTTACAAATTTCAAGATTGTTACAGTGAATGTGCCTATAGCAGTCATTTAATTCAATGAACTATATTGAAAATTCAGCATTTCAATAATTTAAACAATAAAGTATTAAATATATTTAGTTCTTCTATATAGGTTTGACCCTTAGACAAATCCTTTGTTTTTGGTTTTAATTTTTTAAATCAGTAACTCTATAACAATTACTCAGATTTGGACTTCTTTCCAATCAGTATAAAACTATGTAACTGTCAGTCTTTCGTGAGTTATTAAATCATGAGGCATTGTTTGGTTTATCTTCTTATTGATGACATACTGCACATACATGTAGAAGCATTATCTAGTGGATATGTTACAACCTACCATGTTGTAGGCCTGTACATTTCATACTTCATGCCAACCTTAAAGTAGGTTTGTTGGCCGTTTTCTGACTGTAGCTTTAAAGCTATGGGTTTGTAGGTAGGAAGAATATTTTATCAACTTTGATAAAAGTTCAACAATCAAAAATATAAAGTGTATATCACCTTGAAAAGAACAATTCATGCAGCAAACATAAACACTGAGAATGTAAGAGAAGAAGAAAACGTATATCACCTTGAAAAGAACAATTCATGCAGCAAACATAAACATTGAGAATGTAAGAGAAGAAGAAAACGTATATCACCTTGAAAAGAACAATTCATGCAGCAACCATAAACACTGAGAATGTAAGAGAAGAAGAAAACGTATATCACCTTGAAAAGAACAATTCATGCAGCAACCATAAACACTGAGAATGTAAGAGAAGAAGAAAACGTATATCACCTTGAAAAGAACAATTCATGCAGCAACCATAAACACTGAGAATGTAAGAGAAGAAGAAAACGTATATCACCTTGAAAAGAACAATTCATGCAGCAACCATAAACACTGAGAATGTAAGAAAACCACAGAATGATTCAGATCTGGTGACTTTAATATTGATTTCTGCAGTTCTTGGCAATGAAGGGTATGTGGAGGGGCCCTCCCTCCCAGAGGTCCCAAAATTGTGGAACTATTTGCGGTAATTCTAGCCCTTTCTGAACTAAGTTTTAGGATATTTCATAAATCAATGACAACCTATGATATTGAATTAGACTAAAAATATTTTTAATTTTTCGTTCTTTGTATCATTAACAGTTTTTGTTAGTAAAGGCGGGGTGCATTTCATCCAACAGAACCCCTTTCCGACCCCCCCCACCCTATTTTCAAATGTCTTGAAAAGGTATACGTACATGGATAACATGAAGAACATGTTGTTAACAATTGCCCTTGTTTTTCTGTATAAACAACATTTTTAACAAATTTTTAACAATTGCCCACATTTTTCTGTATAAAATTGTCACGAAGTTGAAAACCAGTGAAATTAAAGCATGTAACTGATCTTGATGTACAAGCAAATTGGAAATATGTTTGTTGTTTGTTTGTTTGATGGTGTTTAATGCCACTTTCAGCAATTTTTCAGCTATATCATGGCGTCCAGTTTTTATTGGGGGAGGAAGCCGGAGTACCCGGAGAAAACCCCCGACCTGCGGTAGGAAAACCGGCCATCCTTGTCAATTAAGATTGGAGTCGAGTACGCCCTGCCTACAGTGAGAATCGAACCCACATTCTCAGTGTTGACAGACCACGTGATTAATAGTAGACAAACTACCTTGACCACTCGGCCACCGAGGCCCCCAAATTGGAAATAAAACAACCCAAATGTTTCCAATTATTTATGATCAAACTATTTAAAAAAATAATTCAAAATTGGAAGCAATACAATTTTGTCAGTCTGGCTGATTTTGTAGGGTTTGTCAGAAAACAGCAAAACAAACAATATTTTAATTTATATAAGACCTCAAAAACTCTATACTCTTGAATATTGTTGATTTGTAGATTTTGATTCAAATAAGAAATCTATCAGTAAACAATTTGCTTTAAAACCATGAATTAGGGACTTTGTAATCTAAACCAAAAATAGTAGAACGTTATTAAATTTAATAGAAAATAGCAACATTTTTATGCTCATACTTTGAATGTAAGTTTTTACATGTTTTGACTTTTAAGTCCACTTTTTTTGTTCTTGCGCACAAGTTCCGGGATGTTTTACACTCCTTTAGGAGTCTACTCTCGTATATGGAAGAAGGGACTTTATAATATAAAAGTATAATAAATCTGGGAATTTTAATATAAAAGTATATAATGTCCCTGCATGAATTCTGAATAACTAGGCATACAGTAAACTTCTCCAGTTGAAGACAATGTGTCCATACATGTTAATGTTTGTTTGACGAGTTTGAATATTTGAATAGGGTTCAACGGTCGATGACTTACAATACAGTAATCACATGACCATTAAGTTCCCCATGTACATTTTTGGATCTTCGGACTAATGCAAAATCAGACAAGTGGAACTTCTGACCAGTATAATAGGTGACAGCAATAACCAGAAAACTGTCAGGGACTAAGCACATTTTGCTGTTTTGGCCTTGATGTTTAATCTATTTTAGAAAAACCTTGGTTAATGTTAGTCATTCTGGTTTAAAATTAAAGGCCTAATCATTTCCTTATTTAGCAAAAGGGAGAAGACAATTTATAATAGAAAAAAATATGTTTTTCTGACTTAAAAAAATCTCCTTCAATATTCACTTTATTTCAACAGCACCCTTATACATGATAATGGTTTCATCAAGTCTGTAATCTTAGATTTCAAAAATACACTTCGGTAATGTTAAAAATATCCTTTAAAGATTGACTGTTATTGCTATTAGTAAAGTAAGCCGTTTTTAATGTTTTATGTGGAAGAGACTATCCGAAATATATATATCAACATAATTTTTTACATGATAATGAGTGAAACTCTGTTGGTAAAATCTACTACAATTCCCGCCATTTTTCCACCGGAAGTTAAAAAACGAAAGTAAAACTTATTCGGATTCATCGGATTGTAATGACAACACCACCCACTTTTTGAGAACTGATTGTCTACAAATTAAATCGAAGTATGTCAACTTACTATTGAACAAGAACATAACGAACAATAGTTAAAGCATTTATGCAAGTTCAAATCACCCCTTATCAAACCCGGAAGCTATTAAATTCACAATATCATTTTGCCACATAATTCATAAATAATAGATAGTCCCGTTCACATCCTGTTAAGATTGTCGCGTTAACCACGGTGTTTTAAGGTAAGATAGACTGTAACATACAATTTCAATTAAAACTTTGTCATATTGTAATATTTCTGACCTTATTGATCTACATCTACATCTACATATACGAAGAACCATCATATGGCTGATGACTACTCTTCGGCGCAGAGGCGCAACAGACAGCTTGTTAAAAAAAAAATATTAATAAACCCCAAGAACTAGGGGGGAAAATATATATAATATTTAAATATTACAAAAAGAAAAGTAAGAAAAGAAACAAACATTTTTTGTTATTTTTTATATTAATATAAAAACTATTTACAACAACTGCTTGGTAATTAATATGTGAAAAAATGACTTTGGACCAAGGTTTTAAACTGGTCCAGAGTGTTTGCTATTACTATATTTGCTGGTAGTTTGTTCCAAAGTGTTATTGTGAAGGGAAAAAAACTGTATTTAAAGTAGTCTGTTCGGGTACTGTAAATTTGATACTGTGAAGGGTTTGTGTGTCTAGTGTTGGTATTTAGTTGTGGGATGAGGTAAAGTGTTGGGTTTATTGCGACGATGTTGTGTGTAATTTTATAAAACATGGTGATTCTGTTGATGTTCCTTCTTTGTTCTAACGTTGGCCACTTTAGATGTTCAATCATGGAGGAGACACTGCTGGTGTTATGGTATCTGTTGGTTACATACCTCGCAGCTCTCCTCTGTACATTTTCTAGCTTGTCCTTTAACGTTTTGGTGTTGGGTGACCATACTGACGAGCAATATTCAAGGTTTGACCGAACCATAGATTTGTATGCTAGACTCTTTGTTTCTTCGTTTTTTCGTTGATGAAAATGGTCTCAAAATATGTTTTCTGTTACACATCAATTGCACCCGTGCCTCCTATTGTAGTGGTGCTGTTACAATATGGTCTGGGCCATATTCTTATAAACAAAAAGTTACAGTGGTCAAAGGAAGTACCTGTTTTCTATGGTTGAATCAGTTACAGGCAATTTTAGTAGTGCTTGCTACTTTTGTATTTGACAAAAGCATTTCTCCGTCACAGTAGGTGTCAAATTTTTATAGGCAATCTGATTAAGTGGTGCTCCTGGTCAATGATAATTCGCCAACAAAAGTGTCATATGGTATCTGGACGTCTTGACCATACTCTGTTTCTTCCATAGTACACTTCGTCCATAGATCAAATCGACCATATTCAATTCCGCCATATTAAATTAATTGTATTACAGTAATCACAGGATATCATAATTAGCATGATTAGCATACTAGTATATGTTTTTTATCCAATGTATTTTGTTAACAATCATGATAAAATATACCTTAACTGTGTAGAAGTACCTGTCCCTACTGGAGTTAGCTCTGGATCATCTATATCACTTTCATTTACCAGATCAAGCTCCCGTATTTCCATCAAAATGAAGGACTGATCATCTATGCTATGATCTGACAGGCGAGTCTGGTCGGGTTGGAGGTTCTGGGCTGGCATTATAAAATTTATGGCTTTAATTGATTAATTACTATGTTAAACAACAAATACATTTAGACATGACTACAAAATAATCACTTAATAAAGTATATGTGCGTTGAGTGCTGAGTAAAACGGCCCTAAATGAAAAATTGTAACTGATTGATACACAAACACATAAAATAAGGAAAGTTATTTCAAAATTTATAAATATTTTTTATTTTTAATCATAGTCTTTGAGAAATATATAAGCTGTAATTGAAAGAATATACCTCTTTAAACTGTACAATTGTTTGTCATAATGTATGCTATCAGAGCAAATTCTGAAGAGCAACCACAAAAGTGACTTAAGCCCTCAAAATCCAGGAAATTTTTTTTCCCTGAATTACATCTATAGATTTTAATACAAGATTTGCTTTGTACAATTTTACTTCTAAATGTTAAACCATTGGTATAATATACACGGATCTAATATTATACATCTACTCTAAAGGAAATGGAAGGAAATTGGTCAAAGGAAATGTGCAATTAATGAAAGATGCATTTACATGTATGATACTGTTACATTATTAATTGGAGGTTATAAAGAGATAAAATAATAACTTTTTTTAGAATAAATGTAAACATTGCCATTTCTACTATTAATAAAATATGAAATGGTTTCAGTTAACAATTTATGATTTAATTTTACAACTTATAACACAACTAATTCTAAAAAATATATTAGTAATTTTAAACAAAGAATATATGATCAAGCTTTACAAAATGGAAGTAGTACTTTGACAGAAAGCAATAAATTATTGTTCAATAACAAAATTTGTCAATTTAATCAAAGACCTCCATATGTGGATATCTGCAGATTCGAATCTGATAGATCTACTATTTGTAAATATAGATTAAGTGACCACTGTCTAGCACTTAAAGAGGGCTGTATAATAATATCCCCCGAAATGAAAGAATTTGTTTAAAATAGAATATGTCACAAATCAAAGATGAAATGCACTTTTTCATTCATTGCCCTGTCTACAATATGTATAGACAAGAACTAACTCAAAAGGTCAAACATATTCATAAAGATTTCAATTCTATAACTGAAGACAAAATGTCTTTACTATTAAACAACAACTCTTTAGTAATAATTAAAGCAGTTATTGAATATATCAAAAAATGTCAGGAGTTAAATTAACTAAAAAATTAAATAATTGTAATTCCAAATGAATGTACTTTTCTCTATGTCACAGCTGCCGCTCCAAGTATGTAGTCCTTTGTTATAATTCAAACATTATTTTCTAAACTGCATCTTGGTGCAATTTTATATTTATTTACCAATTATGATGAATGGGTGTAGAATTGTATCAAGACCCAGTTTCTATTGTTGTATTAATTACATTTTATGTGTTATAACCATTTATTGTAATTGTTTTGAACAAATAAATAAATAAATAAATAAATTTTGTAAACATTTTAAATAAAGTAAAGAGAATGAACACATAGTTTTATAAAAGTCTAGTTGTGAGCCAGAGTGATGAAGGTGTTTGGTTGTTTACTATTGATTATGTGGCCTGTCAACACCGAGGTGTTGGTTCGAATCTCACAGCAGGGAAGGTGTGCTTGACTCCAATCTTAATAGACAAAGGTTTGCGAGTTTTTACAGAAGGTCAAGGGTTTTCTCTGGGTACACAGGCTTCCTTCCTCAATATAAACTGGATACAAAGATATACACATGTAGATGCAAAATTGCTTAAAATAGTATTTCATTCAAACAAAACTAAAAATAAAAGTCAGTGTGGAAGATGAATTACTAGTACCAAACAGTTATATTCAAATGGTTTCAATTATAAAAGAGTACAATTTAAAATTTTGTCGAGCTAATTATTTAATGATTTTGACAATTCAACTCTCCCAGCATGCTAATAAATTGTTTTTTATATTATTTGCTGGTCTTTGCACCAAGTAATAAATAATCATTTAATTGGCTTTTTACGCACAGTTTATGCCTCAATACAAAAATGTAAAGCTTTATATATTGTTATTTTTAGCTGTAATAATGGTTATTAACCAATTACACAAAGTCTAAATATACATACACCATACTACCAATGAAGCTATGTGCTGCATTCTAAAAAAAAAATCATGTATCATCCAGGGATGACATTACTATAATATTTGGGGGCAACTGGTTTTAAAAACTCTACTTGCAGAAAGCATGATTTTGAAATCCTGACTTTTTCCGGTCCATGTCCATTAAACTTTTTCTGATCCCTGTCAGATACCGCTTTACCCTACATACACATTTAAAGACAAAAATTTTTTCAAGTATACGTCCTACCTGTGTATTGGTCTTATCTGTGTGTTTCTTACATCTTTGTATTGACCACATTTGTAGAAAGGGTTGCATCTTTGTATTGTATTGGTGTGTTTGTGTATTGGTCTCATCTGTGTATTGCTAACATCTTTGCTTTGACCACATCTGTGTATTGCTAACATCTTTGCTTTGACCACATCTGTGTATTGCTAACATCTTTGCTTTGACCACATCTGGGCCTCAGTTTAAAAAAACATCTCAAATTGAGAGTTCCTCAAATGCTTGAATTTTTCCATAAATTTGAATTTCGTAGCAATCTGATTGGCCAATATTTGAGTTGAAGATGAGTTGAGGAAATTCTCAAATTTGAGATGTTTTATGAAACCAGGCGAGTGTGTTGCTAACATCTTTGTTTTAACCACATTTGTGTATTGCTAACATTTTGTATTGACCATATTTGTGTATTGCTAACATTTTGTATTGACCACATTTGTGTATTGCTAACATTTTGTGTCGACCACATTTGTGTATTGCTAACATTTTGTATTGACCACATTTGTGTTTTGCTAAAATTTTGTGTTGACCACATTTTGTATTGACCACAGTTGTGTATTGCTAACATTTTGTATTGACCACATTTGTGTATTGCTAACATTTTGTATTGACCACTCATGTTTCCTCTGAAGGTTTCAGACAATGTTATAAGTCATGCTTAAAAAAGGCCTTTACATGTCTTTGCTGATAAAGTAGCAACTAAAAAAAAGTTTTAAAAAAAGGTAATTTATATTCTCATATCTGTAAGCACTGAAGTACTTTACATTGCACTTGTAGTTGCATAAACAAATGTGTGAAGGGTCGGCTCTGTAGAGACTATTGGTCAAAATCGAAACTAAGATTAAAAATTGGAATCCATTTCATACATGTATGTTTCAACAGCTTTTGTAACAACAGAACTAAGCATCTTGACACCACCTACTGTGGTTCTGGGAACTGAGCATCCTGACACCACCTACTGTGGTTCTGGGAACTGAGCATCCTGACACCACCTACTGTGGTTCTGGGAACTGAGCATCCTGACACCACCTACTGTGGTTCTGGGAACTGAGCATCCTGACACCACCTACTGTGGTTCTGGGAACTGAGCATCCTGACAGTACACCACCTACTGTGGTTCTGGGAACTGAGCATCCTGACACCACCTACTGTGGTTCTGGGAACTGAGCATCCTGACACCACCTACTGTGGTTCTGGGAACTGAGCATCCTGACACCACCTACTGTGGTTCTGGGAACTAAGCATCCTGACACCACCTACTGTGGTTCAGAGAACTAAGCCTCTTGACACCTCTGGGGTTCTGAGAACTAAGCATCCTGACACCTCTAAGGCTCTGAGAACTAACCATCCTTATACATGTACATCTGGGGTTCTGAGAACTACATGTACAAGTTAGCAGCCCTGTCATGTCTGGGGTTCTGAGTTAATATTAGAACAAACATACATGTAGTATCTGACTGTATGGAGAATAATGTTACATGTACAGGAAAGGGTATATAGTACCTGGGCCACGTTGAACTATTCATGCCTTATGTTATAAATTCAAACTTGAATACATTATGTACAAAAATACTACTTTATATGAGTGCTCCAACTAACAGAGGAATTTACTAGACAGAACAGAATGACACAAAATAAAGGAAAAATAATGAGAATATTAATTCTATGTTTATTTTCAGATGACTATACTATACAGCTGTGTCTCTCGTGGTACAACGATATTGTGCAGTCATTCTAATGCAGGTGCATCATTCGAGAATGAGGTAACTTCTATGTTACCTAATATCCCAACAAGGAATGATGGGAAGACAACCTATAAATCAAACAGGTGGGTTCAGTATTTTAGGAACTAAATAGTGATCTACATGTACTAGTACACATGTACATGTATATACAATATACTTTGTACTGGTGCCTTATCTGCAAGTTATAATTAATAACCAGTTTGTTTGTTGTCTTTTACAGATTAACTTATGTTCTAATATACGGTTTTGAGAAAGATGGTGTGATCTTCCACGAGTGATAGAAAATATATGTCTTTTCCTAATGGAGTGCAGTGCAACGAGCAAAATGAAATAAAAAATTTCTGTCACAAGTGGAAGATCACACTGGCTTTCTTCCATAAACCATCAACTTTCCCATTGCAATATCCCATAGACTCTCCATTGATTAAGATTCCATCGTCTCCAACATTCAATCAGAACGCTAAAAACAAGAATGTTGATATGTTACTATATCAACGTTTTTGTTTTAGGCATTTTGATTGGATGACACAAGGAGTACAGATGTGTGGGCATGAGTTCATCTGTACAGAGTCATCAGAAATGTGCGATTTATGAAATATGAAACCAACTAGACAATACAACATGTTCTTTAGTAAAACAGTTGTCTGAATTTACTATAATTCCGTCCTAAATAATATACACATGACTGATTGTATACAAACAAACTTGGAGCTTATAATAATGGCAATATGTTGTTAAGTGGCTGCATTTCAAGGTTAAAACAAGGTTTAATGTTGAACCAGAATAAGAACAGATATTTGTGAGTTTACCTGCAACTGGTACATTTGATCTAGTATCTATTTGCATGGTTTCATGTATATGTTTATTTATCAATTACTGGTTGTTTTCAGAAATGGTAAGATTGGTGGTAAGCATTTATATACATATGCTTACTATCGTCAGGATCTTGGGCCTGGAAGTGGCAGAAAACCTTATTCAACCAAAACAAAAACAAACTCGGCCATGAACAAGGCATGTGAAATGTGTCTTGCCCCAGTGTCATAAAACTTCTCAATTTGAGATTCCTTATTAAATCCTTGAATTTTTACCTCAAATTTAAAATTATCTGCAATCTGATTGGTCAATATTTGAGTTGAGGATAAGTTGAGGAAGCCCTTAAATTTGAGATATTTTATGAAAGCAGGCCCTATACTCTCCCAAAAATAAAGCAATGTAAGGTTTTAGTCTGATTATTTGTGACACCTAGCTAGCTGTATAAGTAACTATATCTATGGTACTTTTATTCTGCAGTGGGTACTTGTATGCAATAAAGGATGTTGAATAGGTACTTAATTCATGTACGTGTACATGTAATGAGTAAAAGACAAATATTCATATATTGTATCCTTGCACTATACATGTAGGTCAATGGTACATACAATTTTCTTTTTGTTATGTGTAGTAGAAATAGTCAAATTTTAGCATCTTAGTGACATTTCAGGGTAAAAACAATATATGTACATGTTTGTGTCTAGAATTTATGTGTACTTGTTCGGCTTGCTACTAGTAAGTTCCTTCCCCTTTAAACTTTAATGCATGTTATGCAAAACATCTGTTATTCTCCTACTAATAGCTTTGTTCTGATAGTAATTTTCAAAATACTGGTGTTAGTCCTGTGAAAAAATTGTATTACTTTTATCGTTATGTAATTATATTTATTGTTCTCCCCCCCCCTTTTTTTTGTTTAATTGAGTTTTCACATTTTCACATCAAGCATGCATCCTGTTATTATGTCCTAATTCATATTTGTTTTGTAACTTGTATAATTGTTTACTCTCTGTCAGTATATCTATGTATGTTAGCATAATTGTTGTTTGTTTTTATTCAGCTGTTAAATGCTTTGTTCTGGCTATATGAATGACCATCTGTTTTAGCTCCTACTTGTTTGGGGGGTAAATAGGAATCACCCTGTCTGTCTGTCTGTCCACATCCCTTGCAAGCGCAACTCCTCCTGAACCGCTTGATGAAATTTAATGAATCTTAGCCTAAAGGCAGTACATTATATGTAAATGTGCATGAAGGATTTTTATTGACCTCAAATATCATTAAGGGGAGATAATTGGACTTGAAAGGGAAGCCGTGGGTATTGCTTCGTGAGCATGCTCACAGTCCACACCTGTTATAACAATTTTCAAAAACAACTCCTATTACAGTTATCATGTTTTTGCTTATTGCTCCAGGTTAAAACTAATCAAAATTGCAAACCTATAAATTAGAAACAGTGTCACATCTAGGTTTGGGCAGGGCTCGAATCTGTAAGTCTGGTTTTTTTCTAAAAGGTATACTACTGGGTAGTTCTGAAAGTAAAATGTGGTAATAGGGAACTGTTTTTTTTAAACAGTATAAAAATTCTGAAATAAAGAGGGAGTAGCTTTTCAAAAACAAGTATTAAACTCTCACTACCCCCATTTTTAGCTCACCTGACCCAAAGGGTCATGTGAGCTATTGTTATCACTTTGCGTCCGTCGTCGGCGTCGGCGTCTGTATACTTTTTACATTTTAATCTTCTTCTCTGAAACCACTTGGCCAATTGAAACCAAACTTGGCCATAATGTTCATTGGATGGACCTTTACAAAGTTTGTGTTTTTTATTTTGATTGGTAAACCAATATGGCTGCCACCTCAAGACTTAGTTTAACATAGGACCCTATGGGAAAAAAGTTAAAAAGGGCTTCTTCTCTGAAACCGTTTAACCAATCAAAACAAAACTTGCTAGCAATATTGTTTGGATGGTCCTCTATAAAGTTTGTGTTTTTGATGGGAATTGGAAATTCAAAATGGCAGCTACCGCAGGACTTAGTTTAACATAGAACCCTATGGGAAAAAGTTTTAAAAGGCTTCTTCTCTGAAACCGGTTAATCAATGGAAACAAAAACTTACTAGCAATATTGTTTGGATGGTCCTCTATAAAGTTTGTGTTTTTTATGGCAATTGGAAATTCAAAATGGCTGCCACCGCAGGACTTAATTTAACATAGGACCCTATGGGAAAAAGTTTGAAAGGCTTCTTTTCTGAAACCGGTCAACCAATGGAAAGAAAACTTACTAGCAATATTGTTTGGATAGTCCTCTATAAAGGTAATGTTTTTTATCCCAATCGGAAATTCAAAATGGCCACCACCGCAGGACTTGGTTTAACATTCGACCCTATGAGAAAAAAGTTTAAAAGGGCTTCTTCTCTGAAACCGTTTAACCAATCAAAACAAAACTTACTAGCAATACTGTTTGGATGGTCCTCTATAAAGCTTATGTTTTTTATGGCAATTGGAAATTCAAAATGGCTGCTACCGCAGGACTTAGTTTAACATAGGACCCTATGGGAAAAAGTTTTTAAAGGCTTTTTTTCTGTAACCGGTTAATCAATGGAAACAAAAACTTACTAGCAATATTGTTTGGATGGTCCTCTATAAAGTTTATGTTTTTTATGGCAATTGGAAATTCAAAATGGCCGCTACCGCAGGACTTAGTTTAACATGGGACCCTATGGGAAAAAGTTTTTAAAGGCTTTTTCTCTGAAACCGGTTACCATAATCAATGGAAACAAAAACTTACTAGCAATATTGTTTGGATGGTCCTCTATAAATTTTGTGTTTTTTATGGCAATTGGAAATTCAAAATGGCCACTACCGCAGGACTTAGTTTAACATAGGACCCTATGGGAAAAAGCTTTTAAAGGCTTCTTCTCTGAAACTGGTTAATCAATGGAAACAAAAACTTACTAGCAATATTGTTTGGATGGTCCTTTATAAAGTGTATGTTTTTTATGGCAATTGGAAATTCAAAATGGCCGCCACCGCCGCAGGACTTAGTTTAACATAGGACCCAATGGCAAATAAAAAAATTTTCTCTATACAACGGGTTAACCAATGAAACAAAGCTTTCTAGTAATATTGTTTGGATGGTCCTATTTAAAGTTTATTGAAAATTACAGGACTTACTTTAACATCAGGGAAATGCCATCTTCATTGCCTATAAAATCAGGTGAGCGATACAAAAACCATTCTTTCCTTTTGACAAATCCTGGATCTGCCTCTATACCAACGAGAATGTATTCTCATCATATATCCAGAACCATATATATGTCCTTTATTTTGAGCACTACTAATTGTTGTGGTTTGTTTTCAGTTATTTATATCACTGTGTGGTAGACAATGGCATTATTTATTTATGTGCTGCCAAACCAGAGTTTGGGAAACAACAGTCATATAACTTCCTGGCAGAGGTAGTAACCAATTACTATAGTCTATTTTACCTGCTTGTTGATTGGATTATTTTACCTGTTTGTTGATTGGTCTGAACAGTTTTTTCATACATACATACATGTATTGAATTTTTTCAATGTTGTCATACATATATTGAAGCCATTCAAAGACAAAATCAAAATACAAAATATATGTCCTGTCTAAAGCATTAAAACCATCAAATTTCCAAATATTTCCTGGTTCTTATTAATTATGTTACCTGGATATTTGGTTCATTGTACCATAAACATCCTGGTTCTTGTTATGTAATGCAAACTGACCATTCAATTCATATGAATTATCAACAACATTTTGCTATTTCATCCTGACCTAAAAAGTATATTTCTGGGATTACTGATTTTTGTGTTATTTAAACATTCATTTTTCCTGGTTTTTTTTGTTTTTGTTTTCAAGATTAAAAGAAAGTTTCAAGGTGGTATGACTGCCATGAAGGCAGTAAATGCTGGTTCCCATGAACTGGATAGTGACTTTAATATGGTTCTTGCACAAGATATGGTAAGTTACTGTCACGGAAAGTGTTGGGATGTGAATCTTATATTCATTTATTTATTTTTTTATTTTCAGGCTCTCCCTCTTTAATTTTGAAATTAAAAATAATATGAAAGGAACATAACAAATATATAAATGGATATAAAACTAAGACATAAGCTGTAATAACCAAATTTTTTTACAGGATTGAATGTTTAATTATAAGTCCCTAAAATTTTGTTAGGCATGATTAAGCCAACTAATTATACCCCAACAAAGTTGTGGAGGGGTACACGTTTTTGATGGGTCTGTCAGTCCTATTCGTGTAAGCACAACTCCCCTGTACTATTGATCAGAATTTATGAAACTTGGTAGGAAACAAGAACACATTAAGTAGGTGTGCATATCAACAGAAAATTAAGATCTGGTATTTTGTGTACGAGTTATTCCTCTTTTGAACTCGGAAGATATTTCAAAATATATGTATTTTAAAACAAATTATAAGCATTCTCTGAAAATTAATGATCAGAATTTAAAAAAACTATGTAAGAATGAAGGACGCCATATGTAGTTGTGTATGCTCCTTGAACTTTTTAATTTCGCAAAATATATCTATGTTAGTGCTAGCTCTTCTCCTATTAACCTACTGATCAGAATTTTATGAAATTCTGTAGGAATGAAGGACACCATATGTAGTTGTGCATATCAACAGAAGGTTTTTATTCGATAATATTTGTAGGAGTTATTCCCATTTGAACTTACAAATTACTCAAAATATAACTATGAAACAACTCGTAAATGCTTCTTCTCTTTAACTACTGATCAGAATTTTATGAAACTTGGTAGGAATGAAGAACACCAAATGTTGTTGTGCATATCAACAGGAAGTTGTAATCTGATATTTTCTGTAGGACTGTGCTCCTTTGAACTTATAATTTTTTTTAAAATATATGTATGTTACAATTTGTAAGTGCTTTTCCTTTGAAATACTGATCAGAAGTTGATGAATCTTGGTAGGTAGTTGTGCTTATCAACAGGAAATTATGACCATACATTTTTGTCAGTTATGCTTTTTTGAACTTAGAAATTTCTCAAAATATATGTATGAAACAACTCATAAGTGCTTATACTCAGAATCTACTGATCACAAATTTATGGAACTTGATAGGTATGTGGGAGTGTGGGGTATGTGAGCATGCTCACTAAGGTTCTTTAATTGTTGATGTAATGAAGTTGCTAGTTCTATTCTTTGACTAATAATTTTTGGTGGGTACCTCACATTTAGTAGGATTCGCCAACAAAACTTCTCATCATGTTTTATCTGAAAAATTGGAAATTTTCTAAAAAATTTATTCAATGCAATGAAAGATTCTGTGGCTAAAGAAATATTAAGTCCGATTGTATAGACATGATATAAAGGCTATAAATTTGTCATAAGGTGCAATTTTTATTGTTTTCTGTCTATAAGTAACATGTTTGTTTGTTTGAATGGTGTTTAACACCATTTTCAGCATTTTTTCAGCTATATCATGGCATCCTGTTTTTATTGGGAGAGGAAGCCTGAGTACCCGGAGAAAACCCCCGACCTGTGGTAGGTATAAGTAACATGCAGACAGCTCTGGGTAATCTACAGTTTATTTTGTTGTGTATTTGTGTGTATTGTATGTGTTCTTCAGTCTGCAGTTTGATCTTAGAAAGTCTGTATTTAGTTGTCTTAATATTGCATGAAATTCCCATCAAATAAAATTCCAGTAAAAAGAAATCTAATAATACATGTATATTATATGAAGAAATGTACATGTATTAAATAAGACAGTTTGAAGATTTCAGAAAAAAGGCATGTCATGGTTATTTTATTGGAATGATGTCTTTGCTTTACATAATTGTCTTTTTCTTTTTTTTCAGGAACGGTATTCTAAATCAGACAATGTTTCCAAGCTGAGGTCACAGGTCGACGAGGTTAAAGATGTTATGACACAGAATATTGAAAGAGTTTTGGAGAGAGGTGAAAGACTAGATGATCTGGTCGACAAAACAACAGATTTAGAAGCTAGTGTAAGATTATTCAAAAATAATTTTGAAATAACAACAATAACGAAAGATTTGGGAATCAATACAAAATCAAATAGGTCTTTGTTCATACAACTTTCTAATTTAGAATTAAAACCTAAATTTTAATTAATAAAGTCAGACTGAAATTTTGGTTAGGAAAAATCGGTTATTCATTTTCAGCAAATTGCCACAGGTTTTGAGTAATGTGACCAATTCTAAGTTAGGTTTACACAGGATTAAGATTTATTCAGCTTTAATTAAGACTGGTTTCACTATAAATATCGAAATTCAATCATTCAGCTTTAATTAAGACTGGTTTCACTATAAATATCAAAATTCAATCATCTTTATCCATTAAAAGACGGACATGTTATCAAGATTTTCCAATAATTCAGGACAATATTAAAAGCAATTTTTTATTTTTGTTATTTTGTCCTATAGAACACCATATATTTTCCTATTTCCCATCAATTTATAATTCATGTCACTGACGTGGAAGCCTATACAATTTTAATCATTTTGATGTATAGATGATGCTGTTAAAGCTTACAATATATAAGTTCTAACTAAACTAATGTGACGTGCCTAAAATATGTCTCCGACAATCTTTACATCATAGAAAAGTATATCTGTAATGGAAGGAATTAATATTGTTATGGTATCGACACATGTTAAAGTTTAAGGTATCCGACCCATAAATGAAGTTGCCATTTAATTTTATTACTTGACCTAGAAATATAGCTGTATTAAATCAATTTATTTTGCTAATGATACAAAATATATTGTTTTACTTTGATTCAATGTTATCAACAAATGTAGTTTTGATTTTTAAACAGTTAATAGTTATATAGTATTACTGATGTTTGACTGATACTTCCAAGGTCTGCTGCATTAAAAATCAATCTACATCTAGGACGCCAGTTATGGTCACTTGGTCAATTGTGGTCTGGATACCTTAAGAGGCTGTGTTCAATCCTGTCAGGTCAAACCGATGACCTCTAAACTTGGTGTGCATATGCTGCAAATTCATTAGTTAATAATTACAGTGTTTTGTTGTTTTTGTCTCGCCTGCGACGAAAGTTGCTGGAGGCGAGACATATGTATGGGAATCCGGCGGCGGCGGCGTAAACACTTGACATCTTGCTTCATATCTTTGTAAGCCCAAGCCCTAGGTCCATCAAATTTGGTCCAGAGGTAGCTTATGATGAGTACTTGCCGGTCAGTCACCTGTCACCTGACCTTGACCTCAATTTCTCGGTCCAGTGACTACATTAAAGTTTTTGGGTTACGACAGTTCCTCTGTAACTATGCATGGTAGGATGACAATATTTGGTGTATAGGTTGCTGATGACTAGTACATGACTGTCTGGTAGGTGTCACCTGACCTTGACCTCAATTTCACTGTCCAGCGACTACGTTAAAGTTATTGGGTTACAACAGTTCCTCTGTAACTACGCATGGTAGGATGACAATATTTGGTGTATAGGTTGCTGATGACTAGTACATGACTGTCTGGTAGGTTTCACCTGACCTTGACCTCAATTTCACGGTCCAGAGACTACGTTAAAGTTTTTGGGTTACGACAGTTCCTCTGTAACTACGCATGGTAGGATGACAATATTTGGTGTATAGGTTGCTGATGACTAGTACATGACTGTCTGGTAGGTGTCACCTGACCTTGACCTCAATTTCACGGTCCAGCGACTACGTTAAAGTTTTGGGGTTACGACAGTTCCTCTGTAACTACGCATGGTAGGATGACAATATTTGGTGTATAGGTTGCTGATGACTAGTACATGACTGTCTGGTAGGTGTCACCTGACCTTGACCTCAATTTCACGGTCCAGCGACTACGTTAAAGTTTTGGGGTTACGACAGTTCCTCTGTAACTATGCATGGTAGGATGACAATATTAGGTGTATAGGTTGCTGATGACTAGTACATGACTGTCTGGTAGGTGTCACCTGACCTTGACCTCAATTTCACGGTCCAGCGACTACGTTAAAGTTTTGGGGTTACGACAGTTCCTCTGTAACTACGCATGGTAGGATGACAATATTTGGTGTATAGGTTGCTGATGACTAGTACATGACTGTCTGGTAGGTTCCACCTGACCTTGACCTCAATTTCACGGTCCAGCGACTACGTTAAAGTTTTTGTATTAGGACAGTTCCTCTGTAACTATGCATAGTATGGTGACAATATTTGGTATACAGGCCGCTGCTCATAATTAATGCTATTAACGTAATGCTTATGACGAAATTTATTTTCGTTACTGATGCGGAATTCAGGCGAGACGTTTTTCTGTGTCCACACTTGTTTTTAAACTTAATACTGCTGGGAAGCAGGTTGTTTTTTTTATCCATTATCATTGGATAATATTTACCCACCGCAGTATGGTTATATTTTCATTATACGTCGGTGCAATCTTAAGTTGCAGACGACAATAAACTTGTGATTTCAATTGTAATTATTTGCATACCTTTCATTTTTGCACATGTTGCAACGTATAAAAAAAGAAGATCAGATTTCTGTGAAAAATTATTTTTAAAATATTTTATTTCAGGCTGCTACCTTCCAGACAACAGCAAGAAGAATCAAAAGAAAATATTGGTGGAAAAATACAAAGATGATGTTGATACTTATACTGGTTGGAATTATCATAGTTGTTATAATTGGTGTGTTAATTGCATATGGTGCAGGAGCATTTGATCACAAAACATCCAATAACGCTGTCACCACTACAAAATCACCTGTTGGATGAAGTTTCTCTAACCAGTTCATTTATTATGTTGATATTTTGATTACTGAATAACTTTGACGTCTCAAGAACTGACAGTTTTGTTCACATTTTTTTCAAGTTAGTTACATGTATCTCCATCGTTTTTGCCTAGTAAATGACACAGTCAACAAAGACAAACTGACATAATTTTCTCAGCTCAGTAATATACTAAAGCCTATGTTTTTAGCAGAGGTTGGACTTTACAGTATTTTTTACCAACTAAAAAGGTTTTTGTTAATGCTTTAATTAAATCTCTAATTGTAGTCATGAGATAACTTTTGTTTTAAAGATTCAGTAAATACAGTATTGTTAATAATTGTTTATGTATTATAATTGTTTTAAATTTTGGGGCTTTTCCAGGAAAAAATGTAAAGGGTGGTCATTAAAACGCAGGTTTTTATGTTTTCATTGGTAGGAGGAGTTGAAAATATTTTGGTGGGTGTAAAATAATCACGGTTGTCTGTGTTTTTCTGTTTCTATTTTGCCCAACACAGTGCTTTTCGGCATCATTCGCATGATTTTTGTACTGATGATTTTGTGGGAATGAATGCAAGGAGAATAACTGATCATCATAAACTTTTGAATGGATTACCCCCCAAAAGTTACGAAAGGGACTGGTTGCCAATTTTCTATATTGCTCTGCTCTCTTACTAACCAGATGTTGTAAAAGCCCAAGTATACCTAAAATGTAACCACATGGCAGATGAAGCAAAAAGGAACATTGAAGAATTGAATGTTGACGTTCTATCTCAATATTCAGATCAATTTAGGGGTAATTTTATTATTGTATATTTTAGTGGTGGTACCCCCTTTTTTATGCCCCGTCTCGACATGCCAGAGGGGCATTAAGTTTTACTCATGTCCATCCATCTGTCTGTCTGTCCGTACGAACAATTTGAAATTTCGCAGGGTGGTTCAGTATCACAAGTTGTAGGTCCTGTCGGACAACTACTTCCTGTTTGTGACTGGGCCGATATGAAAATGTGTTAACACGAGTATGAAAATTTCCGTCAAGCTTTTCTCAGAAACCGTACATGAGAACAATTTGAAATTTTGCAGGGTGGTTCAGTATCACAAGTTGTATGTCCTAAGCTACTTTCAGACCTGTCAAACATTTAATTCCTGTTTGGGACTTCATTTAGCAGGGGCATCTTCAATTTTTTTAGCTGAGTTCTGACCCCCCTGTACATTTTTTCTGGAAAAGCCCTAAGCAACTAATAGATGCAGAAGCCTGATATTTTGCATATGGCTTTATCCAATAGTACCATATGTTGTATAGCAATTTTATGCTCCTTGGTCATCTACTTCCTGTTTACCAAATACTTTTTGTGTAAGCAGGGGTATGACTAGTGATCTTTAGCTCACAGACTCTCTTTTTGTTTTTAACTATGTTAATGTAAGCATTTAAATCAAAGACAAGATAGTTGCAGCTAACTTTCTTATACAGATTTACATAATATTTACAGCATAGTGAGTACATGTCAAATTGTTTATGTTGTCAGATTTTTTAAGTTGCGCCTATTGTTGTACTATTGGTACCATTATATGTTGTATATTGTATTGTCTCAAGGCAAAATGACATTAGAATTAGATATACATCACAAAGCTTAGAATTATCCTATCCATACAAAACACACCTAAGGCATACAACATAGTTTTTATAATTTAAAATACAAAAAGGATACATGGTCAAAACCAAAAATAAGATTTATGGAGCTTTCTTCTTCTGTATATTCACCTCTGTCATCCTTAAGTCTTAAAGACATGTAGGCTTTATAGGACAAGCCAAATGGGTCTGACACAGTATCTTGTGTTACCTCCCCTTGTTGACATTTTGTACAGAATGCCTTGTATTTATTTCTCTTGATACCAAGAATTGCATATGATTTGTGTGTATTGGAATAAATTCTAAAACAATACCCTGTTCATCTGACATGTTGTTTTTAGACCATGAATTAAATTCCTGAAATTGATTATCTATCTACATTATACAATACTCACACTCATTATTCTTATACAGTAATTTACATTTTGCATTGTTACCAAGGCGATAATATATAATTTTTTTACAGATTTGAACACAAAATTCTAATGTATACAATCAGGATGTATTTAATATTTCATTGTTTTTCTAGTTCTACAATCTTATGACATGTAAATAATTTATTAAATTAACCATCTAATTTTGCCCCTTGATGTGCATGTGACAACACAAAATTTGTGATTTGATGTCCTGCAAAAGAAAGTAGGGGACTTAGAGATTTTCTGTTTGTACGTCCCTCGGTCCCACCTCAGGTTTACCTTTGTGTTAAAGCTTTCCTTTTATGATGATGCCTTCACATCTTCATGAAACTGGATTCAGTTACAAGAGGATTACATTTCTTCACTTGCTAAATTCCATAGGACCAACTATTTTACGCTTGGTGAACCTAGAAAATGGGTTGTTTACCAATAGTGGTATGTGCTGTGTGCTTTTAGGTATATATATTTTTTTTTAGCTCACCTGACCCAAAGGGTCAGTGTGAGCTATTCTCATCACTTTGCGTCCGTCGTCGTCGTCGTCGTCGTCGTCGTCGTCTTCGTCGTCGTCGGCCGTAAACTTTTTACATTTTAATCTTCTTCTCCACAACCACTTGGCCAATTGGAACCAAACTTGGCAGGAATGTTTATTGGGTGGTTCTTAACAAAGTTTGAGTTTTTGGTGCTGATCAAATATGAAACATGGCTGCCAGGGCCATTAATGCGTTCTGATTGGCTGAAATTCAAAAATCTTCTTCTCATAAACTGCTTGGCAGATTGATTTGAAATATTGCAGAAATGTACCTTAGATGGTCCTCTACAAAGTTTGAGTTTTTTGTGCCGATCCAAAATCCAAGATGGCCGCCATCGCAGGACATAGTTTAACATAGGACCCTATAGGAAAAACATATAAACAACTTCTTCTATGAAACTGTTCCACACAATGAAGCCAAATTAATAAGGAAATGAAGGTTGCATAATTATCTTATTGTTTTGGGTTTTTCGAGCCAATTGCAAATTCAACATGGCTTCCAGGGCCATTAATGTGTTCTGATTGGCTGAAATTCAAAAATCTTCTTCTCATAAACTGCTTGGCAGATTGATTTGAAATATTGCAGAAATGTACCTTAGATGGTCCTCTACAAAGTTTGAGTTTTTTGTGCCGATCCAAAATCCAAGATGGCCGCCATCGCAGGACATAGTTTAACATAGGACTCTATGGGTTAAACATATAAACAACTTCTTCTATGAAACTGTTCGACACAATGAAGCCAAATTAATAAGGAAATGAAGGTTGCATAATTATCTTATTGTTTTGGGTTTTTCGAGCCAATTGCAAATTTAACATGGCTTCCAGGGCCGTTAATGTGTTCTGATTGGCTGAAATTCAAAAATCTTCTTCTCATAAACTGCTTGGCAGATTGATTTGAAATATTGCAGAAATGTACCTTTGATAGTCCTCTACAAAGTTTGAGTTTTTTGTGCCGATCCAAAATCCAAGATGGCCGCCATCGCAGGACATAGTTTAACATAGGACCCTATGGGAAAAACATATAAACAACTTCTTCTCTGAAACTGTTCCACACAATGAAGCCAAATTAATAAGGAAATGAAGGTTGCATAATTATCTTATTATTTTGGGTTTTTCCAGCCAATTGCAAATTCAACATGGCTTCCAGGGCCATTAATGCGTTCTGATTGGCTGAAATTCAAAAATCTTCTTCTCATAAACTGCTTGGCAGATTGATTTAAAATATAGCAGAAATGTACCTTATGTGGTCCTCTACAAGGTTTGAGTTTTTTGTTCCGATCCAAAATCCAAGATGGCCGCCATCACAGGACATAGTTTAACATAGGACCCTATGGGAAAAACATACAAACAACGTCTTCTCTGAAACTGTTCCACACAAATGAAGCCAAATTATGAAGAAATGATTAATGGATATTTATCTTATTATTTTGAGTTTTTTGAGCCAATTGCAAATTGAACATGGCTTCCAGGGCAACTAATGGGTTCTGATTGGCTGAAATTTCAAAAATCTTCTTTTTACAAACCGCTTAGCAGATTGATTTGAAATATTGCACAAATGTACCTTAGATGGTCCTCTACAAAATTTTAGTTTTTTGTGGCGATCTAAATTCCAAGAGGCCACCACGGTGGAACACAGCTTAACATAGGACCCTATGGGAAAACCATACAAACAGCTTCTTCTCTGAAACTCAGTTCCACACAATTTAACCAAATAATGCAGAAGTGATAGTAATCTTATTATTTTAAGTATGTTTCGAGCCGATAGGAAATTCAACATGGCTGCCAGAGCTGCAAATGCGTTCTGACTGGCTGAGATTTTAAAATTTGTTTTCTCACAAACAGCTTGGCAGATTTTAGGATATGTGATATTGTAATTTTGAGTTGTTTGTTTCGATCCAAAATACAAGATTGCTGCCACTATGGAACATCACTTAACATACTAACCTATAAAAAAACAAAAACTGCTTCTTCTCAGAAACACTCCTACTGCTGATTGTAAATTCAACATGGCAACATTCATAGAAACAGCATCTTCACATAAACTCTTTAGCATTTAATATCAAAATTTGCAAGAAAAGTATTGTCTTAAAAAGTTTTTTTGTAAGTCAGGTGAGCGATACAGGCTCTTAAGAGCCTCTAGTTAGTATTTGTTAAGATGTGTTTTTTTATTTTTAAACATTCTTATCCAGGAATACAGCTGTTTTAATCAATCTTAAGTTTACATTAATGATCACATCTGGGTCCTTTCAAAATTGTCTGCTATTATATTTACCAAAAAAAACCTTATAATTGTCCCAACTGTTTGATTGGATGTGTCTGTCATATTTTAAGAAAAACTTCTATACATATTTAATCTTACTGTATTATATTTATCTTGTACAATTATAGCTAATTATAATTTGTTGTTATGATTATTATTATTAGTAGTATTATTATTATTAATTGCTGTTATTTAATTATCCAAGCAGGTTTCCCCTACATAAGGACATTGCATCTTATTTTTCAGGACCACCCTAACAATACTTTCCAATCATCCAAACGTCAGCTATAATCAGGGTAGATTTGTACCATATTTCATTTATATATTGATGTCAAAAGGTTGGAAACCACTGTCTTTTAATTGTTTAAGATATTTAATGCCTTCAAGTTTTATATTGTTGATTTAATTAAAATGATTTAATTTCAATCATTAGACTTTTTATTTGTGAATACCAATTTAAAATACCCTAATGTCCAGTATTAGTGACTTCCTCTTTGCAAAACTAGAGTTCTGAATACATTTCTTATAATGGGCCTCAGTTGCTGGCTGTGTGTTAAGTGGTTGATTATGTACCTGCAAGTTCAGCAATACTAAATTTGCCTGTGCTTGATTGACATGGATTGCCAGATTTTCTACAAAAGGTTGGGTTTCAACAATTTTTTCCACATCCTTCCCCCCCCCCAAATAATAGATTGCATGCCATAATAGACTTAAAAATTGCTAAGATCATTTCTTGGATCTCAGGTAGATTAGGTGGCTAATTGGTTGACTTTTCAGTTTGATGTAGTTGTCAATTCTAAGGTGTGAGGTCACTCACCACTTTCTGATTTCTGAGATACAAATTAATATCTGACAATAGGATCAAGGCACTAGACAGTTTCTTATTGAGCAACAGTAAGAGTTGTTATTCCAACAGAAGATTTTTGTATTTGAAATTCCACAAAACATGTCAGACACACGAAATATTCTGTTTGAACAAAGGCAACTCCAGCACAAGGGAAGTAACTCGTTCATATGCACCCCTTCATAAGGGATATTTTCCTTCTTATTGCCTTTAGGGAGTAAATACTGATTAAGGAAGTAGCATACATATGATAGTTTTTGCGATCGGGAAGTAACTCCTACATCAAGGAAGTGAGTAGTGCTGAAGGGATGTAACTCCAACGTAAGAGAGCCAACTCGTGCTGAAGAAGTATAACCTCAGAAATTGAAAGATATGTTATATTTCAAACTGAAAGAATATCTTCAGAAATCGCTAAACAGCCAATACTTGTAAAGAAACTACAGCATACAAACCTTCCGCTGCCAAATTATTATGATTAGCATTTACAGGAAGTCATTTGAGGATTCTCGGACTATCCTCTTCTAAGTTGAAGTTTTTGGTGTCAATATAAATACTAGTTCACCACCACGGTGCAGCATAGCTAAACACGGAAACTTACGTCCAATACATTTATTTGTAATCATGCAGAATTGATGATTCTCCACGCCCAAAACGAAAATTGTTGGACCGTATAGGATAGTGTTCTAGAAATCCAAGATACCGCTCATGCAATTTTTAAAGAAACATTTGCACTGACATGTCATTTCACCGATATGTGGAAAATTAGTAATAAAATACGCGAACAATTCCAGAATAGCAGGTGCATAGCTTCAAAACATGTGCATTCTTTCTGTAAGAGATTTGGGCTGAAAACTAGAAGTTTCTTACACAAAATATATTTTGCACAATGTCACTATGTGACAAAGATTCTATTAAAGTGTATATATCAAATTCCATTCAGTGGTTTAGTGGAGTATCGGATAAGAGATGGCTACCTCCTCGTGTCCATGACAAAGTCCATGTTTTTCTATGAAAACCACAATTCTCATTCTTATCAAAATGTTAAATATCAGGTGCACAATTGCACTATGTGACAAAGATTCTGTGACATTTTCATCAAATCCAATCAGTGGTGGAGCAGGAAATGCGGATGAGAGATGGGTACCCCAAAGTAAAACGGACGTACGGACGGACATTCCCCCCCCGGGTTTTCAAGGGTATAAATAAAACAATACGTGGCCGTCAGTTGTCGTTTTTGTAATATTTTTTGAACATAAATAAAATTAATTTCACGTTTATTTATCTAAATTTCCTATAATATTTTATTTGTAAAATTTTGATTCCATTATTTCAAGATGTTTTGATATTTAATCCTGATTCAAGGTATCTAATATAATTTTAGGAGAGTACCTTTACATAAACTATTTTATAAGTTAATGTACATGTCATAACATATCAAGTGTCTTTTAGATGTATGACATATTTAGAATATGAGTTAAATATACAAACAGCTTTGTATATTGACACTGTTTAAATGTCATGCAATACAATACATGTTATTGAATCTTTAACGATCTTGTTTACAGCAAAATAAAGTATAAAGTATAGAGTCCTATAAAGAGGACCAGGCATTGAATGAACAATTAAAAATAACCTATACCAGTAAATAATTCTTTGGGTGTAACTAACACAATATTCTACACACATAATTGTGCCGTGATTTTATATTGGGAGCACCCAGAAACAATACTTAATCACAGCTAGAAGTATGTGGAAATAAAGATTATTAAAATATGTATAAAAAATTTTAAACATAGATTTAAAATAAACTAGAAAAGTAGTAACAGTAAAGAAATGAACAGGCTAATAACCAATATATCACACGATTGTATATTGGTTTAGTACACAATATTCGTTAAGTATATCGCCTTATGTTTTCTACAGTGCCAGATTTTTATTTTTCGTTTCTAGTAAACCAATCTAATTAAAATCAAATCTTTCAATTGCTCATGCGATATAGCAAAAGGGGGAGCAAGTGAAGACAGCGAAAGATTTAATTTTAATTAGATTGTTAGTAAATATGTTGATAATGTTTCAAAGTTATCTGATAAACTTTTATTACACTGATTATTGTCACA
The DNA here is from genome assembly GCA_944474755.1 of Limnoperna fortunei. NCBI lineage: Eukaryota > Metazoa > Mollusca > Bivalvia > Mytilida > Modiolidae > Limnoperna > Limnoperna fortunei. The sequence continues at coordinate 92,112,910 of OX104117.1, forward strand.
CGGGTTTATTTAGTTTGGTTTGAACAGGATCAGATCTTATTTAGGTACTTAGTACTGAAGAAGTAATCTATGTTCAACAATGCATGCTTGGTTGAACACGGTGACAACCGTGAATGATACACACAAAAACAAACCAAAAAAAAAAATGAACAAAGAGAGGAAACAGAGAAAGAAAGAGTTTGAGGTTCTATGAGCTTTATTTCGACTTGTCATTTCATTATTACAGTTTAATTAACAAAGATTAACGTTGCGTGGTGTAAAGTTTGGTTAAGAAATAATGCATGCACGGGGGGGGGGGGGGGGGGGGTAACTAAGGATACTTTTAGGTACAGGTCTGCGGACGGACATTTGAAAACCCACCCTATTCATATAGTTTCGGACATTATAAAACAGGATCTAATCATATATTGAATGATTAAATCAGACCTATTCATATATTTTATTACTGCACATCCCTATGGACAAAATAGTACATTCACTACCAAAATGATAAATTGATGTTAATGGAACACTTTGTTTGTAAAATCACTGTGGTTTACATAGATTTAATATGCTTAAGATGAGAATTGAGGCATGGATATATTTAGATAATTTACAACTACCAAATGACATCTCATCACATTACATCTCATCTAGATTAATAAACTATGAAATTCTTTTTGGCCAAAATATGCGCTGGGTAGGATTCAGGTGGGGTCGGCGGCGGCTGGATCCCCCTTAATTTGCCAAAAGCTTGGTACAACTTTCTTATATTATTTTATCAGGTCCAGACTCATTATTGTGGTTCCGAATTTGTTTTAAATTCGCGTTTCACTAATTTTAACTTACACCAGCGAGTAAAATGAAACGAATCATTTGAAAAGTATGCAAACATTTGTTCATGGAGCCTGCTTCGTGCTCTTGCTACGACTTCATTCGGTTCATATACGCTAAAAGATGCCGGATCATATTTTGTAACCAACGTTGACCCATTTAGTAGAATGCGTCTGGGTTCTTCTACTATGGTGTTGTGTCCCCAACCACCAAAGTTATAATGTGCTATGCTACATGTCCATTTTCCAGACTTGTAAACTTAATTTACGCCCAGTTACGCACCATGTTGCGAAATGCTCACAGTTATTGTCTAACAAGTAGTATTTAAAAGAACTCCAGTCAAATTCTCCTTTTTGAATTTCTCCTTTTTGATCAGCAAAGGCTTGTCCGATCGCTCGTTCTACTATTTCGGCTGGTTTAAAGATGGCAAAGGTGTTGCTGTATTTGTAGATCATTATTTTGTTCTTTTTAAAGTTTATTTTCTCAATATTTTTATTGATTTTAGCAAGTTTTGCTAAAGGATTAATCAGAGCTTTGAAGGTTCCACTGGTGGTATTTGTCACATGCACTATCTCGATACGTACCTCGCTATCACTTAAATCATCCTTATGCTGAAGGACATTAACTACAATGGCATGATGGTCGTATATCCGACCAACAAAAACTATGTGATCACCAGGTGTTATGTCTGATTTTGACAATACATAAATAGGCATCACACATTCAATGCATGTCACTACAGTGTTTGTCTTTCTATGGTCTTTTGTGTCTTCTGTAAGCCGAGGATGCACTTCCGTGGCTTGAGGATGCACTTCTGTGGCCTGAGGATGCACTTCTGTGGCCTCAGGATGCACTTCGGTAATTGTTAAACATTGTTGACAAACTTAGATAGAAATGTGTAAAAAAAAATCAATATATGGATAAATTAAGTAAATATTTTAATATGTAACAATTTAAACGTTTAACAGTGATGAAACAGCTAAATTTTGATAATAAAATACATCTATCAGGCATTGATATAATTTCTATTCCAGATTGATTATTTAAGTAAGTCTTGAAAGATCGTGTCTTTCAAAGCGTAGCTTTTTTAAATCATATTTAACATGTTTAAAGAGGCAAAACTGTGAAAAAATTAAGTTGCAGACTTAATCGTCCGGAAATGGAATATTTAAAGAACGCAATTAGTTCACAGATTGAAATAAATAAAATTACCACAATAATATTTAGCGAATGTGGAAGATACGTATAATATGCGCGGAATCACCGGATTGACAAACATCAGAGAAAGTTAGAAGTAATGTAAAGAATTTTCGCTTTGTTTAACTACTTTGAATACACACGCGTAAAAACAAAATGAAAAGACTGTTCCAGACATTGTTATTCATGAAAAAATCTTCAGAGATGAGACCTTAATATCTCTAAATAGATGTTAAAGTTACACCTTTTTAATTTTTTTACGTAATAATTATAAATGGTAGAAAAACTGGTGTAATCTATCATCAAATATCTCACGTCAGCAATTTGACGCATAAATATGTCTTATTTTTTCGTAAGAAAACGTTTGTGCATATATGGCGTAATTAGTTAGCTCGCAGATTATACGCATTATAGATCGCGAAACGCTGGTTCGAGTCCCGACGTTTTTCTTTTTGTTGTTGTTTTTTTTGAAGTCTACTTTCATTTGTCACATATTTAAGAAAGTTTGTATGATAAATGATAGTGAAGCGTCCAAAAATAGAATATTTTAAAGAACACAATTGGTACGTAAAGGTTGAAAAAATTATGTGTCTAAACTAATACCGAAAGTGGACGAAACGTATGACATGCGCGAAACACACGTTCCGACGAAGTAAACGTAAAGAATTTAAAAGAATTTAATTTTGTTTCGTTTGTATTCACTCGAACAACAAACTGATAAGACTGTTCTAGAAGTCATTTTTATTGAAGTAAAACATCTTCAGCGATCAAATCTCGATATGTCTCAATAAATGTTAATTTACACCATTATTTTTTATACGCAATAATTAAAGATGTTATAAAAACTACTAACCTATTAACAAATATATAACGTATGCAAAATGACAGTGCCGTAGGCAGCAGAGGATTCTCGGACTAGGAGTACACGTGCAATCAGTGCACCCCTTTTGTTTACGGCCTTGTATGACGCATAAATAAGTTGCTTATGAATGAAAATGTCTGTGTGTATGTGGCGTTTTTGCTTAACCCGTAGCTTGTGAATATTATACACCGCGAATCGATGGTTCGAATCCCGATGGTCTATGTTTATTTTCTATTTTGCTTGCTTTTATTAACAGGAAACGTCTTAAACATATATTGGTGTAACAACATCGAATGCCAGCGCGAGCATATTCTTTAACCTTGTAAAAGTCATCGTCGGAAACCCATGCACGTCCGGTCGCGTTCTCGCTTTGCTTCCACTTGGTGGTGGTAGCGGTGGTGGTAGCAAAGCGAGAACGCGACCGGCAAGTGGTAGCACAGCGAGAACGCGACCGGACGTGGGTTTCCGACGATGTGTTAAAGTAGATAAGGGACCAGGGGGGTTGGGACCCGTGCATTTCAAATTATCAGGTGTAAAAAGGGCTATGTCCTATCTCCCTAAAATACAAAAAAGTTGCCGTCCTACATCAGATGTGTTATAAAAATGTGTGTCCTATCTAGTGAATAATTTTATGGTTACAATTAAGTATTTATGTTTGTTAAACAAGTTGTGCGATTACAGTATATTGGTTTTTTCATTGATGATATTGTTATGAAAAAAACTAGCTGTCCTATCAGTGCTGAAAATAACAAAATTTGGAGTCCCATATATACGCCAGCATAAAAAGTATGTGTCCTATTGCATTGTGCACCGTCCCACCACCCCAAAAAATATTGACCGGTCCCTAAATATATATCATTACATGTGATAAAATAATAATTTACACGATAACAAGGGATATTTGTGTCATAAATGAAAACAAATTTATTTTTTATTTTCTACTTTATACTGTAAAATTATTTGCCCGTTAAGTTAAACGTTAGCATTTTTTTACTCGTGCTTGTTTTTTTTGGCAGTTAACATCAAGGAAACCACGTGAGATAATCTTTTATGGATAGCATAAACTATCGTAATACATATAAGTGAGTATTTAATACTTTTTAATTAAACACTACGCTTTGGATCTATATAATTTTCTCCTAACCATGCAAAAAAGATACAATAATTTCAGTACTTTTTACTGCTACTGTGGCGCTTGTATTTCAAGTTAATTATGTTTTGAATGTTGACCGATTTTTCACGGATTTGGACACAATGTTACCTTGAACATAGTGCAATCCGATTTAGAATTTCGAGCTTCAGCAGGCCAGTGGTACGTTATCCCGCCAGAGAAATGGGTATCATAGTATCATAGAAACTGTCACAAATCGAAGTCCAAGAAACCGGCAAACTACAGAACCAATAACCAAAAATGTAGTAATTACAGCAATGGCCCTGACTTGGTACAGGCATTTCAAAAGAAATGATGGGTTAAACCAGGTTTTATGGCATGCCCAATCTCCCGCTTCAGGAATAGTAATATACAAATGTAAAGTTTAAATATCAATGTCACAGTTAGGGGACTACGTTAAAATTATTTGAGTTCTGTCAGTTTCTCAGTAACCACGCATTGTAACATGACAATATTTGTTATATAGTTTGCTGACAAATAGTACATGCAAGTTTGGTAGGTGTCACCTGACCTTGACTAGAATTCATATCACTACGCTAATGTTTGTGGATAAGGTTACTTCTGTTGTAACTCTGCATGGTAGGATGAATGAGTGGCATGGCATATAGGTTCCTGTTGAATAGTACACGTTTAACAGTTTGTCTTACCAATAAGGTCACACAAAAATAATTTGTTTGACTTGATGGTATGCAGGATACCATCCTCCGTTTTTTTCCAGGAAATCTCAGAATAGATATTGCACTGATGGTAAAATTAACATTAATATCTTTCATTATTAACTCATAATTTCAATAAAATTATTAAATACTACGACAGACTTATAACCTTAATATCAAATCTCCTTATTAGGTGTTTAAACACAAAGTTTTCGATATAACGAGTTCGGTATAGGCAAACATAATGAAAATTCAATCTTTAACAAGGGAGGTAATTCTGACAAATCTATATTTTTATTACTTGTTTAACAGTTTTTTATCAACAGAAAAAAAACTTTTAATCCAGACAGCCCTTATTTAAAATTACCTTCTGCCTGTATCTTCTATCAATTTGTATATTGTGATAAAATTTGACGAAGAAATAGTGATTACCAAGTTTTGGTTTCAAAGCTTGTAATTCTCAAAAGCAAAGCATGAGAAAAGCATTCTTTTTTGCGAGATAAAGTTTTTCTATATTTATTTAAATCAGAACCTGCCTGTAACAGGTATCTATACATCTTGTGTTAACATTTGGTGAATATTTGATGAGCAGAACAGAAGTAAATTTACTGAAACCATCTTCAAATTAAAGCTGAATTGAAAATAGCCAATAGATTTGGCAAGCATGGAAGCACGTGAAGTGTATCGCGCATGCGCATGATAGCACCAAAATAAGACCATATTTTTAATGCTATGTCTGTATACTCAAATTACTGCAAAGATGATTTATTTTCAAGAGGGGGCAAAAAATGGTCCTTACCCTACCTTGTCCTTTCATTCAATAACGCTTTCTTGTTAAGATTGCATTGTTAAAATGAATATGTTACAACTGTATGACCATCAGTTCGCGAGCGTTATCGGTATAACCCGACCCCTTTATCTAGAAAATTTATTAAATAATTTTGAAACCGATGTCTTCCTGTAGAGAACACCTTTTTATATAAACTATAGGTTTCTTGTACTGAAACATTGGTAATCATCACAAAAATGTTTATAATACATAGCTTACATACATTCTTTATACAAATTCTTACCTCATTTTAGCAGGTCCAAACAAGGCGTACCTGTTACCTTGTTTACACAATACATAAATGCAAATGTTACTGATACTACATATGTATTTATATAAGTTCTTCCGGGGAGCTGTGTTGTGCAATACAAAAGAATGGTTTAACCCACGTATATCAAATATCCCGACATAATTAATTTATGTATTCGTGGGCTGAAGATATTCGGGTATTTGTTGTATATAAATTTACTGTAACCGCATATTTTCTATAACGTAAACGCCATGTTTAATTTGTTATTATTTTTAGTAAATAACCAATTTTGTTTGTTTGTTTGTTTGTTTGTTTGTTGGTTTGTTTTAATGGGGTTTCAGCAATTTTTATGCGCACTTTTATGACAGACGAATGTTTGTCGCGCCGTCTGCCCGTCTGTCGTCCACATGTCGCACCGTATCTTGAGAATACATTCAAAGATTTTCTTCAAATTGCACACAGTTGGGTTCTTTTTAATTTGTTAGGTGGGGTCTCGGTGGCCGGGCGGTTGAAATAGTTCGTCTACTGATGATCACGTGGTCTGTAAACACTGAGATTGCGGGTTCGAGTCTCACTGCGGGCAGGGTATACTCGACTCCAATCTTAACACCAATTCTCCATAAGGATCAAAGGATTTCCATATAGGGTGAGACATGACATGTCTCAGATTTTGCTGATTTTCATTTTATAAGTTGAAATTGACCATTACTTAACAAAATAATGATTTTTTGTTATGATTTGACTTCGGTTGCCATGGTAACCGTGGTGGCCATTTTGGGCCGATTAAAATACAGTGAAAAGGGCACTATTCAAATCCCAATTTTTCAGGGAAAAATCAATTCATATTCAATACAATTTTTTATTTGCTTAATTCAATACTTGTATCTCATTGACAATATTCAAAACAGTTACAACACTTTAAATATATGTGGGATCAGACCGAGACCATTGAACATGTCAAGAAATAGTGCATTATTCTCTATAATTTTTGGTAAGAAATATTACCATTTTTGCCACTTTTCTGACTCCATTAATCACAAATACTCATCATGAATATAATTACATAAATTGATTATTAACATTTGTGATTGGTGCATTTTCTGAAAATGGAGTCAGTAAAGTGGCAAAAATGGTAATTTTTTGGTAAAAAAAATGCAGGATTTCATGACATTCAATAGCCTCGTTTTGACTACACATTTATGTTTAGCTTGAAACTGTTTTGAATATTGTCAATGAGGTATTGAATTAAGCAAATAAAATGTTATATTGAATATGAAATGATTTTTGAATAACAAATTAGGAATTGAATATAGACTATTTCACAGTATGAGAAATAATAAAAAAAAAGACCGCATCGGTTACCATGGCAATCGTGGTCAATCATAACATACAGTCATCATTTTTGTGATCCAATGGTAAATTGCAACTTATGAAATGAAAATCAGCAAAATCTGAGACATGTAATGTCCCACTTATTTTGGTGCTTAGGGAAAATTGGTCTTAATTAACATGGATTACCAGTTTTCCTACCGAAGGTAGGGGGTTCTCTACGGGTAGTTGATAGATGTGAGCTTCTGTTTATTTTACAACAAAATTCAGAATTTTCGTTATAGAGTTTCTGAACTCTTAACTCAAAAAAGTTTCATACATTTTTTTGTAGTTATTGGGGCCTTGTTGATAATGGTAGAAGTTGTTAATTTGTTAGATTTATTATTAATCCTTTGGTTTTTGCAAATGGCAATCTAGACAAATTATGTCTCATCTGTCCAGATGAAACTGAGTATCCATGAAGTATATAGCCTTGTCCTTACCTTCAGACTGGTGTATCATGCACCCCGGCACAGCAGTTTATTCAGCTATATCATGGCGTCCATTTATATCAAGAGCGGAGTACAGAGTACCAGTGTTTCAGTCGTGAGGAAGACGGGCATCACTTGTCAATTATAATTTGGACTCGATCAAACCCTGCCCGCTCTAACGCTGTTACTTGCAACCTCAATGTAGTAACGACTCGATAGCTGAAATACCCCTAAATAATTGAGAGATTTACATATGCGAAAGAATTTGAATATATCAAAATATTTAAGCAAAGAAATATTTTCCGGTCATTGATAGAGTAAGAACATGTAATGGAATTGGCCAATGGTTTTGTTTGAGGAACGTTGTCGCCCTAAACCGATGACTGTGCTTTCTTTTTTTACTTAAATAATTTTTATACACGAGTGGAATAGCACATTACTTCATTTCGACTGCGCGTATTCAGCTCTATTTCATATTTTTTCGTCTTCACAAAAATCTGGTTTGCCGTTACAATGCACAATTAATACGAAGAGTAGCACTATGATCCTAAATTTACACACCGAACATTTATTTCGGATTGCGTTCTTTAAGAGTTACATTAAACTGCACCGACATCGTACGTTTGAGCATTTTTAAGTTGTGCTCTTTTAGAGTCCAGATCATCTACCAAGTGAAAGTGTTACATTTAATGTAGGCATAGTCACAACATGTAATTCATACTTTAACCAGACATCAATGTTGTGTATGGTTGATAATATTAGCTCATCTATACAAAACATTAAGCTGCGTTAAAAAGAAGTTTTTTATTTAAACCTTTGTACATAAACGCATATGTATGAATACAAAGAATGTAGATCATATAATCCGGTACCTTGAAAATTACATAATACAATCAAAAATCGAAAACACGGTCGCAGTAATTGATGTTTCGACAGACATGTACATTTCTATCAACGAGATTTGAGTTTTTACTGCATTTGTTTAAGCAGCATGTGGACAGGAAGAACTTACTATCAGGCTAGCTGGAAAAACATGTGGATAGGTAGTACCACCTATCTAACTAGCCGAATAAACATGCGGATTGGGAGTGACACAGCCGAATAAACATGTGGATAGAGAGTACTACCTATCTGACTAGCTGTATAAACATGTGGATAGGGAGTGCCACCTATCTAACTATAGCCGAACAAACATGTGGATAGAGAGTACTACCTATCTGACTATAGCCAAATAAACATGTGGATTGGGAGTACTTCCTATCAAACTTGCTGGATAAACATGTGGATAGGGAGTACTACCTATCTAACTATAGCCGAATAAACATCTGGATAGGGAGTACTACCTATCTAACTATAGCCGAACAAACATGTGGATAGGGAGTATTACCTATCTAACTATAGCCGAATAAACATCTGGATAGGGGGTACTACCTATCTAACTATAGCCGAATAAACATGTGGATAGGGAGTACTACCTATCTAACTATAGCCGAACAAACATGTGGATAGGGAGTATTACCTATCTAACTATAGCCGAATAAACATCTGGATAGGGGGTACTACCTATCTAACTATAGCCGAATAAACATGTGGATAGGGAGTACTACCTATCTAACTATAGCCGAACAAACATGTGGATAGGAGTATTACCTATCTAACTATAGCCGAATAAACATGTGGATAGGGAGTATTACCTATCTAACTATAGCCGAATAAACATGTGGATTGGGAGTACTTCCTATCTGACTATAGCCAAATAAACATGTGGATTGGGAGTACTTCCTATCTGACTATAGCCGAATAAACATGTGGATAGGAGTATTACCTATCTAACTATAGCCGAATAAACATGTGGATAGGGAGTATTACCTATCTGACTATAGCCAAATAAACATGTGGATTGGGAGTACTTCCTATCTGACTATAGCCGAATAAATATGTGGATAGGGAGTACTACCTATCTAACTATAGCCAAATAAACATCTGGATAGGGAGTACTACCTATCTAACTATAGCCGAATAAACATCTGGATAGGGAGTATTACCTATCTGACTATAGCCGAATAAACATGTGGATAGGGAGTATTACCTATCTAACTATAGCCGAATAAACATGTGGATAGGGAGTATTACCTATCTGACTATAGCCGAATAAACATGTGGATAGGGAGTATTACCTATCTGACTATAGCCAAATAAACATGTGGATTGGGAGTACTTCCTATCAAACTTGCTGGATAAACATGTGGATAGGGAGTGCCACCTATCTAACTATAGCCAAATAAACATGTGGAAAGGGAGTACTACCTATCTAACTATAGCCAAATAAACATGTGGAAAGGGAGTACAACCTATCTGACTATAGCCGAATTAACATGTGGATAGAGAGTACTACCTATCTAACTATAGCCGAATAAACATGTGGAAAGGGAGTACTACCTATCTGACTATAGCCAAATAAACATCTGGATAGGGAGTACTACCTATCTAACTATAGCCGAATAAACATCTGGATAGGGAGTACTACCTATCTAACTATAGCCGAATAAACATTTGGATAGGGAGTACTACCTATCTAACTATAGCCGAATAAACATGTGGATAAGGAATACTACCTATCTAACTATAGCCAAATAAACATGTGGATAGGGAGTACTACCTATCTGACTTTAGCTGAATTAATATGTGGATAGGGAGTACTACCTATCTAACTATAGCCGAATGAACATCTGGATAGGGAGTACTACCTATCTAACTATAGCCGAATAAAAATCTGGATAGGGAGTACTACCTATCTAACTATAGCCGAATAAACATGTGGATAGGGAGAACTACCTATCTAACTATAGCCGAATAAAAATCTGGATAGAGAGTATAGTAGGACCTCACGGTATCGATCTATTCATTGTATCGATCTATTTACGAATCCACTTATTTTCGTCAACCATAAACAACATAAATAAACAAACTTATCTCGGTTTCCTTCTTTGTTATATCCACTGATATTACTAGTCTCTCTATCTCGCCAATTCTGATTGTTATCATATTTTATCATGTTTTTAAAATTCACATTTTTTCGGCCATGTTAAAATTAAGTAGATCGATACAACGAGGTTCCTATATACTACCTATCTAACTAGCTGGATAAACATGTGGATAGGGAGTGCCACCTATCTAACTATAGCCGAACAAACATGTGGATAGGGAGTACTACCTATCTGACTATAGCCAAATAAACATGTGGATTGGGAGTACTACCTATCTAACTAGCTGCATAAAGATGTGGATAGGGAGTGCCACCTATCTGACTGTAGCCAAATAAACATGTGGATTGGGAGTACTACCTATCTTACTAGCTGGATAAAAATGTGGATAGGGAGTGCCACCTATCCAATTTTAACCAAATAAACATGTGGTAAGGGAGTACTACCTATCTAACTATAGCCAAATAAACATGTAGAAGGGAGTACTACCTATCTGACTATAGCCGAATTAACATGTGGATAGGGAGTACTACCTATCTAACTATAGCCGAATAAACATCTGGATAGGGAGTACTACCTATCTAACTATAGCCGAATAAACATCTGGATAGGGAGTACTACCTATCTAACTATAGCCGAATAAACATCTGGATAGGGAGTACTACCTATCTAACTATAGCCGAATAAACATGTGGATAGGGAGTACTACCTATCTAACTATAGCCAAATAAACATGTGGATAGGGAGTACTACCTATCTGACTATAGCTGAATTAACATGTGGATAGGGAGTACTACCTATCTAACTATAGCCGAACAAACATGTGGATAGGGAGTACTACCTATCTGACTATAGCCAAATAAACATGTGGATTGGGAGTACTTCCTATCAAACTAGCTGGATAAACATGTGGATAGGGAGTACTACCTATCCAACTATAGCCGAACAAACATGTGGATAGGGAGTACTACCTATCTAACTAGCTGTATAAACATGTGAATAGTCTAACTATAGCCGAATAAACATGTGGATAGGGAGTACTACCTATCTAACTATAGCCGAATAAACATGTGGATAGGGAGAACTACCTATCTGACTAGCTGAATAAACATGTGGATAGGGAATACTACCTATCTAACTAGCTGGAAAAACATTTGGATAGGGAGTTCCATCTATCTAACTAGCTGGATAAACATGTGGATAGTGAGTGCCACATATCTGACTATAGCCGAATAAACATGTGGATAGGGAGAACTACCTATCTAACTATAGCCGAATAAACATGTGGATAGGGAGAACTACCTATCTAACTATAGCCGAATAAACATGTGGATAGGGAGTACTACCTATCTAACTATAGCCGAATAAACATGTGGATAGGGAGTATTACCTATCTAACTATAGCCGAATAAACATGTGGATAGGGAGAACTACCTATCTGACTATAGCTGAATTAACATGTGGATAGGGAGTACTACCTATCTAACTATAGCCAAATAAACATGTGGATTGGGAGTACTTCCTATCAAACTAGCTGGATAAACATGTGGATAGGGAGTACTACCTATCTAACTAGCTGTATAAACATGTGAATAGTCTAACTATAGCCGAATAAACATGTGGATAGGGAGAACTACCTATCTGACTAGCTGAATAAACATGTGGATAGGGAATACTACCTATCTAACTAGCTGGAAAAACATTTGGATAGGGAGTTCCATCTATCTAACTAGCTGGATAAACATGTGGATAGTGAGTGCCACATATCTGACTATAGCCGAATAAACATGTGGATAGGGAGAACTACCTATCTAACTATAGCCGAATAAACATGTGGATAGGGAGAACTACCTATCTAACTATAGCCGAATAAACATGTGGATAGGGAGTACTACCTATCTAACTATAGCCGAATAAACATGTGGATAGGGAGTACTACCTATCTAACTATAGCCGAATAAACATGTGGATAGGGAGAACTACCTATCTAACTATAGCCGAATAAACATTTGGATAGGGAGTACTACCTATCTAACTATAGCCGAATAAACATGTGGATAGGGAGTACTACCTATCTAACTATAGCCGAATAAACATGTGGATAGGGAGAACTACCTATCTGACTAGGTGTATAAACATGTAGATAGGGAGTGCCACCTATCTAGCTAGCTGTATAAACATGTGGATACGGAGTGACACCTATCTAGCTAGCTGTATAAACATGTGGAAAGGGAGTGACACCTATCTAGCTAGCTGTATAAACATGTGGATACGGAGTGACACCTATCTAGCTAGCTGTATAAACATGTGGATAGAGATGACACCTATCTAGCTAGCTGTATAAACACGTGGATACGGAGTGACTCCTATCTAGCTAGCTGTATAAACATGTGGATAGGGAGTACACTAAAAGTTATTTAACTTGTGTTTTATGTATAAATTAAAAATATGCTTACAAATATGTACACGAGTACTAAGTAAAAACAAAAAAAGCTGTGTGTCCAAAAAATGAAACAAACAAAAACACGAATGATGAAACAAAATATTTATTGATTCGTGATCAAAATCAACGTGCAATGTTACATCTGTGCATACAACATTTACAGTAACCATTTTTATTTGATTGTCTAACGTAATAAATAAACACAGATATACAGTACCACACAAATACACTGCATTTCATGTTCTAAAATAAATTAGTGATAACAAGTTTGGACAAAGCGAGCACTATATAGTCTACACATCTCACTGATACAGCTAACAGTGTCCTTTACGGCCCATTCGATTGGTGGATTTGGGGCAATGGCGGATTGTATGCGCATTATCTCCAGTGGCACCACATGTAGGACACACATACTTGCGTAATATTGGACACACAATCTTGCCACGGTGGTCTTTAAGTACATGCGAGACGTAGAAATCTCTTTGTTCACCATTTCTTTTGCATAATACACAATATTGGTCGTCGATGACGGCATTGTCAGGATCAAAAAAGGTTTCCTCTGATGCAGTCTGTATTTCTGGCAATTTGCTGCGTGGGTCGAAAACAGAAAAGTCTGGGTCCTGCTGAACTAACGTTGAACGCCAAAGATCTTTATAACTTGTTCCAGGCAATGGTGTTGGTATCTGTACAGGTGTCGCTTGCTCATATGATGCATCAGCGAAGCTGACCTGTTGCATTAAAGAAGTAACACCTTGCATGCTACTGAGTGCGTCAATATTGGCCATCAAAGCTTCGCTTTGGATTGGAATATCGGACTCTAAAGACATAGTACTGGTTACAGACTGCGTATCCATACTGTCCAGCGGCATGATGTCAAGGAGATCTTGGGAATGATCTACCATGGGTTGTTCTTTGTCTCTCGGGTCTTCACCGCGTCGAATCATGGCGCTTAGGTTCAGATAATCAGTGGTCCAGTTGTACGACATGTTAAGGGATAAGGTTGATAAATAAATTAGTTGAAAAAAAAAGATTTATAGAAAAAATTTGGGCTGTACTGTCCAATCAGAAATTTGTTGTTTTTGATTAAAGTCACCTGGTGTGAACTATTGGTCATTACCTGTATGGATATTAAATATACATAATTTAATTCTTTTTTTCAAAATTGACCACGCCTTCTGTTGTTTTAAGCGAAACAAAGAAATAGACAGTTAATGAAACTATTAAATTGTAATAAACAACTGATATGTATTGTAAATAGGTGTGGACTAGTCGTATAACATGTAATATAACAAAATATTCTTTGTTGCAATGGATTTACGACACATTATAAAAACTATATAGATTTTAATTCCTTCAAGTTTGCATCCTCTATTTTACCAATTACGAATATTTCATTTCTTCATTTCTCGATATTTTACCTAAAAAATCTAGCGAAATTTAAAGATGAATGAATCAAACAAATCTTTTGATAAGAGCTTGGTGTATATTTTATAAATGAAACGTTCTGCTAACTGATTTCATATGTAGATTAGTTTAAACATATTTTATTTGCTCAAATTTGCAAAAAGGATAAGACACAAGTTAGACAAACTTATGAAGTCTTCTCCAAATATACAATATGTTGCAAAAGAACATTTATGGAGCATGCATAAAATTTAATACAATATATATTATATGTGTAAGATAAGATCTTTACAATACGTGAGATAAGTGGAATGAACCAGAAAAAAAAATTAGCAAAGATAAACGAATAAATATAGAATAAGGGGGTGGTGATGAATTGTGTGCTTCAAGAGCCCTGTGTACAAGTTAATTATCAACATGGAATCTTTCTGACCCTTTGATATACTCAAATACATATTTAAAAACTTGTTTGTTCTGCTCAGTGGACAATGACGGGTTACCACATGTTAAAAGTTCAAGATTTATTGGACAATAATTGGGCAGCCAGGAAAGGTTCTCAAATAATCTGTCTCTAATGATGGTATATTTAGAACATGCAAAGAAATAATGATATGAATCTTCACGGTTAGATCCACAACGACAGGATGGATCAGAAATAATATTAACTCTGTAAAGATCAAAGTTTAAAAATGAAGCTAAGCATCTTAGCTGGGTTAGGAAAATATTAAATTTACGCTGTCCATATTCATAATGCTTCGGAACTTTTATACATGGGTTCATGTTTTTAAGTTCGGATTTGAATTTAAATATAGAATCGACATTACGGATCGACATATCCAAACTGCTCCACTGTCGTATAGTTGATGGTATGAATGATTCGTTAGTTAAGGACAGTCTACAATAAGGGGTCATAATGTTATTACCGTTACGCAAGGGATACACTGAAGTGCTTTGTATAGTTGGTGGTATTAGATTACACAGATATGCTGGTGCAGAGCTATGATGTATATTATAAAACATTTGTAGCTTTCTACGTTTCCTACGATCGGCTAAAGGCTCCCACCCAGTTTCAGTATAAATATTAGTTTTATTAGTAAAACTTGGTAGGCCTGTGACAATTCGAGGATTCAATTTCATATGTAAATTTACGTACTCCCAAATAATCAATAAGAGAAATAAAAAACAGTAAATTTAAAGAAAAAGATTGATTAGAAATCAGTATTTTTTGGTGAAGCGATGGAAACAAGATATTCTATAATTTGCGTTCATATTATTATGAGAATTTCGAATAACATGTAATATTTGAATGTTGTATATTTTTAGTACTAAATTAACATAATCCAGCACAAAATCATGAACAAGAGTAGTATCAGAATGCTTACTACTCATGAAAATGCAAACATAAATATGTCGTTATAAAGAAATAAAGATAAAATTCCTGCGTGTCATGCTGGATATATATGGCCTAAGATTCTAGTCTGGAAAGTTAAGACATATTCATAATTGTAAACTATTTGTGATTCTCATAACAAACAGTTTCTACTTTTGTCCTAATTGTTGTATTATATAACGAGGACATATTAATCTTGTGTCCTAGAATTTGTTATTATTAACTAGAACGAATCTGTACTCAATCTGCTTTCGTGCTCGATTTTACACTGTTCTAATAATAATAAAAACATTCTAAACACTTCATTTCTCGAATTGTAAGAAATTACCAAGGCGTAAGCATTGTTGGAAAGAATACAATCAGCAAAATGAAAAAAAAAACGTCAGACATAAGAAGAATATAAAAAAGCAAGAAATTAAATGGATCAGAAAAACCCTGAACGAAATTTATTTGTTCGAAAATTCTTTGATTTAATGATAAAATATTAAATTTATGGGTGTTTTGTAAGCGGTGTCTTCTGTAAGTCTATGTTATCTTTAAAGTCTTTGTACCGAAGTTTTTGTTTTCCTCTCTTTGAGAGATTTGGCTTCAAGAGTAATACAGTCGCGTGGTCTTTGTTTGTATTACGATAAAGTGGAATTAATTTTCGATTAACACCTCCATAATATATAATTAACTATTTTTAATTAATATGATATGAGTATATACGCTTTTACTTAAATGGTGTATATTAACTTTTTCATGAGTTTTCATTTATTATCGATATTATTGTAGAAAATTGTCTATTTTTCTTTCTGTTTGTGTTTATAATTCCTTCTTTTAGACGATACTTCCTACAAGAAAAATTTAATATTACATGGGATGTTTCTGATTTCGTCCCTACCCCCCCCCCCCCAACCCCTTGCGGATATGAACAAAATTTGTTTAAGGCACCAACCGGGTAGGGAAATTCCAAATACAAAATTATTATACAAGTAAACCAAATGGAATAACCATCAGATGTTCCATCTCGGATTCTGATAAAAATTATTGAAATGAAATAATGGGGTAGGAAAATGCAAACAGAACAAAAATATATTAATTTATTATTTGTTTAAGCACAGTGATACTCCGTGAGGGGTAAATGGCATACATACACACAAAAATTAAACAAAAGATAAATCTTGGAATAGAATCATGAAATCTTCAAGTACACTTTCCTCAGTATTAAAGACTTTTAATAAATGGAACAACAATCTGCAAATGACTCCAAAAGGACATTATATTTATTTATTTATTTATATCATTTTCATAACTATTTTTTTAATACTATTTCCTACATTTTTCTTATTTTTGAATATTAAGGATAATGGAAAAAGTAGTGGATTTCCTATCCTAATACATTGTTATTGCAAATACGACTACACAAAATATAACAGCCATAAGAGGTTCCATCTCAGTTACTGATATTCATTGCGTATATTTATTGTAGCCTCTTTGTATATGTAACCAGATATCATGAACATACAAGTTTCGGAAACACCATACGAACAACAAATTATTTTATTTTCATGTTTTGCTGGGGTTTAAATAATATTATTTATTTATTTGTTAGTTGTAGTAAGGTTTAATGGGAAGAAAACTGGCAGTCCTTGCCAAGGTTGGCGTCAAGCACGCGCGAGTATAGCTACAATAATGTAGCTCCGTTTTTCTGGACATAGCTACAAAGAGGTTCCACAAAAGGAGCTACATTATTGAAACTAGCGCGAGTAAGACTCGAACCCGTAACCTCAGTGTTATGTCTAGTACTACAGTCTGATTTTTTGTTTTGAAGTCTTTAATGTTACGACGCGGGAATACATTACATGTATAATGACTTGATTTATTTGGACCTGTATGTACATGAAAGTAAAACTTTACAACACATGCAAGCTGTGACTGCTTATCTTGTACGCGCTTTCTTTACTGCTAATAGGTATGGCTTCCGAATACTAATTAACACGTGCCGATTGTTATCTTAGTGATAAAGAGGCTACAGGTAATTTTTTACACCTATTATGATAGATATTAATTAGCAATCATCACATGAAATGGTATATGAATGTGTTTAATTATTATCGGGATCGAAAGACGAGAGGTCATTCATTATAAGAGGGGAAGAGAGGTGCAGTTGATTTTTATTCAAATACACGTTTATTTCATAAATATTCCTTCACTATTTCGACCTGGTTTTGTGTCAGATGGCATCAACCAAATATGTATTATCTAGACAAAGTGTTTGTTTGTTCAGAAAAAAAAATACAAAAAGTTTAGTTTTAGAGTTCTTTAGCATGAAAGTAAGCCAGTTATGCAATTAAAATGGGGTGGCAATAATATAAAGAGCCAAGTACCCGTATACTATGCACCCCAAACCCTATATTTTTATTGTCATTTATTTGTATTTACAGTTATCAGCTACTTTTAATGCCGTGCATTTATTGTGTCGAAATATTCCACGTTGGGGATTCAATAAACGTTTATATATCGTACAAAATAAGTAAAAGTACCCGTTAAAAACACAATGTGTAAGCCGTGTCTTCATATGTTGTCTGTGTTTTCATAAGTGTCAATGGCGGTGGCTTCACGGAGATGATCGGCGCGTGTACTTTGTTTACATAGTTATTAACGGTAAAGTCTTTATAAGTTTCAAATTTATTATCAACTTTTTAAAAAGGTATTAATTATCAATCATCACATGGAGAATTGGTTCTGAAAATCAAAACGTAGTGGAAACAAAAAAGTGCGACGACACAAAATAAAGGCTCTACAATAAAATAATAAAATTTAATTTAATTTAAAAAAAAATATATATAAAAAAAATAAATAAATAAATAAATAAATAAATAAATAAATAAATAAATAAATAAATAAATAAATAAATAAATAAATAAATAAATAAATAAATAAATAAATAAATAAATAAATATGCACCCCCATTTTGCCACAAAAAACAGACTTAAGAACATACGAAAAAGAAAATAGTTGTTGGTTCTTGGACTATAAGTGTGGATTTTCTTTTTGACAGTTTCCTTGGTGTTCGGTATTATTTTACCATCATTTATGTTTTATATGTAATTCCATCCGACTCGTGTTTCCTTCGATATTAGATCATCTAAGGTTACACAGAGAAGAAAAAGAAATGAATACATCTATCATAGAAAAAAAGAAATCTTATTACTTGGTATTTAAGATGTGCATGACAATTACGTCAGATTAAGGAATCGACCGTAAAATATCAACAATATTATCCATAAAAAATCGTCCATTTTATCTTTAGTTTGTTTGCTATAACAGACTACAATCTCCTCTTTGTAATACGTGTTTATCATAACTAAAAGTTATCCTTTGTAATTAAAACGAGAGTATGATCGTAGGTGTCTTGAAATTGTCTCCCCTGTATAAAACTTCTTTTTCATAATAATAAAAACAACCTACAAAAATTAAATCAAAACAATATTTCCGTTTTTGAAGCATTATCCCTTAGTGAATTTACTTCTACAATAATTAATTAAATATATATTAAATTTTTATTGCAAATATTTTAAGTAGAATGCACCGCAATGATCAAAGTATTTATTGTGATAAGTACAGGTTGTGTACAATAATAAATTAAGATCATACTTTTAGGGATCATTTCTATAGTATGTATCGCCGGGACGTCAGCTAACACTGACTGAACGTAAACCCACGATGACGAGGAATAGCATCTCCTTCTGAGCGTGAAGCAAACTTAAGGCTGTCCCGTGCCTGTGGGGACTGGGCTTAAAGTTATTGATGACCGTTCCTTCTCTTCCCTAAGTGGGGAGTTGGAGGAAGGAGATGCATTCTGAGTGGTAATTCCTAAATAAAATAAAAACGGTAGAAAACCTTATTCCTTTTGGATTCCAAAATTGCAGTAAATGCCTTACAAAGAATAGGTCCATAGCTGGCTTATCTTTGTGCTCTACCAACGAGTTGTCAAATCTCGTTGACTAAGATATTGTGTGCAGTGAAAGGAAGGCAGCAAAAATGATGTGAAACTGATTGATTAATTCGCAGTCATTATATCGAAAAGTTAAAGGCTAAAGTTTTACATATGTAGTAAATAGCCAAAAAATTCAAATCGGTTCAAACCAGGATTTCGCCACCAAAATTTTGCCTAAGTACATCTTTGTTTATCATATCAAAACTTGAGAAGTTTGTTGTCGATATGGTAGTTGTTGAAAAAAAGGACTTAACTCGGATATTTGACATGCCGGAATTTTTTTTTAGAAATCTAGACTGCCATTTCAGAGTGGTCGTGAGATATAAGACTTATAACAAACCCTACAAGATACGGGACCAGGATGATGGTCAGCGGAACCAAAAAATTGATATTTGGTTTAAGTGTATTCGAAACAAATCAAAAATATGTAATTTACATAAGACTATCTTGTAAACAATTTATTTCTTCATTTGTTATTATCTACGGCGATTTGCGTTTCCTACTCTTAAATTACGTTGAGAAATACGTGTTCAGACGTAATGGAAATGAATAATATTCAAGGATAAAAGAAACAAAAGTTTTGTTGAGTTTACTATGTATTTATTATGTATTATACCTATAATCAGAAATGAAGATATTGTGATCCTCTAAACAATAAAAAATGGCAAGTAATGCCTGGCTTATATTTGACCTAAAAAAACTTGTACGTTGGCATATTTTAAAACATTAAAAAGTATAAGTATACTCGACCAGGCGACCAAACTATTACTTTCCCGTTGTAATGCGTCTATTTTTTGTATATACAAATAAACTGTTATGATATTATGTATTGCACTTTTTGTATTAAATTTGAATGAAATGTTGGTAAAAACTACACTCGTATACCAGTAGTGTTACACATATATATAAATATACAATACTGGCACAATACTTCTATACTATACTCGTATTTATTAACTAGTTGAGTAAAATAGATATGAAATTGTCCATACAATACGGTTATCTTAAACGGCGCCAATACGGAAAAAACAGGGCCAATACAGGAAGAACAGGGCCAATACCGGAAAATATGACCAATACAGGAAAAACGGGCTCAATACAGAAAAACAGGGCCAATACGGTAAAAAAACAGGCTCAATACAGAAAAACAGGGCCAATACAGAAATGTCACATCCGGTAATTTATATATAAATATCGTTTTAAAAACAAACATATTTATATAAACATAAATTACATCAGGATTTTCAAGGAATAAATTACATTTTCATACTGACGGTTGTTCATATTAATCTTTTATTATTTCCACGAGAAACCGAACTTAATCAATAAAGCTATATAAGTCAATGGTAAAATGGTACTAAATTTAACTCAAATGGTTAATAACAGTGATATTTTTATAGTAGTAGTCAATTAAGTTCATGTGATGCCAGCCAAAAAAGTTCATTCAGGATCATTTTAGCTATACCCATTGCATTCACACGGATACAATTTTTACCGATACGATTCCATAATTCCACAATTTTTAATTTTGTCAATGCCATGATTACGAAAAAGTGGTTAAATGATTTAATTAGATATTGTAGAAATATCAGCTGAGCGGCGGAGACAGGAAAAATATTTATTAAACAAAGACAGTAGTATAGAAGAGGAAAATATGTATAAAATATGTATAAAAAGTGTTTTTGCTCCATTACGAGTAATGAGACCTCTTTGTAGCCTCGTCTATAAAAAAGGAGCTCCATTATTGTAGCTAGTGCCTGTGGGGACTTAGCTACGGAACCAAAGCTTTTTGGTCCTTTGACATCCCAAAGGGACCTAAAGAGCTACGGTTCCTCGGCTAGTGGTGACTATGCCTAAGGTTATTGATGACCGTTCCTTCTCTTCTCTTAGTGTGGAGATGGAGGGAGGAGAAGTATTCTGAGTGGTACATCATAAATCAAAACAAAATGGTCGATATCCATAGGACAGTTAATAAATGACTAAAGCGAAGAAATATCAAAAGTTATTCACGCAATAAATGGTGGACTTGGGTGTTCCGGACGAGTAAGCAGTGCCTGCCTCGAATGAGACAACCGTTGAGTTACTAGTAATCACGTCCGTAAAATTTCAAATCTAGGAATAGGAAAACCTACATATGGCTCAGAAAACAATGCTTCATCGCGTTAGGGAGATGGTGTTTAAAGAAACGATAAATTATGAAAGTTATGATACAAGCCATATAACTTCTAACGAGATGCCATCAAACCAGGTGCAACAAATCCCCGTTTAAGTAGCTTCTTAATCAACAGCAGTGTCCTGTTCAGAGCTACTAAACGATATTGAACGGTATATTTTAATGTAAAGGTGGACTAGTCAGATAACATATAAAAACACGTGTGGTAACGTTACTGACACCAAGCTCTTGAACTATTAAATCTTGAGACTTTATTTGTATTTTTGCTAACATTTTGTTGCTTTAAAATAGTTAATACGATCAACTTTTTTCGTAATTTCAAAAATCTAGTTTTTTGTTTACATCTACATAACCAAATTGTAAATTAAAATGTCGAAAAAATAAGTGTGATAAAAAAAAATTCTGTTTAACCAAACATAACATCAGATGTTATCGTAGTGTATCTATAGATTGAATCATATAGATATATGGTGTTTCATTTTTTGAATTCCATACGAAAAAGGGGTTGTTAGGTTCTAATACGGAAAGCCTGACCGCGGACCATATTGTGTAACTAGTCATAGGACATGGACAGTGATACGCTCCCCTGACCGCGGACCATATTGTGTAACGAGTTATTGGACATGGACAATGTCACGCTCCATGTACGATACAGGCCTCGAATGTACACATTGAAAACAGCAGGATCTTGGCAACGCTACATAAGCTATTAAAGTCCTCGTGCCTAATGTATATATTAAATGCACAAAAGCAAATTTCTGCGAAAATCATGAAAAAGAGTAGTATCAGAATGGCTTACTGCTCATAAAAATGCAAACAAAAATATGTCGTTATAAAGAAATCATAGATAAAACTTCTGCGTGTCATGCTTGATATAGTATGACCTAAGATTCTAGTCTTGAAAGTTAAGACATATTCATAATTGTAAACTATTTTACGATTACGTGATTCTGATAAAAAAACAGTTTCTACTTTTGTCCTCATTGTTGTATTATATAATGAGGACATATTAATCTTGTGTCCTAGAATTTGTTATTATTAACTATATATAGAACGAATCTGTACTCAATCTGCTTTCGTGTTCGATTTTACACTGTTCTAATAATAATAAAAAGCCTTCTAAACACTTCATTTCTCGAATTGTAAGAAATTACCAAAGCGTAAGCATTGTTAGAAAGAATACAATCAGCAAAATGCAAAAAAAAAACGTCAGACATTGGAAAAATATAAAAAACGCAAGAAATTTAATGTATAAAGAAATAAACTTAAACGAAATTTATTTGTTCAAACATTCATTTATTTAATGATAAAAAATATTAAATTTGTTGGTGTTTTTTTATTGTAAGCGGCGTCTCCATACAATAAAAAAGTAATATTATATTAGATGTTTCTGATTTTGGCCCTGCCCTACCCCCCCCCTCCCCCCCTAGGGATATTTTTTTACATTTTTTTAGACATAAACAGGGTAAGGAAATGCCAATATACAAGTAAGCCAAATTGAATAACTATCAGATGTTCCATCTCTGATTCTGATAAAAACAAAATTTTGAAATGAACTAATGGGGTAGGAAAATGCAAAAAGAAAAAATACTATTTATTTATTATTTAAGTACGGTGATACTCCGTGACGAGTTAAAGACATATATTAAACACAAAAAATAAACAAAAGATAAATCATATAATAGAGCATTCTTCGAGTCCACTTTCCTCAGTATTAAAGACTTTTACTAAATGGAACAACAAACTGTAAATGACTCCAAGAGGACATTATATTTAGTTTTTTTTTATATCGCTATTCTTAATACTATTTCCTACACTTTTCTTATATTTAAAATATTTCGGACAATGGAAAAAGTAGTGAATTTCATCTTCTAATACATTGTTATTGCCAATACAACTACACAAAATATAACAGCCATAAGAGGTTACATGTCAGTAACTGAGGATATATTCATTCCATATATTTATTGTAGCCTCTCTGTATATATAACCAGATATCATGAACGTGCAAGTTCCGGATCCACCATATATGATGTGTGCACAAGATAAAACATTTTAAAAACCATATCTATGGCAGATGGAAAAAGCCAGAAGAGCATATTTTAAAATTAAAAAGCTAATTGGATTAAATAACCCATGCAAATTATTAGAAAAACTCTTTGTTACATTAATTTTACCCATTATCACATACTGCAATGAAATATGGGGTATTTTCTCCAACTTTTAAGATACTGAACCATTTGAAAAAGTACATCTTAACTTTATAAAAGAAATTCTAGGTGTATAGACTGCAAAGCTACTAATGATGCATGTCGAGCTGAACTATGTCGACTTCCGTTAAAAAGTAAAATACTGTACTCAAGCATCAAATATCTAGAACAGACTAAGAAAATTCTTTAGAAAAAACTTTTTATTAAAAATTCTGTTCACTCAGAACAATTGGTTTATCAAACTGAAATCAGTAATAAATAATTTAGGATTTTACTTTCTAAATCATGATTTAAGCTCACTTAAACAATATGTAAATCAAATAAAAATTAGATCAAATGATCAAAATCTTCAAAATCAAAATACTCTTATAGACACATCTCCAAAACTAGAATTTTTTAGAAAAATTTTAAAAATAGGATGCAGACCTCACTATTTAGATATCTTAAAGAAAGCTAAAGACAGGGCTGCTCCTTGTAAAATTCGTATCAGTGCTCATAATCTAATGATAGAAAAGGGAAGATACCAAAAACTAAATAGAAACGATAGAAACTGTCTAGTTTGCAATGCAGGAGAAATTGAAAATGAAGAACACTTTTTGCATTGCAAACATTATAAGCTGATAAGAAATACATTTCTTGCTAAAATTAAAAGTTTAATCCCAGATCTTTCAACAAATAGCAAATCCCTATTATGCTTTTTGTTGAATTGCAAATCTGAATTTTGTCTAAAACTTTCTGCTACATTTATTTTAGAATGCTTTGAATTAAGAAAAAGTTATATCATATAAAACGTAATTTTAATTGGTTATATCATCTGTATGCTATATAAAATAATATAATAATAAATACAATTAATGTAAAGAATTGTATTACAGTTGTATAGCCAGTTTTCCTACCGATGGTCGGGGGTTCTCTCCAAGTACTCCGCTACCTCCCCCAATAAAAACTGGACGCCATGAGATAGCTGAAAAATTGCTGAAAGTGGCGTTAAACACCATTAAACAAACAAAACATACATTTGTATAACACACTTTGTATTGATCCTTTAAATTGTTGTGTCTTGACCATGTACTGTACCATGAGTTTGTGCTAATAAATATTTGTATTTGTATTTGTATATCGGACGAACAACAAATTATTTGATTTTCATGTTTTGCTGGGGATGAAATAATATTTGTTGTTTATTTGTTAGTTGTAATAGGGTTCAATGGTGAAAACTGGCAGTCCTTATCGAGGTTGGCGTCGAGCACGCGAAAGTAAGACTCGATCCGGTAACCTCAGTGTTATGTCTAGTAGTACAGTCAGATTTTGTTTATTTGAAGTATTTAATGTTACGACGCGGGTATACAATACATATATAATCAGACAATGTACCAGTATGTACATGAAAGTAAAACTTTACAACACATGCAAGCTGTGACTGCTTATCTTGTACGCGCTTTCTTTACTGCTAATAGGTATGGCTTCCGAATACTAATTAACACGTGCCGATTGTTATCTTAGTGATAAAGAGGCTACAGGTAATTTTTTACACCTATTATGATAGATATTAATTAGCAATCATCACATGAAATGGTATATGAATGTGTTTAATTATTATCGGGATCGAAAGACGAGAGGTCATTCATTATAAGAGGGGAAGAGAGGTGCAGTTGATTTTTATTCAAATACACGTTTATTTCATAAATATTCCTTCACTATTTCGACCTGGTTTTGTGTCAGATGGCATCAACCAAATATGTATTGTCTAGACAAAGTGTTTGTTTGTTCAGAAAAAAAAATACAAAAAGTTTAGTTTTAGAGTTCTTTAGCATGAAAGTAAGCCAGTTATGCAATTAAAATGGGGTGGCAATAATATAAAGAGCCAAGTACCCGTATACTATGCACCCCAAACCCTATATTTTTCTTGTCATTTATTTGTATTTACAGTTATCAGCTACTTTTAATGCCGTGCATTTATTGTGTCGAAATATTCCACGTTGGGGATTCAATAAACGTTTATATATCGTACAAAATAAGTAAAAGTAACCGTTAAAAACACAATGTGTAAGCCGTGTCTTCATATGTTGTCTGTGTTTTCATAAGTGTCAATGGCGGTGGCTTCACGGAGATGATCGGCGCGTGTACTTTGTTTACATAGTTATTAACGGTAAAGTCTTTATAAGTTTCAAATTTATTATCAACTTTTTAAAAAGGTATTAATTATCAATCATCACATGGAGAATTGGTTCTGAAAATCAAAACGTAGTGGAAACAAAAAAGTGCGACGACACAAAATAAAGGCTCTACAATAAAATAATAAAATTTAATTTAATTTAAAATAAATAAATAAATAAATAAATAAATAAATAAATAAATAAATAAATAAATAAATAAATAAATAAATAAATAAATAAATAAATAAATAAATAAATAAATAAATAAATAAATAAATAAATAAATAAATAAATAAATAAATAAATAAATAAATAAATAAATAAATAAATAAATAAATAAATAAATAAATAAATAAATAAATATGCACCCCCATTTTGCCACAAAAAACAGACTTAAGAACATACGAAAAAGAAAATAGTTGTTGGTTCTTGGACTATAAGTGTGGATTTTCTTTTGACAGTTTCCTTGGTGTTCGGTATTTTTTTACCATCATTTATGTTTTATATGTAATTCCATCCGACTCGTGTTTCCTTCGATATAAGATCATCTAAGGTTACACAGAGAAGAAAAAGAAATGAATACATCTATCATAGAAAAAAGAAATCTTATTACTTGGTATTTAAGATGTGCATGACAATTACGTCAGATTAAGTAATCGACCGTAAAATATCAACAATATTATCCATAAAAAATCGTCCATTTTACCTTTAGTTTATTTGCTATAACAGACTACAATCTCCTCTTTGTCATACGTGTTTATCATACTTTGTAATTAAAACGAGAGTATGATCGTAGGTGTCTTGAAATTGTCTCCCCTGTATAAAACTTCTTTTTCATAATAATAAAAACAACCTACAAAAATTAAATCAAAACAATATTTCCGTTTTTGAAGCATTATCCCTTAGTGAATTTACTACTACAATAATTAATTAAATATATATTAAATTTTTATTGCAAATATTTTAAGTAGAATGCACCGCAATGATCAAAGTATTTATTGTGATAAGTAAAGGTTGTGTACAATAAAAGTTTAAGATCATACTTTTAGGGATCATTTCTATAGTATGTATCGCCGGGACGTCAGCTAACACTGACTGTACGTAAACCCACGATGACGAGGAATAGCATCTCCTTCTGAGCGTGAAGCAAACTTAAGGCTGTCCCGTGCCTGTGGGGACTGGGCTTAAAGTTATTGATGACCGTTCCTTCTCCTCCCTAAATGGGGAGTTGGAGGAAGGAGATGCATTCTGAGTGGTAATTCCTAAATAAAATAAAAACAATAGAAAACCTTATTCCTTTTGGATTCCAAAATTGCAGTAAATGCCTTACAAAGAATAGGTCCATAGCTGGCTTATCTTTGTGCTCTACCAACGAGTTGTCAAATCTCGTTGACTAAGATAGTGTGTGCAGTGAAAGGAAGGCAGCAAAAATGATATGAAACTGATTGATTAATTCACAGTCATTATATCGAAAAGTTAAAGGCTAAAGTTTTACATATGTAGTAAATAGCCAAAAAATTCAAATCGGTTCAAACCAGGATTTCGCCACCAAAATTTTGCCTAAGTACATCTTTGTTTATCAAGTTTGATGTCGATATGGTAGTTGTTGAAAAAAAGGACTTAACTCGGATATTTGACATGCCGGAATTTTTTTTTAGAAATCTAGACTGCGATTTCAGAGTGGTCGTGAGATATAAGACTTATAACAAACCCTACAAGATACGGGACCAGGATGATGGTCAGCGGAACCAAAAAATTGATATTTGGTTTAAGTGTATTCGAAACAAATCAAAAATATGTAATTTACATAAGACTATCTTGTAAACAATTTATTTCTTCATTTGTTATTATCTACGGCGATTTGCGTTTCCTACTCTTAAATTACGTTGAGAAATACGTGTTCAGACGTAATGGAAATGAATAATATTCAAGGATAAAAGAAACAAAAGTTTTGTTGAGTTTACTATGTATTTATTATGTATTATACCTATAAGCAGAAATGAAGATATTGTGATCCTCTAAACAACTAGAGGCTCCCAGGAGCCTGTAATCGCTCACCTGGAATCCAAATGACTTAAACTATATTAAAATTTTTGAAATTGACAGTTTCAGTCTAGTTGTTATAGCTTTTAAGTTACTGTGCAAAAACTAAACATTTCTTCAAAAAATTTGTTAAATACAA
Source organism: Limnoperna fortunei (assembly GCA_944474755.1). Taxonomy (NCBI): domain Eukaryota; kingdom Metazoa; phylum Mollusca; class Bivalvia; order Mytilida; family Modiolidae; genus Limnoperna; species Limnoperna fortunei. Next base: position 92,141,411 of record OX104117.1, read on the forward strand.
TAACTCCTATAAGGTGCCATCCACAATTTCTGAAAATTAAATGGTTTTTAGCCATGGTCCTTTAGGGTACTTTAGAAATTTACAGTTTTACTCTACTAATAGGTGTGTTATAGACTAATTTATAATTAAAAAACTGTTCATATGTCCAAATTCATAATGAAAGGGCAATAACTCCTATAAAGAGTCATCTTGCAATTTTTGGACTAAGCAATCATTTGTAGGGCTTCTATTGCTGATCATTTGTGCAATTTACAGTTTTAATCTAGCTACTATAGTTTTCAAGTTACAGGACAAAAATGGAAAATTTCTTAACAAAATTGTCATTTAAGGGCAATAACCCCTATAAGGAGTCATCTGACAATTTCAGACCAATTAAATGAATTGTAGGGCTTTTTTGCTGATCATTTTTGCAATTTATTATTTCACTCTAGCTGTTATGGTTTTTAAGTTACAGGACAAAAACGGAAAATTTCATAAAAAATTGCAATTTAAGGGCAATAACTCCTATAAGGAGTCATCTGACAATTTCAGACCAATCAAGTGAATTGTAGGGTCTTTATTGCTGATCATTTGTGCCATTTACAGTTTCAATCTAGCTGCTATAGTTTTCAAGTTACAGGACAAAAACGGAAAATTTCATAAAAAATTGCCATTTAAGGGCAATAACTCCTATAAGGAGTCATCTGACAATTTCAGACTAATACAGTGAATTGTAGGGCTTGTATTGTTGATCATTTTTGCTATTTACAGTTTTACTCTAGCTGTTATAGTTTTAAAGTTACAGGACAAAAACGGAAAATTTCATAAAAAATTACCATTTAAGGGCAATAACTCATATAAGGAGTCATCTGACAATTTCAGACCAATCAAGTGAATTGTAGTGTCTTTATTGCTGATCATTTGTGCAATTTACAGTTTCAATCTAGCTGCTATAGTTTTCAAGTTACAGGACAAAAACGGAAAATTTCATAAAAAATTGCCATTTAAGGGCAATAACTCCTATAAGGAGTCATCTGACAATTTCAGACTAATACAGTGAATTGTAGGGCTTGTATTGTTGATCATTTTTGCTATTTACAGTTTTACTCTAGCTGTTATAGTTTTAAAGTTACAGGACAAAAACGGAAAATTTCATAAAAAATTACCATTTAAGGGCAATAACTCATATAAGGAGTCATCTGACAATTTCAGACCAATCAAGAGAATTGTAGGGTCTTTATTGCTGATCATTTGTGCAATTTACAGTTTCAATCTAGCTGCTATAGTTTTCAAGTTACAGGACAAAAACGGAAAATTTCATAAAAAATTGCCATTTAAGGGCAATAACTCCTATAAGGAGTCATCTGACAATTTCAGACTAATACAGTGAATTGTAGGGCTTGTATTGTTGATCATTTTTGCTCTTTACAGTTTTACTCTAGCTGTTATAGTTTTAAAGTTACAGGACAAAAACGGAAAATTTCATAAAAAATTACCATTTAAGGGCAATAACTCATATAAGGAGTCATCTGACAATTTCAGACCAATCAAGTGAATTGTAGGGTCTTTATTGCTGATCATTTGTGCAATTTACAGTTTCAATCTAGCTGCTATAGTTTTCAAGTTACAGGACAAAAACGGAAAATTTCATAAAAAATTGCCATTTAAGGGCAATAACTCCTATAAGGAGTCATCTGACAATTTCAGACTAATACAGTGAATTGTAGGGCTTGTATTGTTGATCATTTTTGCTCTTTACAGTTTTACTCTAGCTGTTATAGTTTTAAAGTTACAGGACAAAAACGGAAAATTTCATAAAAAATTACCATTTAAGGGCAATAACTCATATAAAGAGTAATCTGACAATTTCAGACCAATCAAGTGAATTGTAGGGCTTTTATTGCTGATCATTTTTGCCATTTACAGTTTCACTCTACCTCGTATATTTTTCAGGTTATATTGTAAATACCAAAAATTTTGTCAAAAATCGTCAAAAAAGGGCAATAACTCCTACAAGAAGCCAATACACAACTTCGCACTAATAGCAACTATTGTAGACCTTAATGTGCTGATCAATTTGAAGTAACGGTTTTCTCTATAGCTATTATAGTTTTTTAGATAATGATCAAAAACCTGTGTTGACCCCCATGTTCTATTTTTAGTAACAGCGGCCATATTTGTCTGTTGATCAACACCCTGGGTACAAACTTGAAACTAGGAACCCTAAGGATGATTGTGGCCAAGTTTGAAAAAAATTGGCCCAGTGGTTTCAGAGGAGAAGATTTTTGAAAAAGTTTACGACGGACGACGGACGACAGACGACGGACGACGGACGACGGACGACGGACGACGGACGACAGACGACGGACGACGGACGACGGACGCCAAGTGATAGCAATAGCTCACATGGACCTTCGGTCCAGGTGAGCTAATAAAAAATGGCAAGTAATGCCTGGCTTATATTTGACCTTAAAAAACTTGTACGTTGGCATATTTTAAAACATTAAAAAGTATAAGTATACTCGACCAGGCGACCAAACTATTACTTTCCCGTTGTAATGCGTCTATTTTTTGTATATACAAATAAACTGTTATGATATTATGTATTGCATTTTTTGTATTAAATTTGAATGAAATGTTGGTAAAAACTACACTCGTATACCAGTATTGTTACACATATATATAAATATACAATACTGGCACAATACTTCTATAATATACTCGTATTTATTAACTAGTTGAGTAAAATAGATATGAAATTGTCCATACAATACGGTTATCTTAAACGGCGCCAATACGGAAAAAACAGGGCCAATACCGGAAAATATGACCAATACGGTAAAAAACAGGCTCAATACAGAAAAACAGGGCCAATACAGAAAAGTCACATCGGCCAGTAATTTATATATAAATATCGTTTTAAAAACAAACATATTTATATAAACATAAATTACATCAGGATTTTCAAGGAATAAATTACATTTTCATACTGACGGTTGTTCATATTAATCTTTTATTATTTCCACGAGAAACCGAACTTGATCAATAAAGCTATATAAGTCAATGGTAAAATGGTACTAAATTTAACTCAAATTGTTAATAACAGTGATATTTTTATAGTAGTAGTCAATTAAGTTCATGTGATGCCAGCCAAAAAAGTTCATTCAGGATCATTTTAGCTATACCCATTGCATTCATACGGATACAATTTTTACCGATACGATTCCATAATTCCACAAGTTTTAATTTTGTCAATGCCATGATTACGAAAAAGTGGAAAAATATTTATTAAACAAAGACAGTAGTATAGAAGAGGAAAATATGTATAAAACATGTATAAAAAGTGTTTTTGCTCCATTACGAGTAATGAGACCTCTTTGTAGCCTCGTCTATAAAAAAGGAGCTCCATTATTGTAGCTAGTGCCTGTGGGGACTTAGCTACGGAACCATAGCTTTTTGGTCCTTTGACATCCCAAAGAGACCTAAAGAGCTACGGTTCCTCGGCTAGTGGTGACTAGGCCTAAGGTTATTGATGACCGTTCCTTCTCTTCCCTTAGTGGGGAGATGGAGGGAGGAGATGCATTCTGAGTGGTACATCATAAATCAAAACAAAATTGGTCGATATCCATAGGACAGTTAACAAATGACTGAAGCGAAGAAATATCAAAAGTTATTCACGCAATAAATGGTGGACTTGGGTGTTCCGGACGAGTAAGCAGTGCCTGCCTCGAATGAGACAACCGTTGAGTTACTAGTAATCACGTCCGTAAAATTTCAAATCTAGGAATAGGAAAACCTACATATGGCTCAGAAAACAATGCTTCATCGCGTTAGGGAGATGGTGTTTAAAGAAACGATAAATTATGAAAGTTATGATACAAGCCATATAACTTCTATCGAGATGCCATCAAACCAGGTGCAACAAATCCCCGTTTAAGTAGCTTCTTAATCAACAGCAGTGTCCTGTTCAGAGCTACTAAACGATATTGAACGGTATATTTTAATGTAAAGGTGGACTAGTCAGATAACATATAAAAACACGTGTGGTAACGTTACTGACACCAAGCTCTTGAACTATTAAATCTTGAGACTTTATTTGTATTTTTGCTAACATTTTGTTGCTTTAAAATAGTTAATACGATCAACTTTTTTCGTAATTTCAAAAATCTAGTTTTTTGTTTACATCTACATAACCAAATTGTAAATTAAAATGTCGAAAAAATAAGTGTGATAAAAAAAAATTCTGTTTAACCAAACATAACATCAGATGTTATCGTAGTGTATCTATAGATTGAATCATATAGATATATGGTGTTTCATTTTTTGAATTCCATACGAAAAAGGGGTTGTTAGGTTCTAATACGGAAAGCCTGACCGCGGACCATATTGTGTAACTAGTCATAGGACATGGACAGTGATACGCTCCCCTGACCGCGGACCATATTGTGTAACGAGTTATTGGACATGGACAATGTCACGCTCCATGTACGATACAGGCCTCGAATGTACACATTGAAAACAGCAGGATCTTGGCAACGCTACATAAGCTATTAAAGTCCTCGTGCCTAATGTATATATTAAATGCACAAAAGCAAATTTCTGCGAAAATCATGAAAAAGAGTAGTATCAGAATGGCTTACTGCTCATAAAAATGCAAACAAAAATATGTCGTTATAAAGAAATCATAGATAAAACTTCTGCGTGTCATGCTTGATATAGTATGACCTAAGATTCTAGTCTTGAAAGTTAAGACATATTCATAATTGTAAACTATTTTACGATTACGTGATTCTGATAAAAAAACAGTTTCTACTTTTGTCCTCATTGTTGTATTATATAATGAGGACATATTAATCTTGTGTCCTAGAATTTGTTATTATTAACTATATATAGAACGAATCTGTACTCAATCTGCTTTCGTGTTCGATTTTACACTGTTCTAATAATAATAAAAAGCCTTCTAAACACTTCATTTCTCGAATTGTAAGAAATTACCAAAGCGTAAGCATTGTTAGAAAGAATACAATCAGCAAAATGCAAAAAAAAAACGTCAGACATTGGAAAAATATAAAAAACGCAAGAAATTTAATGTATAAAGAAATAAACTTCAACGAAATTTATTTGTTCAAACATTCATTTATTTAATGATAAAAAATATTAAATTTGTTGGTGTTTTTTTATTGTAAGCGGCGTCTTCTGTTAGTCTTAGTTTTCCTTTCTTTGAGGGATATGGCTTGAAGAGTAATACAGTCGCGTGGTCGTTGTTTGTATTACGATAAAGTGGAATTAATTTTCGATTAACAACTCCACAATAGATAATTAACTATTTTGAAATAACATGATATGAAAGTATATACGCTTTTGCTAACATGGTGTATATTAACTTTTTCCTGAGTTTTCGTTTGTTATCGATATTATTGTATAAAATTGTTTATTTGGCTTTCTGTTTGTCTTTATAATTCCTTCTTTTAGATTTTAGACGATACTCCATACAATAAAAAAGTAATATTATATTAGATGTTTCTGATTTTGGCCCTGCCCTACCCACCCCTCCCCCCCTAGGGATATTTTTTTACATTTTTTTAGACATAAACAGGGTAAGGAAATGCCAATATACAAGTAAGCCAAATTGAATAACTATCAGATGTTCCATCTCTGATTCTGATAAAAACAAAATTTTGAAATGAACTAATGGGGTAGGAAAATGCAAAAAGAAAAAATACTATTTATTTATTATTTAAGTACGGTGATACTCCGTGACGAGTTAAAGACATATATTAAACACAAAAAATAAACAAAAGATAAATCATATAATAGAGCATTCTCCGAGTCCACTTTCCTCAGTATTAAAGACTTTTACTAAATGGAACAACAAACTGTAAATGACTCCAAGAGGACATTATATTTAGTTTTTTTTTTATATCGCTATTCTTAATACTATTTCCTACACTTTTCTTATATTTAAAATATTTCGGACAATGGAAAAAGTAGTGAATTTCATCTTCTAATACATTGTTATTGCCAATACAACTACACAAAATATAACAGCCATAAGAGGTTACATGTCAGTAACTGAGGATATATTCATTCCATATATTTATTGTAGCCTCTCTGTATATATAACCAGATATCATGAACGTGCAAGTTCCGGATACACCATATATGATGTGTGCACAAGATAAAACATTTTAAAAACCATATCTATGGCAGATGGAAAAAGCCAGAAGAGCATATTTTAAAATTAAAAAGCTAATTGGATTAAATAACCCATGCAAATTATTAGAAAAACTCTTTGTTACATTAATTTTACCCATTATCACATACTGCAATGAAATATGGGGTATTTTCTCCAACTTTTAAGATACTGAACCATTTGAAAAAGTACATCTTAACTTTATAAAAGAAATTCTAGGTGTATAGACTGCAAAGCTACTAATGATGCATGTCGAGCTGAACTATGTCGACTTCCGTTAAAAAGTAAAATACTGTACTCAAGCATCAAATATCTAGAACAGACTAAGAAAATTCTTTAGAAAAAACTTTTTTTTAAAATTCTGTTCACTCAGAACAATTGGTTTATCAAACTGAAATCAGTAATAAATAATTTAGGATTTTACTTTCTAAATCATGATTTAAGCTCACTTAAACAATATGTAAATCAAATAAAAATTAGATCAAATGATCAAAATCTCCAAAATCAAAATACTCTTATAGACACATCTCCAAAACTAGAATTTTTTAGAAAAATTTTAAAAATAGGATGCAGACCTCACTATTTAGATATCTTAAAGAAAGCTAAAGACAGGGCTGCTCCTTGTAAAATTCGTATCAGTGCTCATAATCTAATGATAGAAAAGGGAAGATACCAAAAACTAAATAGAAACGATAGAAACTGTCTAGTTTGCAATGCAGGAGAAATTGAAAATGAAGAACACTTTTTGCATTGCAAACATTATAAGCTGATAAGAAATACATTTCTTGCTAAAATTAAAAGTTTAATCCCAGATCTTTCAACAAATAGCAAATCCCTATTATGCTTTTTGTTGAATTGCAAATCTGAATTTTGTCTAAAACTTTCTGCTACATTTATTTTAGAATGCTTTGAATTAAGAAAAAGTTATATCATATAAAACGTAATTTTAATTGGTTATATCATCTGTATGCTATATAAAATAATATAATAATAAATACAATTAATGTAAAGAATTGTATTACAGTTGTATAGCCAGTTTTCCTACCGATGGTCGGGGGTTCTCTCCAAGTACTCCGCTACCTCCCCCAATAAAAACTGGACGCCATGAGATAGCTGAAAAATTGCTGAAAGTGGCGTTAAACACCATTAAACAAACAAAACATACATTTGTATAACACACTTTGTATTGATCCTTTAAATTGTTGTGTCTTGACCATGTACTGTACCATGAGTTTGTGCAATAAATATTTGTATTTGTATTTGTATATCGGACGAACAACAAATTATTTGATTTTCATGTTTTGCTGGGGATGAAATGATATTTGTTGTTTATTTGTTAGTTGTAATAGGGTTCAATGGTGAAAACTGGCAGTCCTTATCGAGGTTGGCGTCGAGCACGCGCAAGTAAGACTCGATCCGGTAACCTCAGTGTTATGTCTAGTAGTACAGTCAGATTTTGTTTATTTGAAGTATTTAATGTTACGACGCGGGTATACAATACATATATAATCAGACAATGTACCAGTATGTACATGAAAGTAAAACTTTACAACACATGCAAGCTGTGACTGCTTATCTTGTACGCGCTTTCTTTACTGCTAATAGGTATGGCTTCCGAATACTAATTAACACGTGCCGATTGTTATCTTAGTGATAAAGAGGCTACAGGTAATTTTTTACACCTATTATGATAGATATTAATTAGCAATCATCACATGAAATGGTATATGAATGTGTTTAATTATTATCGGGATCGAAAGACGAGAGGTCATTCATTATAAGAGGGGAAGAGAGGTGCAGTTGATTTTTATTCAAATACACGTTTATTTCATAAATATTCCTTCACTATTTCGACCTGGTTTTGTGTCAGATGGCATCAACCAAATATGTATTGTCTAGACAAAGTGTTTGTTTGTTCAGAAAAAAAAATACAAAAAGTTTAGTTTTAGAGTTCTTTAGCATGAAAGTAAGCCAGTTATGCAATTAAAATGGGGTGGCAATAATATAAAGAGCCAAGTACCCGTATACTATGCACCCCAAACCCTATATTTTTCTTGTCATTTATTTGTATTTACAGTTATCAGCTACTTTTAATGCCGTGCATTTATTGTGTCGAAATATTCCACGTTGGGGATTCAATAAACGTTTATATATCGTACAAAATAAGTAAAAGTAACCGTTAAAAACACAATGTGTAAGCCGTGTCTTCATATGTTGTCTGTGTTTTCATAAGTGTCAATGGCGGTGGCTTCACGGAGATGATCGGCGCGTGTACTTTGTTTACATAGTTATTAACGGTAAAGTCTTTATAAGTTTCAAATTTATTATCAACTTTTTAAAAAGGTATTAATTATCAATCATCACATGGAGAATTGGTTCTGAAAATCAAAACGTAGTGGAAACAAAAAAGTGCGACGACACAAAATAAAGGCTCTACAATAAAATAATAAAATTTAATTTAATTTAAAATAAATAAATAAATAAATAAATAAATAAATAAATAAATAAATAAATAAATAAATAAATAAATAAATAAATAAATAAATAAATAAATAAATAAATAAATAAATAAATAAATAAATAAATAAATAAATAAATAAATAAATAAATAAATAAATAAATAAATAAATAAATAAATAAATATGCACCCCCATTTTGCCACAAAAAACAGACTTAAGAACATACGAAAAAGAAAATAGTTGTTGGTTCTTGGACTATAAGTGTGGATTTTCTTTTGACAGTTTCCTTGGTGTTCGGTATTTTTTTACCATCATTTATGTTTTATATGTAATTCCATCCGACTCGTGTTTCCTTCGATATAAGATCATCTAAGGTTACACAGAGAAGAAAAAGAAATGAATACATCTATCATAGAAAAAAGAAATCTTATTACTTGGTATTTAAGATGTGCATGACAATTACGTCAGATTAAGTAATCGACCGTAAAATATCAACAATATTATCCATAAAAAATCGTCCATTTTACCTTTAGTTTATTTGCTATAACAGACTACAATCTCCTCTTTGTCATACGTGTTTATCATACTTTGTAATTAAAACGAGAGTATGATCGTAGGTGTCTTGAAATTGTCTCCCCTGTATAAAACTTCTTTTTCATAATAATAAAAACAACCTACAAAAATTAAATCAAAACAATATTTCCGTTTTTGAAGCATTATCTCTTAGTGAATTTACTACTACAATAATTAATTAAATATATATTAAATTTTTATTGCAAATATTTTAAGTAGAATGCACCGCAATGATCAAAGTATTTATTGTGATAAGTAAAGGTTGTGTACAATAAAAGTTTAAGATCATACTTTTAGGGATCATTTCTATAGTATGTATCGCCGGGACGTCAGCTAACACTGACTGAACGTAAACCCACGATGACGAGGAATAGCATCTCCTTCTGAGCGTGAAGCAAACTTAAGGCTGTCCCGTGCCTGTGGGGACTGGGCTTAAAGTTATTGATGACCGTTCCTTCTCTTCCCTAAACGGGGAGTTGGAGGAAGGAGATGCATTCTGAGTGGTAATTCCTAAATAAAATAAAAACAATAAAAAACCTTATTCCTTTTGGATTCCAAAATTGCAGTAAATGCCTTACAAAGAATAGGTCCATAGCTGGCTTATCTTTGTGCTCTACCAACGAGTTGTCAAATCTCGTTGACTAAGATATTGTGTGCAGTGAAAGGAAGGCAGCAAAAATGATATGAAACTGATTGATTAATTCACAGTCATTATATCGAAAAGTTAAAGGCTAAAGTTTTACATATGTAGTAAATAGCCAAAAAATTCAAATCGGTTCAAACCAGGATTTCGCCACCAAAATTTTGCCTAAGTACATCTTTGTTTATCAAGTTTGATGTCGATATGGTAGTTGTTGAAAAAAAGGACTTAACTCGGATATTTGACATGCCGGAATTTTTTTTTTAGAAATCTAGACTGCCATTTCAGAGTGGTCGTGAGATATAAGACTTATAACAAACCCTACAAGATACGGGACCAGGATGATGGTCAGCGGAACCAAAAAATTGATATTTGGTTTAAGTGTATTCGAAACAAATCAAAAATATGTAATTTACATAAGACTATCTTGTAAACAATTTATTTCTTCATTTGTTATTATCTACGGCGATTTGCGTTTCCTACTCTTAAATTACGTTGAGAAATACGTGTTCAGACGTAATGGAAATGAATAATATTCAAGGATAAAAGAAACAAAAGTTTTGTTGAGTTTACTATGTATTTATTATGTATTATACCTATAAGCAGAAATGAAGATATTGTGATCCTCTAAACAATAAAAAATAGCAAGTAATGCCTGGCTTATATTTGACCTTAAAAAACTTGTACGTTCGCATATTTTAAAACATTAAAAAGTATAAGTATACTCGACCAGGCGACCAAACTATTACTTTCCCGTTGTAATGCGTCTATTTTTTGTATATACAAATAAACTGTTATGATATTATGTATTGCATTTTTTGTATTAAATTTGAATGAAATGTTGGTAAAAACTACACTCGTATACCAGTATTGTTACACATATATATAAATATACAATACTGGCACAATACTTCTATACTATACTCGTATTTATTAACTAGTTGAGTAAAATAGATATGAAATTGTCCATACAATACGGTTATCTTAAACGGCGCCAATACGGAAAAAACAGGGCCAATACCGGAAAATATGACCAATACGGTAAAAAACAGGCTCAATACAGAAAAACAGGGCCAATACAGAAATGTCACATCGGCCGGTAATTTATATATAAATATCGTTTTAAAAACAAACATATTTATATAAACATAAATTACATCAGGATTTTCAAGGAATAAATTACATTTTCATACTGACGGTTGTTCATATTAATCTTTTATTATTTCCACGAGAAACCGAACTTGATCAATAAAGCTATATAAGTCAATGGTAAAATGGTACTAAATTTAACTCAAATTGTTAATAACAGTGATATTTTTATAGTAGTAGTCAATTAAGTTCATGTGATGCCAGCCAAAAAAGTTCATTCAGGATCATTTTAGCTATACCCATTGCATTCACACGGATACAATTTTTGCCGATACGATTCCATAATTCCACAAGTTTTAATTTTGTCAATGCCATGATTACGAAAAAGTGGAAAAATATTTATTAAACAAAGACAGTAGTATAGAAGAGGAAAATATGTATAAAACATGTATAAAAAGTGTTTTAGCTCCATTACGAGTAATGAGACCTCTTTGTAGCCTCGTCTATAAAAAAGGAGCTCCATTATTGTAGCTAGTGCCTGTGGGGACTTAGCTACGGAACCATAGCTTTTTGGTCCTTTGACATCCCAAAGGGACCTAAAGAGCTACGGTTCCTCGGCTAGTGGTGACTATGCCTAAGGTTATTGATGACCGTTCCTTCTCTTCCCTTAGTGGGGAGATGGAGGGAGGAGATGCATTCTGAGTGGTACATCATAAATCAAAACAAAATTGGTCAATATCCATAGGACAGTTAATAAATGACTAAAGCGAAGAAATATCAAAAGTTATTCACGCAATAAATGGTGGACTTGGGTGTTCCGGACGAGTAAGCAGTTCCATCTCTGATTCTGATAAAAACAAAATTTCTCGAATTGTAAGAAATTACCAAAGCGTAAGCATTGTTAGAAAGAATACAATCAGCAAAATGCAAACTTAAACGAAATTTATTTGTTCAAACATTCATTTATTTAATGATAAAAAATATTAAATTTGTTGGTGTTTTTTTATTGTAAGCGGCGTCTTCTGTTAGTCTTAGTTTTCCTTTCTTTGAGGGATATGGCTTGAAGAGTAATACAGTCGCGTGGTCGTTGTTTGTATTACGATAAAGTGGAATTAATTTTCGATTAACACCTCCACAATAGATAATTAACTATTTTGAAATAATATGATATGAAAGTATATACGCTTTTGCTAACATGGTGTATATTAACTTTTTCCTGAGTTTTCGTTTGTTATCGATATTATTGTATAAAATTGTCTATTTGGCTTTCTGTTTGTCTTTATAATTCCTTCTTTTAGATTTTAGACGATACTCCATACAATAAAAAAGTAATATTATATTAGATGTTTCTGATTTTGGCCCTGCCCTACCCGCCCCTCCCCCCCTAGGGATATTTTTTTACATTTTTTTAGACATAAACAGGGTAAGGAAATGCCAATATACAAGTAAGCCAAATTGAATAACTATCAGATGTTCCATCTCTGATTCTGATAAAAACAAAATTTTGAAATGAACTAATGGGGTAGGAAAATGCAAAAAGAAAAAATACTATTTATTTATTATTTAAGTACGGTGATACTCCGTGACGAGTTAAAGACATATATTAAACACAAAAAAATAAACAAAAGATAAATCATATAATAGAGCATTCTTCGAGTCCACTTTCCTCAGTATTAAAGACTTTTACTAAATGGAACAACAAACTGTAAATGACTCCATGAGGACATTATATTTAGTTTTTTTTTTATATCGCTATTCTTAATACTATTTCCTACACTTTTCTTATATTTAAAATATTTCGGACAATGGAAAAAGTAGTGAATTTCATCTTCTAATACATTGTTATTGCCAATACAACTACACAAAATATAACAGCCATAAGAGGTTACATGTCAGTAACTGAGGATATATTCATTCCATATATTTATTGTAGCCTCTCTGTATATATAACCAGATATCATGAACGTACAAGTTCCGGATACACCATATATGATGTGTGCACAAGATAAAACATTTTAAAAACCATATCTATGGCAGATGGAAAAAGCCAGAAGAGCATATTTTAAAATTAAAAAGCTAATTGGATTAAATAACCCATGCAAATTATTAGAAAAACTCTTTGTTACATTAATTTTACCCATTATCACATACTGCAATGAAATATGGGGTATTTTCTCCAACTTTTAAGATACTGAACCATTTGAAAAATTACATCTTAACTTTATAAAAGAAATTCTAGGTGTATAGACTGCAAAGCTACTAATGATGCATGTCGAGCTGAACTATGTCGACTTCCGTTAAAAAGTAAAATACTGTACTCAAGCATCAAATATCTAGAACAGACTAAAAAAATTCTTTAGAAAAAACTTTTTTTTTTAAATTCTGTTCACTCAGAACAATTGGTTTATCAAACTGAAATCAGTAATAAATAATTTAGGATTTTTCTTTCTAAATCATGATTTAAGCTCACTTAAACAATATGTAAATCAAATAAAAATTAGATCAAATGATCAAAATCTCCAAAATCAAAATACTCTTATAGACACATCTCCAAAACTAGAATTTTGTAGAAAAATTTTAAAAATAGGATGCAGACCTCACTATTTAGATATCTTAAAGAAAGCTAAAGACAGGGCTGCTCCTTGTAAAATTCGTATCAGTGCTCATAATCTAATGATAGAAAAGGGAAGATACCAAAAACTAAATAGAAAAGATAGAAACTGTCTAGTTTGCAATGGAGGAGAAATTGAAAATGAAGAACACTTTTTGCATTGCAAACATTATAAGCTGATAAGAAATACATTTCTTGCTAAAATTAAAAGTTTAATCCCAGATCTTTCAACAAATAGCAAATCCCTATTATGCTTTTTGTTGAATTGCAAATCTGAATTTTGTCTAAAACTTTCTGCTACATTTATTTTAGAATGCTTTGAATTAAGAAAAAGTTATATCATATAAAACGTAATTTTAATTGGTTATATCATCTGTATGCTATATAAAATAATATAATAATAAATACAATTAATGTAAAGAATTGTATTACAGTTGTATAGCCAGTTTTCCTACCGATGGTCGGGGGTTCTCTCCAAGTACTCCGCTTCCTCCCCCAATAAAAACTGGACGCCATGAGATAGCTGAAAAATTGCTGAAAGTGGCGTTAAACACCATTAAACAAACAAAACATACATTTGTATAACACACTTTGTATTGATCCTTTAAATTGTTGTGTCTTGACCATGTACTGTACCATGAGTTTGTGCTAATAAATATTTGTATTTGTATTTGTATATCGGACGAACAACAAATTATTTGATTTTCATGTTTTGCTGGGGATGAAATAATATTTGTTGTTTATTTGTTAGTTGTAATAGGGTTCAATGGTGAAAACTGGCAGTCCTTATCGAGGTTGGCGTCGAGCACGCGCAAGTAAGACTCGACCCGGTAACCTCAGTGTTATGTCTAGTAGTACAGTCAGATTTTGTTTATTTGAAGTATTTAATGTTACGACGCGGGTATACAATACATATATAATCAGACAATGTACCAGTATGTACATGAAAGTAAAACTTTACAACACATGCAAGCTGTGACTGCTTATCTTGTACGCGCTTTCTTTACTGCTAATGGGTATGGCTTCCGAATACTAATTAACACGGGCCGATTGTTATCTTAGTGATAAAGAGGCTACAGGTAATTTTTTACACCTATTATGATAGATATTAATTAGCAATCACGACATGGAATGGGTTAAGAATGTGTTTAATTATTATCGGGATCGGAAGACAAAAGGTCATTATAAAAGAGGAAGAGAGGTGCAGTTGATTTTTATTCAAATATACGTTTATTTCATAAGTATCCCTAAACTATGTTGAATGCCTGGTTTTGGAAGTTCGGTGTCAGCTGGCATCAACCAAATATGTATTGTCTAGACAAAGTGTATGTTATTGTACAGAAAAAAAAATAATTAAGTTTTTATAGAGTTCTGCAGCATGAAAGTAAGCCAGTTATGAAATTAAAATGGAGTTGCAATAATGCAAAGATCGTAGTACCCGTATACTATGCACCCCGAAACATATTTTTCTTGTCATTTATTTGTATTTACAGTTATCAGCTATGGTAAAAAAAAATTCCGTGCATTTATTGTGCCGAAATATTTCGCGTTGGTGATTAAAAAAACGTTTATATATTGTACAAAATAAGTAAAAGTACCCGTTAAAAACACAACGTGTAAGCCGTGTCTTCATATGTTGTCTGTGTTTTCATAAATATCAATGGCTTCACGGAGATGATCGGCGCGTGTACTTTGTTTACATAGTTATTAACGGTAAGGTCTTTTAAAGTTTCAAATTTATTATCAACTTTTTAAAAAGGTATTAATTATCAATAATCACATGGAGAATTGGTTCTGAAAATCAAAACTTAGTAGAAACCAATAAATGCGACGAAACAAAATAAAGGTTCTACAATAAAAATAAATAAATAAATAAATAAATAAATAAATAAATAAATAAATAAATAAATAAATAAATAAATAAATAAATAAATAAATAAATAAATAAATAAATAAATAAATAAATAAATAATAAATAAATAAATAAATAAATAAATAAATAAATAAATAAATAAATAAATAAATAAATAAATAAATAAATAAATAAATATGCACCCCCATTTTGCCACAAAAAACAGACTTAAGAACATACGAAAAAGAAAATAGTTGTTGGTTCTTGGACTATAAGTGTGGATTTTCATTTTGACAGTTTCCTTGGTGTTCGGTATTGTATTACCATCATTTATGTTTTATATGTAATTCCATCCGACTCGTGTTTCCTTCGATCTTAGATCATCTTAGGTTACACTGAGAAGAAAAAGAAATGAATACATCTATCATAGAAAAAAGAAATTTTATTACTTGGGTATTTAAGATGTGCATGACAATTACGTCAGATTAAGTAATCGACCGTAAAATATCAACAATATTATCCATAAAAAATCGTCCATTTTATCTTTAGTTTATTTGCTATAACAGACTACAATCTCCTCTTTGTAATACGTGTTTATCATAACTAAAAGTTATCCTTTGTATATTAAAACGAGAGTATGATCTTAGGTGTCTCGAAATTGTCTCCCCTGTATAAAACTTCTTTTTCATAAATAATAAAAACAACCTATAAAAATTAAATCAAAACAATATTTCAGTTTTTGAAGCATTATCTCTTATTGAATTTACTACTACAATAATTAATTAAATATATATTAAATTTTTATTGCAAATATTTTAAGTAGAATACACCGCAATGATCAAAGTATTTATTGTGATAAGTAAAGGTTGTGTACGATAGAAGTTTAAAGTTAAAGACCCCATTGGCAGTATTCGATAAGAGTAGGCGCACGCGCCGCTGCCATGGCACGTCCAGTACTTGCTGCTAGCGTCTTAGTTCACTAGCTGGATGCAGCTTGATAGATAAATCTACTTCCGCTAAGTCTTTTTGGTCGCGGCATCTCTGACTACTTTTATCATTTCACTTATAGTATTTATGGCCTATAAATCCCAAAAAATACAAATAAATAGGTAAAAAATTTTAATAAAAGCCACCAGGCAATAAGTCCGTGCGAGACCGTTTTACGGTAGTCAAGGACGTTAAAAACCCCCTTAAGTAAGTAAGTAGAAGTTTAGGATCATACTTTTAGGGATCATTTCTATAGTATGTATCGCCGGGACGTCAGCTAACACTGACTGAACGTAAACCCACGATGACGAGGAATAGCATCTCCTTCTGAGCGTGAAGCAAACTTTTGGCTGTCCCGTGCCTGTGGGGACTTGGCCTAAGGTTATTGATGACCGTTCCTTCTCTTCCCTAAGTGGGGAGTTGGAGGAAGGAGGTGCATTCTGAGTGGTAATTCCTAAATCAAATCAAAAAGGGTAGAAAACAATATACTCCTATTACATTCCAAATTGCATAAAATGTCTTACAAAGAAATAGGTATAAACTCGTTGACTTTGATATTGTCTGCAGTGAAAGAAAGGCAGCAAAAATGATGTGAAACTTTAATTCACAATCATTACATCGAAAAGTTTAAGGCTAAAGTTATCGTTGTGGCTATGTAAGAAACAATTAACATATATTTAGTAAATAGCCAAACAATTCAAATCGGTTCAGACCACGATTTCGCGACCAAATTTGCCTAAGTACATCTTTGTTTATCTTATCAAAACTTGAGAAGTTTCATGTCGATATGGTAGTTATTGAAAAATAAAGGTCTTAACTCGAATATTTAACATGCCGAAATTTTTATGAGAAATCTAGACTGCCATTTCAGAATGGTCGTGAGATATACAAGATACGGGACTGGCCAGGATGGTAAGCGGTACCAAAAAATTGATATTTGGTTTAAGTGTATTCGAAACAAATCTAAAATATGTAATTTACATAAGACTATCTTGTAAACAATTTATTTCTTCATTTGTAATTATCTACGGCGATTTGCGTTCCCTACTCTTAAATTACGTTGAGAAATACGTGTTCAGACGTAATAGAAATGAATAATATTCAAGGATAAAAGAAAAAAAAAATTGTTGAGTTTACCATGTATTTATTATGTATTATACCTATAATCAGAAATGAAGATATTGTGATCCTCTAAACAGTAAAAAATGGCAAGTAATACCTGGCCTATATTTGACCTTAAAAAACTTGTACGTTGGCAAATTTTAAAATATTATATACTCATGTAGAAATCTTTTTTTTTGATTCGCTTAGACGCCGTCACGTGACATGTGATATTTCGCTGGGTCAACCGGTAACCGTTAGGTCGCATGGTAAGGTCACCCTCGCGTGAGATTTTGCACGAGATGTTTGGATAAATGTACATGTACGTAATAAAACATTCAAACAAAACAGTAGTATATGTTATCATGTTTCTGTCTACATTGTAAGGGCTGGATGTTTTTCCTGTGGAAAAAGGTTTAAATTTTGTCCAAAATATGTTGCAAATATTGAATTGTTTTCATTTAAATATTCGCTATAATATAACAGTTATCACCCTAAATGATATGTGACCCGGCATTTCTTTCCCCTCGAAAAGTAAGGTCACCCTCGGGGCAAGCCATCGGGTGACCTTACTTTCTCGGAGAAAGAAATCACCGAGTCACACACCAACCAGGGTGATAATTGTATAACATTAGATAAGTATAAGTATACTCGACCAGGCGACCAAACTATTACATTCCCGTTGTAATGCGTCTATTTTTTGTATTAACCTATATCAAAGTCGATAAATGTATATTGTCTTTTTTAAATTTGAATGAAATGTTGGTTAAAACCTTGTAATACTCCTATATATTGTATATACAAGTATTGTTACACATAGATGTAAAATGTGCAATACTGGCACAATACTTGTATACAATATTCGTATTTATTAACTAGTTGAGTAAAATAAATGTGAAATTGTACATTCAATACTTGTATCTTAAACGGCGCCAATACGGAAAAACATGATTAATACAGGAAAAACGAGGCAAATACAGAAAAACAGGCCCAATACAGAAAAAAACAGGCTCAATACAGAAAACAGGGCCAATACGGAAAAAACAGGATCAATACAGAAAAACAGGGCCAATACAGAAATGTCACTTCCGGTAATTTATATATAAATATCGTTTTAAAAACAAACACAATTATATAAACATAATTACATCAGGATTTTCAAGGAATAAATTACATGTTCATACTGACGGTTGTTCATATTAATCTTTTATTATGTACATGGGTAACCGAACTGGATCAATAAAGTTATATTGGTCAATGATAAAATGGTACTAAAATTTACTCAACTGGTTAATAAAAGTGTTATTAAATGGGTGTTTTCATATTCAACATTAATAATGTCATCGGAAATCGGTATTGGGCCTCGAATAACTGTATAAGCCCTCGACCCAATACAGCTTCCCTTGGACAATATACAGGTCAAATATGAAAACAAACATTTAATAACACTATAATATTTTATATGCGAGTATTGTTGTAGTCAAGTTCAGGTGATCCCAGCCAAAAAAGTTCATTCCGGATCATTTTAGCTATACTCATTGCATTAGCACGGATACAATTTTTACCGATACGATTCCATAATTCCACAATTTTAATTTTGTCAACAATGCCATGATTACGAAAAAGTGGTTTAATGATTTAATTAGATATTGTAGAAATGTCAGCTAAGCGGCGGAGACAGGAAAAATATTTATTAAACAAATACAGCAGTTTAATAGCGGAAAATATGTATAAAACCCAAAAGTGTTTTTGCTCCATCACGAGTAATGAGACCTCTTTTTAGCCCCGTCTATAAAAAAGGAGCTCCATTATTGTAGCTAGTAGATGTGGGGACCTAAAGCTACGGAACCATAGCTTTTTTCGTCCTTTGACATCCCAAAGAGACCTAAAGAGCTACGGTTCCTCGGCTAGTGGTGACTAGGCCTAAGGTTATTGATGACCGTTCCTTCTCTTCCCTTAGTGGGGAGATGGAGGGAGGAGATGCATTCTGAGTGGTACATCATAAATCAAAACAAAATGGTCGATATCCATAGGACAGTTAATAAATGACTGAAGCGAAGAAATATCAAAAGTTATTCACGCAATAAATGGTGGACTTGGGTGTTCCGGACGAGTAAGCAGTGCCTGTCAACCGTTATTGTTACTGGTAATCACGTCCGTCAAATGTCAAATCGAGGAATAGGAAAACCTATACCTATGGCTCAGAAAAAAAATGCCTCATCGCATTAGGGAGATTGTGTTTAAAGAAACGATAAACTATGAAAGTTATGATACAGGCCATATAACTTCTAACGAGATGCCATCAAACCAGGTGCAGCAAATCCCCGTTTAAGTAGCTTCTTGGTCAACAGCGGTGTCCTGTTCAGAGCTACTAAACGAAATATCATTGATTGGTATATTTTATTGTATAGGTGGACTAGTCAGATAACATATAAAACACGTGTGGTAACGTTACTGACAGCAAGCTCTTGAACTATTAAATCTTGAGACTTTATTTGTATTTTCGCTAACATTTTGTTGCTATAAAATAGTTTAATACGATCAACCTTTTTCGTAATTTCAAAAATCTAGTTTTTAGTTTACATCTACATTACCAAATTGTAAATTAAAAGGTCGGAAAAATAAGTGTGATAAAACAAATTCTGTTTATTCAAACATAACATCAGATGTTATCGTGGTGTATCTATAGATTGACTCATATTTTTTTTATGGTGTTCCATTTGTTGAATTCCGTACGAAAAAGGGGTTGTTAGATTCTAATACGGAAAGTCTGACCGCAGACCATATTGTGTAACTAGTCATTGGACATGGACAGTCTATCACGCTCCCTTGACCGCGGACCATATTGTGTAACGAGTTATTGGACAAGGACAATGTCACGCTCCATGTACGATACAGGCCTCGAATGTACACATTGAAAACAGCAGGATCTTGGCAACACTACATAAGCTATTAAAGTCTTCGTACCTAATGTATATGCACAAAAGCAAATTTCTGCGAAACTCATGAAAAAGAGTAGCATTAGAATGCTTACTACTCATGAAAATGCAAACAAAGATATGTCGTTATAAAGAAATCATGGATAAAACTTCTGCGTTTCATGCTTGCTATAGTATGGCCTAAGATTCTAGTCTTGAAAGTTAAGACATATTCATAATTGTAAACTATTTTACGATTAAGTGATTCTGATAACAAACAGTTTCTACTTTTGTCCTCATTGCTGTATTATATAACGAGGACATATTAATCTTGTGTCCTAGAATTTGTTATTATTAACTAGAACGAATCTGTACTCAATCTGCTTTCGTGTTCGATTTTACATTGTTCTGTGTCATTGTTTTGGGTCGCGGTGTGTTTGAATGTTTATCCGGGTATGGCTAGTTAATAGTGAGCATGATAGCACGGACAGATTATGACGGGTATATGCGGGAAAAGTTGTCGTGTTGAGGTTGAGACCACAGCTGGTCATTCAAAGCTCGGATTTAAGTGCAGCAAACTTCGAAAAATAAATTAATAATTTATAAAATATGTTTGTTTTTAATTCTTATTCTTTTTTCTTGTAGACTGTCATGTATATACAACATGAATGGATTTGGGATGTTGTTATTTAGCTATTTTTGTAATTTTTGAAATAAATGTGCTGCACGCATAGGCGAGCTGTTCCTACATGTGTTTGTTGTTAATGGATAAATACTTTATGTTCGGTTGAGTTGGACGAAATAGAACATAATGACATTTCTACAATTTGATTGGTTGAGCTTTAATCAGTGAATATTTCAGAAGGTCAGAAGGTCAGTTTTACTATAACAGCGTTACACTTTTACTAAGAGTCTAAAGTCCAACTTGGTCAATTCCAATGTGAACTGTTTTTAAACTACATAGTATAGCCCCGGGTCAGCGGGAATGGTCACATTTATATGTGCAAAGTGATATTTCTTAAAAATTGGAATCAGGATCTCCGTGGTGCAAATATTTAAGATATAGTCAAGTAAAGTATACATACATTGTAATTACATGTGTATAGAAGTTTAAGCCCAAACACTATTGTAAATTATCCTTGAATATGTCAGCTCAAATAAATCGACATCATCTTATAACGATCACGTGACCACTCCCTTTCCTTCATAAGTTTGATTAACTTGTATCTTATCCTTTTGGATATTTGAGCAAATAAATATGTTTAAACTAAAAGTCTATAGCTTCTTTGGCTTCATCCGCCATGCAATTCCTCGTAGATGGCACTGCTGGGGCCTTCAGCGGTCCCCACACCCTTTGCTGTAAGGAAGAGAGTGCATCCCACTATGAAATGCTGCCTACGACCCTGTAAGAGCGGATACAATACAAAGCATTAAATACAGATGAGGTCATAACTAGCTATCATGCAGTGAGATGGTATTCATCTGTAGGCCCACTGATCGATCAATGGTAATCAACCAGGGTATTCGAGTAAGAGTTTATATCATTGTTTATCATATCAAAATTTGTGAATTTTGATGTACATAAAGTAATTGAGAAAAAAGAAAACTCGAAAATTATTACCAAACAAGAGGGGGGATCATTAACAGTTATTTTTTTTCCCAAAACAGAAAACAGTTAATTTAAAAAGACGAATACAGCAATTTACATGTGCACAAGGATAAAAAAGGTGAGAGGGTGCATGTAGTGGATTATCGAGTTCGAGTTAAACTTCGATTTGCATTTCGAGATCAATTTCGTACTCGAGTTGAAATTCGAGTTACACCTCGAGTTGATAATCCGAATTCGAGTTAAACCTCGAGATAGAGTTCGAGCAAAACTTGAGTAAAAAATAATTCAGAATACATTTTGTTTCGTTTTTTTGGATCCAAAATCCAGAGCTAATGTTCAAGAGCTAACTACAGCATGACTCTGCCATCCATTCGTCCGTCTAATGTTCAAGAGCTATAACTACAGCCTGACTCTGCCCTCCATCCGACCGTCTAATGTTCAAGAGCTAACTATACAGCCTGACTCTGCCATCCATCATACCGTCTATTGTTCAAGAGCTTACTACAGCCTGACTCTGCCATGCATCCGTCGTTCTATTGTTCAAGAGCTAACTATACAGCCTGACTCCGCCATCCATTCGACCGTCTTATGTTCAAGAGCTAACTACACAGCCTTACTCCGCCATCCATCCGACAGTCTAATGTTCAAGAGCTAAGTATACATCCTAACTCTGCCCTCCATTCTAACGTCTACTGTTCAAGAGCAAACTATGCAGACTCCCTCATCTTTCCATCCGTCCGTCTAATGTTCAAGAGCTAACAACAGCCTGACTCTGCCCTTCATTCGACCGTCTACTGTTCAAGAGATAACTACAGCCTGACTCTGCCCTCCATTCGGTCGTCTATTGTACAAGAGCTAACAACAGCCTGACGCTGCCCTCCATCTGACCGTCTAATGTTCAAGAGCTAACTACAGCATGTCTCTGTCCTTCATTCACCCGTCTAATGTTCAAGAGCTAACTACAGCATGACTCTGCCCTCCATCCGTCCGTCTAATGTTCATGAGCTAACTATACTGCGTGACTCTGCCATCCATCCGACCGTCTAATGTTCAAGAGCTATAACTACAGCATGTCTCTGTCCTTCATTCACCAGTCTAATGTTCAAGAGCTAACTATACAGCATGACTCTGCCCTCCATTCGGCTGTCTAATGTTCAAGAGCTTAACTACATCATGACTCTGCCCTCCATCCGACAGTCTAATGTTCAAGAGCTAACTACATCCTGACTCTGCCATCCATCCGACTGTCTAATGTTCAAGAGCTAACTACATCCTGACTCTGCCCTCCATCCGACCGTTAAATGTCTAAAAGCTAACTGGAGCCGGACTCTACCCTCCATTCGGCCGTCGAACACTTGTTCTCTCATCTTTCCGTGTATATGATATTAGAATGATGATTATTTGAATGTTCTTTGTAATACAATATGACAAAATTACTTTAAAACAGCTGCGCAAAGAGCGCATGATACGTCGTCTGAAGATAAGGACGAAGCTATATACTTAACGGATTCATGATCATGATCTATCTGCACCGAGGAAACACAAGACACTCAAACTCAATAAAAGGGTGCACAGGTTGTTCCGCTTTCCTTCTTCTAAACTATAGACCCAAGACAAAAACATGCAATTGCAAAAAGTTGCATATCTCTAACTGGTTTTGATTTAAAAACAAGAAGAATCTCACAAGTAGAAAACAAATTTTGCAGACCCTGAAAGAGTGTAATTTGAAATGTTCGTTACTGTCGCTGGAGCGTTTTCTATTGAATTTCAAATTTTTTTGAACAGATCCTGTACGTCCATACAATTATAATAGCTAAGATTTGTTAAGTGGTTTCCCTGGTCTAAGTTAAGCTTAGATCTATTGAACAAATATTAATTTTCTACCTATGAGCTCACATTAATGTAGTGTCGCTAGATTTCATTTTCCATAAAAAAATAAAGCAAATAAGCTTAAAACAACAAAGTTGAACTCAATTCCAAATCGAAATGCATATAAATTACTGATATAGTTACAACTATATACCAAGCCTACGCTTATAAACATTTAAAATAAAAGACATTTTACCCCATTAAAATTTTTTCATATGGTTTTGTAGTTCATAGTAGACGTCGTAGAAATAAGACTGAAATGTAAGTTACTATAAAAGCAATCTTTTCTTAAAGATTTACTGTGTTAAAAATCAAGGGAAATATGTCACTGCAATGTACACAGTTAAAACGAGCACTTTTTATAACCCTGTTCAACATTCTACTTTTTTTCTCACGTTTTTTATGAGGTATGAAATGTCTGTTACTGAAATGTCCGTGATGAACAAAATTGCATATGCATGCAAACACGAAAATTATGCAGATACAAGGAAATCACGTGATACAAGTTGGTACCCGCCACCTTTACAAATATTGACTAACATGTTTATTAATCTGAAATAGTGTTTAAGGTTGAATAAAGCAGTTTGAGTAAATGCCATAAGAAGTAAGTAAATATATTACCTGTAGCAAATAAAATATTTCACTTGTACAAATTGCTATTAAGTCAATTTTAGGTACATACTCAACGTGTGCTTACATTCATTTACGTCATACTGGTTGTGGTATTTCATTCACAATATAATAAGGTTAGAAAACAGTGAAATGTATGTTACCTTCAGTAACGTACATTTCATAATTTTCAAGATACTTTTTTGTCGGTAATCCAACTTCCATGGTACTTGTTTGACCAAAATGTGATCATTGATATGTATAAAGACACATTACTCAAGCAATCTGGCGCGTTATATCAATTTAACTTATACACAATCAGCAAAAGACCAAATAACATAATCTTAATAAAATATTGTTAATAAACATTTGTTTTGAAAACTTATGAAGTATAAATGATAAAAATGACTCCCTATATCTAAAATATCATATATAATAAACAAATCAAACCACCATGAACGACGTTTTGATGACTCAGTGTATGCTCAATACGCGATAACGTTCATTTCTCTTTGGTAACGTACATTTCACATTTTCTTTAACAACACTACGTGCCATTTATAGATTAAAAATAGCATAATACAACTCACAGGACACCTATTTTCTTTTAAATGCTTGCACTTCCGGACGGATAGCCCAACGAGCCAGTATAAGAATAGAACAATATTAAACTACATTGCTAACTTTGAGGAGAAATTAAGAATAAAGGCCCACTGGAATTACTTTGAAGCGGGCCACGGTAAGGGCCGTGTGATGGTTTGGGAGGAGCTACAAAAAGGTTGGCCGACCAGGCTGTAAAATCTTGCAAAGTTGTTATTCAGGATGCCAGCGACTTTTTTGTATGTACCCAGTCATTAAACTGTACAAGGCACAATGTTAAATTGCGATTCGTCTCCCTGGAACAGTGTGAAGAAACAGGAATGAACTTGACTCTCTGAACACTAGAATAATAAAAGGAACGATGACGTATGACTTTTATCGATATCCTAGATTTCTTTTGGTTAAAAACGTTACAGATGACGTAGAATCATTCTTGGCATTTCTCAATGAAATCGGTAACCACGAAGAGCATGCGCTGCCTTACGACATCAACAGTAAACAAACGACACGGAATGATTTAAATCAACAAAAATACATTGTGCACAATATAAATCAGGAGCGGCATTTTTTAAAATGAAATAAATTGAATGCATTCTTTTGAAGTTTCATTGACGTATGAAAGCGTTGACCGAATCACATTTTCATCATGAATTGAATGTGCTTTGGTCAACGCTTTGATACCTGAAGCTAAGGATACTTTTAGGTACAGGTCTGTGGACGGAGATTTGAAAACCTGCACCCTATTCATATTTTTGGACGTTATAAAACGGGATCTAATCATATATTGAATTATGTTAATGGAACACTTTATTGGTAAAATCACTGTGGTTTATGGCTTAACATGCTTAAAGATGAGAATTGAGGCATGGATATAATTAGATAATTTACAACTACCCAATGATATATTTTCAATGAAAAAAGAGATCTTTTCATATATTTTGAAGAGGTAAAAAAGTGACCCATTCGGGCCGCACATCCATATTACCCTATATATACAAAGTTCAGCCCATCCCCCCCCCCCCCCCCGCGGACACCTTTGTTGTTGTAATATCTATATGAGAAAACGGGATTTGTCGGAAAAATTTAAGACGTTGATCCTGAAGATCCAGATAGGTACATCTATAAAATATCTTTTATGGAGAAACGAAAACAAATGTTTCAGTGGCCTCGTAATAAATATGTTATTTGGTGTAAAGGTTCTGACGTCAAGTTTAAAGTGAATGGTTTAACTGCTTCTGGTAAATCTGCGAGATGTTTAAGTTAAATGATACTGATTGGGACATGTAACGGACATTTCAGTAAATGATGATTACGAACGTTGGTTTCATGTTCACTTTTGAAGTGGAACTTTAAATTCTTTTAAAAGCGTGCGCTTATAAACATAATAACAGTCTGAACCTAATTTTAAGTTGAATTTGCTTTTGAGATCGTCTATATTTGTGTAACGTACATTTTAATTCAAAGTAACGTACATTTAAATACAAAGTAACGTATATTTTCACATGTCTCTAAGAAGGTATTAAGCATAACCCTATACATTATTTGCTCATAAGCGTTTTTTTTTCCTTTGATATATTCTTCCAAATAAATACCAGAAAAATACGTTAATTATTGACAAATAGTCTTGTTTGAAGCTAAATTTAATCCTTACATGACTAAATGTGCGACGGCTATGTTAAAATTAAATTTAAAACCTTGAATGCTAAAATAGCGTTAATTGTAAAGATAAGGTCTTGTGTAAATGCATAAAAGATATGCATTAATTGAGAAAAAAACATGATTCATTCGCAGTTCAACCCGTAAGAAAATTTATCTACTTGCAGAAATGTACGTTACATTTTCATTGAGTTTCCGTTTAATGATTTTTGTCTAAACTAGATCTAATACATGTTCATTTGTTGTTTTGTTGTTTTTTCATTTGTAAATTAAACTCATATTAACCAAACATATTACTGTATTAAATTGTAATTAATAATTGAAGTATTTGGAGCAAACGTCTTGTTTTTGTTTAAAGCAGGTAATAAAGGAGGTTAAAATTTAACATATCTTCTAAGAAACGATATTGCTATATTTTACATGCTAAAAATCAATAATATGCTTCTTAATAAATCGACACATTCCCTTTTGCATATAGGAAGCTCATATTGATACTCTGGTAACCATTAATTCATTTTATCTGCATCAGAAAAGCATAGGTATGCAAGTAACGTACATTTTCAACGAACAATTTTAGCTAAAAATGTGGTTTTGTTATTTTGGCTTTTTTCTAAAACGCTTCATTTGAAGTTGAAAAAAAGATGTGAAGACAATCTCATATATATACTCTTAACGTCGAAAACTAATTCATTCGTTTTCAACATTTGATAAAAAATTACACTTTAGTTTGGTCATTGCACTCTTTTATTGAGTTTGAGTGAATAACATCTATCAACACTGCCCGCAATATCAAGGAAAATGATGAACCACCCCCTTTTATCAACAAAATCCCATAATATATATCGAAAAATCAAAATTTTACTAAAAAGGAAGCCCACATCTATCAAAATAAACAATTCCCCAAACTTTCAAGAAAATTAATGAATGCGTTTTTCAGAAAGATTTTTATACCCCTTTTTTCACTCTAGAACGATAAATAATAAATTATTGTGCCGAAATATTTCGCGTTGGTGATTAAAAAAACGTTTATATATTGTACAAAATAAGTAAAAGTACCCGTTAAAAACACAACGTGTAAGCCGTGTCTTCATATGTTGTCTGTGTTTTCATAAATATCAATGGCTTCACGGAGATGATCGGCGCGTGTACTTTGTTTACATAGTTATTAACGGTAAGGTCTTTTAAAGTTTCAAATTTATTATCAACTTTTTAAAAAGGTATTAATTATCAATAATCACATGGAGAATTGGTTCTGAAAATCAAAACGTAGTAGAAACCAATAAATGCGACGAAACAAAATAAAGGTTCTACAATAAAAATAAATAAATAAATAAATAAATAAATAAATAAATAAATAAATAAATAAATAAATAAATAAATAAATAAATAAATAAATAAATAAATAAATAAATAAATAAATAAATAAATAAATAAATAAATAAATAAATAAATAAATATGCACCCCCATTTTGCCACAAAAAACAGACTTAAGAACATACGAAAAAGAAA
The DNA here is from genome assembly GCA_944474755.1 of Limnoperna fortunei. Lineage (NCBI taxonomy): Eukaryota > Metazoa > Mollusca > Bivalvia > Mytilida > Modiolidae > Limnoperna > Limnoperna fortunei. The sequence goes on from OX104117.1 coordinate 92,169,665, forward strand.
ATAGTTGTTGGTTCTTGGACTATAAGTGTGGATTTTCACTTTGACAGTTTCCTTGGTGTTCGGTATTGTATTACCATCATTTATGTTTTATATGTAATTCCATCCGACTCGTGTTTCCTTCGATCTTAGATCATCTTAGGTTACACTGAGAAGAAAAAGAAATGAATACATCTATCATAGAAAAAGAAATTTTATTACTTGGGTATTTAAGATGTGCATGACAATTACGTCAGATTAAGTAATCGACCGTAAAATATCAACAATATTATCCATAAAAAATCGTCCATTTTATCTTTAGTTTATTTGCTATAACAGACTACAATCTCCTCTTTGTAATACGTGTTTATCATAACTAAAAGTTATCCTTTGTATATTAAAACGAGAGTATGATCTTAGGTGTCTCGAAATTGTCTCCCCTGTATAAAACTTCTTTTTCATAAATAATAAAAACAACCTATAAAAATTAAATCGAAACAATATTTCAGTTTTTGAAGCATTATCTCTTAGTGAATTTACTACTACAATAATTAATTAAATATATATTAAATTTTTATTGCAAATATTTTAAGTAGAATACACCGCAATGATCAAAGTATTTATTGTGATAAGTAAAGGTTGTGTACAATAAAAGTTTAAGATCATACTTTTAGGGATCATTTCTATAGTATGTATCGCCGGGACGTCAGCTAACACTGACTGAACGTAAACCCACGATGACGAGGAATAGCATCTCCTTCTGAGCGTGAAGCAAAATTTTGGCTGTCCCGTGCCTGTGGGGACTTGGCCTAAGGTTATTGATGACCGTTCCTTCGCTTCCCTAAGTGGGGAGTTGGAGGAAGGAGATGCATTCTGAGTGGTAATTCTCAAATCAAAAAGAGTAGAAAACAATATACTCCTATTACATTCCAAAATTGCATAAAATGTCTTACAAAGAGATAGGTATAAACTCGTTGACTTTGATATTGTCTGCAGTGAAAGAAAGGCAGCAAAAATTATGTGAAACTTTGATTAATTCACAATCATTACATCGAAAAGTTTAAGGCAAAAGTTATCGTTGTGGCTATGTAAGAAACAATTAACATATATTTAGTAAATAGCCAAACAATTCAAATCGGTTCAGACCACGATTTCGCGACCAAATTTTGCCTAAGTACATCTTTGTTTATCTTATCAAAACTTGAGAAGTTTCATGTCGATATGGTAGTTATTGAAAAATAAAGGTCTTAACTCGAATATTTAACATGCCGAAATTTTTATTAGAAATCTAGACTGCCATTTCAGAATGGTCGTGAGATATACAAGATACGGGACTGGCCAGGATGGTAAGCGGTACCAAAAAATTGATATTTGGTTTAAGTGTATTCGAAACAAATCTAAAATGTGTAATTTACATAAGACTATCTTGTAAACAATTTATTTCTTCATTTGTAATTATCTACGGCGATTTGCGTTTCCTACTCTTAAATTACGTTGAGAAATACGTGTTCAGACGTAATAGAAATGAATAATATTCAGGGGCGTAGCTGGACCTAAATTAGATGTACGCAAAATTACGGCGAGGGGTCTGGGGGCCGCTCAAGGCCCCCAGTGGGTCCAGGGCAAAGCCCTGGTGGGGGGACCCGGGGGGCGGAGCCCCCCGTAAGCTCCCGGATTTTAGCGATTTTGAACAGTTTTGAACCACTTTTTGAGAGACCTTAACTGGTCTTCAAATCATTATGACATGACGGAAAACCAAATCTACTTTTGGCTCAACAAAATACGGTAGATATATTGGAAAATTGAATAGGTGAACGTTTTCCCATTTCAAAGTTAACACTTTATATTTGACATCATCGGTGATGGAATGATGCTCGCCGTCGAGCTTCAATATGTCTGGATAAGGTGTTGACGATTCGAGAAACTCAGTCCTTGACGAAGAGGTCATTTTAAATTTTATGCAATGCAAACTTTTAAAAAAGTAAAACGCAAACTTATACGGTCGGAAGAGTACAATTTCCGGATTGATGGTGTTTATGAATGCGGAGACGAGTTATAGGATTGTAGTTTATATTATCTGAATTGAAAATTATAAATTTAACGCTGCATGAAGACATTTTTGTCACTTTTTAATTTTTGTTACTGTTTCCGAAAGTACGCAACTGCGTATTTGCGTAAAGGCAGCTACGCCCCTGAATTATTCAAGGATAAAAGAAACAAAAGTTTTGTTGAGTTTACCATGTATTTATTATGTATTATACCTATAATCAGAAATGAAGATATTGTGATCCTCTAAACAGTAAAAAAATGGCAAGTAATACCTGGCCTATATTTGACCTTAAAAAACTTGTACGTTGGCAAATTTTAAAATATTATATACTCATGTAGAAATCTTTTTATTTTTGATTCGCTTAGACGCCGTCACGTGACATGTGATATTTCGCTGGGTCAACCGGTAACCGTTGGGTCGCATGGTAAGGTCACCCTCGCGTGAGATTTTGCACGAGATGTTTGGATAAATGTACATGTACGTAATAAAACATTCAAACAAAACAGTAGTATATGTTATCATGTTTCTGTCTACATTGTATGGGCTGGATGTTTTTCCTGTGGAAAAAGGTTTAAATTTTGTCCAAAATATGTTGCAAATAGTGAATTGTTTTCATTTAAATATTTGCTATAATATAACAGTTATCACCCTAAATGATATGTGACCCGGCATTTCTTTCCCCTCGAAAAGTAAGGTCACCCTCGGGGCAAGCCATCGGGTGACCTTACTTTCTCGGAGAAAGAAATCACCGAGTCACACACCAACCAGGGTGATAATTGTATAACATTAGATAAGTATAAGTATACTCGACCAGGCGACCAAACTATTACATTCCCGTTGTAATGCGTCTATTTTTTGTATTAACCTATATCAAAGTCGATAAATGTATATTGTCTTTTTTAAATTTGAATGAAATGTTGGTTAAAACCTTGTAATACTCCTATATATTGTATATACAAGTATTGTTACACATAGATGTAAAATGTGCAATACTGGCACAATACTTGTATACAATATTCGTATTTATTAACTAGTTGAGTAAAATAAATGTGAAATTGTACATTCAATACTTGTATCTTAAACGGCGCCAATACGGAAAAAACAGGGCCAATACGGAAAAACATGATTAATACAGGAAAAACGAGGCAAATACAGAAAAACAGGCCCAATACAGAAAAAAACAGGCTCAATACAGAAAACAGGGCCAATACGGAAAAAACAGGATCAATACAGAAAAACAAGGCCAATACAGAAATGTCACTTCCGGTAATTTATATATAAATATCGTTTTAAAAACAAACACAATTATATAAACATAATTACATCAGGATTTTCAAGGAATAAATTACATTTTCATACTGACGGTTGTTCATATTAATCTTTTATTATGTACATGGGTAACCGAACTGGATCAATAAAGTTATATTGGTCAATGATAAAATGGTACTAAAATTTACTCAACTGGTTAATAAAAGTGTTATTAAATGGGTGTTTTCATATTCAACATTAATAATGTCATCGGAAATCGGTATTGGGCCTCGAATAACTGTATAAGCCCTCGACCCAATACAGCTTCCCTTGGACAATATACAGGTCAAATATGAAAACAAACATTTAATAACACTATAATATTTTATATGCGAGTATTGTTGTAGTCAAGTTCAGGTGATCCCAGCCAAAAAAGTTCATTCCGGATCATTTTAGCTATACTCATTGCATTAGCACGGATACAATTTTTACCGATACGATTCCATAATTCCACAATTTTAATTTTGTCAACAATGCCATGATTACGAAAAAGTGGTTTAATGATTTAATTAGATATTGTAGAAATGTCAGCTAAGCGGCGGAGACAGGAAAAATATTTATTAAACAAATACAGCAGTTTAATAGCGGAAAATATGTATAAAACCCAAAAGTGTTTTTGCTCCATCACGAGTAATGAGACCTCTTTTTAGCCCCGTCTATAAAAAAGGAGCTCCATTATTGTAGCTAGTAGATGTGGGGACCTAAAGCTGCGGAACCATAGCTTTTTTCGTCCTTTGACATCCCAAAGAGACCTAAAGAGCTACGGTTCCTCGGCTAGTGGTGACTAGGCCTAAGGGTATTGATGACCGTTCCTTCTCTTCCCTTAGTGTGGAGATGGAGGGAGGAGATGCATTCTGAGTGGTACATCATAAATCAAAACAAAATGGTCGATATCCATAGGACAGTTAACAAATGACTGAAGCGAAGAAAAGCCAAAAGTTATTCACGCAATAAATGGTGGACTTGGGTGTTCCGGACGAGTAAGCAGTGCCTGTCAACCGTTAATGTTACTAGTAATCACGTCCGTCAAATGTCAAATCGAGGAATAGGAAAACCTACCTATGGCTCAGAAAAAAAAATGCCTCATCGCATTAGGGAGATTGTGTTTAAAGAAACGATAAACTATGAAAGTTATGATACAGGCCATATAACTTCTAACGAGATGCCATCAAACCAGGTGCAGCAAATCCCCGTTTAAGTAGCTTCTTGGTCAACAGCAGTGTCCTGTTCAGAGCTACTAAACGAAATATCATTGATTGGTATATTTTATTGTATAGGTGGACTAGTCAGATAACATATAAAACACGTGTGGTAACGTTACTGACAGCAAGCTCTTGAACTATTAAATCTTGAGACTTTATTTGTATTTTCGCTAACATTTTGTTGCTATAAAATAGTTTAATACGATCAACCTTTTTGTAATTTCAAAAATCTAGTTTTTAGTTTACATCTACATTACCAAATTGTAAATTAAAAGGTCGAAAAAATAAGTGTGATAAAACAAATTCTGTTTATTCAAACATAACATCAGATGTTATCGTGGTGTATCTATAGATTGAATCATATTTTTTTATGGTGTTCCATTTGTTGAATTCCGTACGAAAAAGGGGTTGTTAGATTCTAATACGGAAAGTCTGACCGCGGACCATATTGTGTAACTAGTCATTGGACATGGACAGTCTATCACGCTCCCTTGACCGCGGACCATATTGTGTAACGAGTTATTGGACATGGACAATGTCACGCTCCATGTACGATACAGGCCTCGAATGTACACATTGAAAACAGCAGGATCTTGGTAACACTACATAAGCTATTAAAGTCTTCGTACCTAATGTATATGCACAAAAGCAAATTTCTGCGAAAATCATGAAAAAGAGTAGTATTAGAATGGCTTACTACTCATAAAAATGCAAACAAAAATATGTCGTTATAAAGAAATCATAGATAAAACTTCTGCGTGTCATGCTTGATATAGTATGGCCTAAGATTCTAGTCTGGAAAGTTAAGACATATTCATAATTGTAAACTATTTTACGAGTAAGTGATTCTGATAAAAAACAGTTTCTACTTTTGTCCTCATTGTTGTATAATATAACGAGGACATATTAATCTTGTGTCCTAGAATTTGTTATTATTAACTAGAACGAATGACACTGCATCGTAGATGGCACTGCTGGGGCCTTCAGCGGTCCCCACACCCTTTGCTGTAAGGAAGAGAGTGCATCCCACTATGAAATACTGCCTACGACCCTGTAAGAGCGGATACAATACAAAGTATTTAATACAGATGAGGTCATAACTAGCTATCATGCAGTGAGATGGTGTTCATCTGTAGGCCCACTGATCTTTAGGTCAATGGTAATCAACCAGGGTATTCGAGTAAGAGTTTATATCCTTGTTTATCATATCAAAATTTGTGAATTTTGATGTACATAAAGTAATTGAGAAAAAAGAAAACTCGAAAATTATTACCAAACAAGAGGGGGGTTCATTAACAGTTATTTTTTTCCCAAAACAGAAAACAGTTAATTTAAAAAGACGAATACAGCAATTTACATGTGCACAAGGATAAAAAAGGTGAGAGGGTGCATGAAGTGGATTATCGAGTTCGAGTTAAACTTCGATTTGCATTTCGAGATCAATTTCGTACTCGAGTTGAAATTCGAGTTACACTTCGAGTTGATAATCCGAATTCGAGTTAAACCTCGAGATAGAGTTCGAGCAAAACTTGAGTAAAAAATAATTCAGAATACATTTTGTTTCGTTTTTTTGGATCCAAAATCCAGAGCTAATGTTCAAGAGCTAACTACAGCATGACTCTGCCATCCATTCGTCCATCTAATGTTCAAGAGCTATAACTACAGCCTGACTCTGCCCTCCATCCGACCGTCTAATGTTCAAGAGCTAACTATACAGCCTGACTCTGCCATCCATCATACCGTCTATTGTTCAAGAGCTTCCAACAGCCTGACTCTGCCATGCATCCGTCTTTCTATTGTTCAAGAGCTAACTATACAGCCTGACTCTGCCATCCATTCGACCGTCTAATGTTCAAGAGCTAACTATACAGCCTGACTCTGCCAGCCATCATACCGTCTATTGTTCAAGAGCTTACTACAGCCTGACTCTGCCATGCATCCGTCTTTCTATTGTTCAAGAGCTAACTATACAGCCTGACTCTGCCATCCATTCGACCGTCTAATGTTCAAGAGCTAACTATATATACAGCCTTACTCCGCCATCCATCCGACAGTCTAATGTTCAAGAGCTAAGTATACATCCTAACTCTGCACTCCATTCTAACGTTTACTGTTCAAGAGCAAACTATGCAGACTCCCCCATCTTTCCATCCGTCCGTCTAATGTTCAAGAGCTAACAACAGGTTCAAGAGCCTGACTCCACCCTCCATTCGACCGTCTACTGTTCAAGACCTAACAACAGCCTGACTTTGCTCTTCATTCACCCGTCTAATGTTCAACAGCTAACTATGCAGACTCCCCCTTCTCTCCATCCGTCCTTCTAATGTTCAAGAGCTAACTACAGCCTGACTCTGCCCTCCATTCGGTCGTCTATTGTACAAGAGCTAACAACAGCCTGACGCTGCCCTCCATCTGACCGTCTAATGTTCAAGAGCTAACTACAGCATGTCTCTGTCCTTCATTCACCCGTCTTATGTTCAAGAGCTAACTATACAGCCTGACTCTGCCCTCCATTCGGCTGTCTAATGTTCAAGAGCTTAACTACATCATGACTCTGCCCTCCATCCGAAAGTCTAATGTTCAAGAGCTAACTACAGCATGTCTCTGTCCTTCATTCACCCGTCTTATGTTCAAGAGCTAACTATACAGCCTGACTCTGCCCTCCATTCGGCTGTCTAATGTTCAAGAGCTTAACTACATCATGACTCTGCCCTCCATCCGAAAGTCTAATGTTCAAGAGCTAACTACAGCATGTCTCTGTCCTTCATTCACCCGTCTTATGTTCAAGAGCTAACTATACAGCCTGACTCTGCCCTCCATTCGGCTGTCTAATGTTCAAGAGCGTAACTACATCATGACTCTGCCCTCCATCCGACAGTCTAATGTTCAAGAGCTAACTACATCTTGACTCTGCCATCCATCCGACTGTCTAATGTTCAAGAGCTAACTACATCCTGACTCTGCCCTCCATCCGACCGTCTAAAGTTCAAGAGCTAACTACATCCTAACTCTGCCCTCCATCCGACCGTTAAAAAAGCTAACTAGAGCCGGACTCTAGCCTCCATTCGGCCGTCGAACACTTGTTCTCTCATCTTTCCGTGTATATGATATTAGAATGATGATTATTTGAATGTTCTTTGTAATACAATATGACAAAATTACTTTAAAACAGCTGCGCAAAGAGCGCATGATACGCCGTCTGAAGACAAGGACAAGAGCTATATACTAAACGGATTCATGATCATGATCTATCTGCACCGAGGAAACACAATTACATCTATCAACACTGCCCGCAATATCAAGGAAAATGATGAACCACCCCCTTTTATAAACAAAATCCCATAATATATATCGAAAAATCAAAATTTTACCAAAAAGGAAGCTCACATCTATCAAAATAAACAATTCCCCAAACTTTCAAGAAAATTTATGAATGCGTTTTTCAGATAGATTTTTAGACCCCTTTTTTCACTCTAGAACGATAAATAATAAATTTACCTAAATGATTACAGACCATGAGGCTTACATAATTACAACTGCATGTGTGCAGTTTCAAGAAAATTGTGAAGGCATTCTTATATACAATATACATGCGACGACACACGGACGGACGGACTGATGGACATATGTTTACCATAAATAGATAAAAATAAAATAAAATCGGTTTGTATCGCGAGTTACGCCCCCTATATGACCAAAGCAACACAGTTTACATTATCACATAAAGTTCAATTACTACGTGTTACACGACTAGAACTCGAAATTTAATAATCCAATCGAATTCTACCTCGACGATCCACCAAACCCGGTATGCCGGAGAGAAATGTTCATTAATCCATGTTTTCCATTAGCAACTATTAACATTTATGAAAGGGGGTGAATAAAATGAATGAACACAAACACATGCAACAGAGAAGGATATCTGTAAAACAGTTAAAAGCGTTCTGACTTAATAAGATCTATCAACAACATTTTTCAGTATAACAGTTATCAACATTGTCAAATTTATAATAAATTCGATAACAGTTAATGATTGAAAAACAGTTAACAGTTGATATATTAAAAAAACTGTTATAAATAAAACATATAAGTGTTAAAATGCCCAAAACACATTAACAGAAAATATCATGCCCCTCCCCCTTTTTATAATATACTAGACCAGACCATATGGTAAGCAGTGCAAAAAAATGTATAGAATTTGTCGACTATTGAAACCAGCTTAAAATATGTTATTGACTATCTAATAAACATTTAATTTCTCCATGTATGTTGCACTTAGGTTACATTGTTATGTTAAATTTAAGTTTCCTTTTAAAATCGAAATAAGTCATTAGGGACACAAATATTTACTGCTTTCTTTTTTTACGTTAGTTTATTTGTCAAACCAAACCATTCTATTATCTCTCCTCTGTATTTATCGTAAAGATAACGTCTTTATCATAAATCCGTGCATATTTACAAACCGTGAAATAGAAAACCAATCAAGTACAATTTGGTTTTCCTAATGTTACCTCCCCTGTATAAAACTTCCTTTTTCATAAATAAAAATAAAAATCACCCTCCAATAACTTAATAAAAACAATTTTTCGGTTATGGATATATAACACTTTGTAATTTTACTAAAAAAATTATTTATTTATTACAGTTTAACTTTATATTGCAAACATTTGTAAAGAGAAAACACCATAATGGTGAAATAATTTAATGTGATAAGTACTACTGATGAAGTACAGCTTGTTAAGATCATACTTTTAGGGATCATTTCTATAGTAAGTATCGCCGGGACGTCAGCTAACACTGACTGAACGTAAACCCACGATGACGAGGAATAGCATCTCCTTCTGAGCGTGAAGCAAACTTAAGGCTGTCCCGTGCCTGTGGGGACTTGGCCTAAGGTTATTGATGACCGTTCCTTCTCTTCCCTAAGTGGGGAGTTGGAGGAAGGAGATGCATTCTGAGTGGTAACTATTACATGAAATAAAAAATGGTAGACAACAATAGCTTATACTTAAGTATGATGGCAAAAATGAAAAAGTCATTAAAATTAAATCTTTTCCTTCCTTCCCTGATTTTCTATGCCGTCATAGCAAAAATGGGGATCAAATGAAATATTTAATAAGATTGGGTAAAAAACTACTGACTGAAGCAGACATGACATAATTACGAAACCAAAAATTAGTTACCCGAATCCAATTAAAACAAGTACTATCTTTAAGAAAGATAGTCGACGCATTTAACTATTGGCGGTCTGTATAGAACGGAAACTGAACAATAAGAAAAAACTTATTAAAATTTATCTAACGAAAGAGACAAGAGACATTAACGTTTTCCTTCATTAATGCAGTCACATTTAAAATAACAAATTGTAATGATTATAACATTGATACATGTAAGAAGGTATGCAATAGGTGCTGTTTTGAAATTTTAAAAGGTATGTAAATTTATATCATTTTTATAGCCAAATATGATCAAATATTATTTCGATTGGATACAGTTCTCAGCATTTGAATTATCCCCCCCCCCCAAATCCCCACTACATTAATGAATAAAAACGGTAATGTTTCTTGCCTCTTTCGTTTGATAAATGTTAAGTTATTTCTTATTGTTCAGTTTCCGTTTGTTTGTTTGTTTGAATGATATTTAACACCACTTTCAGCATTTTTGCAACTATATCATGTCGTCCAGTTTTTATTGAGGGAGGAAGCCGGAGTACCCGGAGAGAACCTCCCCCCCCCCAATTCGGTAGGAAAACTGGCAATACTTGTCAATTAAGATTGGAGTCGAGTACACCCTGCCCGCAGTTGGACTCGAACCCGCAACTTCAGTGTTGACAGACCACGTGATCAATAATAGACGAACTACCCTAGCCACTCTGCCACCGAGGTCCCTCAGTTTCCGTTCTATACAGACATCGCCAAGTGTTAAATGTGTCGACTGTCTTTCATAAAGATAGTACTTGTTTTAATTGGATCTTTAAACGTTGGAACTTCTAAGTAAAATATTTTAATTAGAATTGTGTTGTGCTCACGGGAACATGAAATGTCAATTCAATGCTTATTAAATGTGAAATGAATTTTTCAGTGTGTTCACTTGTAGGCTATTGCTTCTATCGTTTATGGGTTTCGAGTTACAATGATAAAAAATTGTTACTGAGGTTTAGGTCACCACTGAACTTTGACCTTGAGACTGTCTTGAAGAACATGTCAAAGGATGATCGATGATAACCCTTGGTGTTTCGACTTACGGTTTGTGAGTTATGGTGATCAGCGGAATCCTTGAAACATTCAAGAGATAACATTCGGCTTCCTCTCTTCGAAATTTTGTGGCAAAATTTTTCTCAAAAGTTCCTTACCAATTCCAACTTTTCCGTGTTTTTGTATCTCTTATAGTTCTGAACTTATTTTTATAACATTATTTCAGTGTCCGCAGAGATAACTCTAAGGAAAAATATTTCATCGGGCAATAGGAAATATGGTCCCAGTTTAAATCCAAAGTTTCAAATTTTTAATCGTCTGTTTACTGTTTTTTTTTAAATAAAGCAACTGTTTGCAACATTAGATGTTATCTGTTTTCTTAAAAATTGACATTGTTGTTAAATGTTATAATGTTATAAATAAATTTTGCGAGAATACTGACTTTTGATTGGCTGGAAAATATTTTCTATCAGAGGATGGAAAACAAATTTGATCGTCATGGAGACACTAGCCATTTGACGTCATATATTACTCCACGGGAAACTAACAGTTTTTGTGTTGATCTCTTTTTTAAAAAATGTCCAGTTACAAAAATAAAATTGTGTCGAGTTTATTCTTTTGTTTGAATTTATTTATAAGTATTAACTACAAAAATTATTTTCTCCATCGAGGGATAACAAAATTTCCGTTGTGCACATTTAATATAATCCGCTCGGATTATACAATGTGTAAAACGGAAATTTTGTTATCCCTCGATGGAAAATATTTTTTTTTAGTTAATCCTTAAATAATGAAAATAAAAACCCTATTTGCTGTTAATAGTCAGAACACTGTTGATCACTGTTAACTGTTTTACCGATTTTTTCTCTTTTATCTTTCAATTCATTTTAGTCACCACTTTTTAAATGCAATTGAGTCTTTCAATGAAGGGAGGAATATGCATAAGATCGCATACTTGTTACTATGGAAGCACTGATTACTGTATGCATTTTCTTGCTGTAATACCCTTCCATGAGATTCTGCTGTTCTATGTTTTTTTTCGATTTTTGACCATTGTTTTCAGTTTTTTCATGTAAATTGCTAATATCAATTATCATTATTTTAAATTTACTGTTATCTGTTTTGGAAAAAAATGGTTAACCTGTTAAAGGGTCCCCATCTAGCCCCCCCCCCCCCCCTCAAATGATATGTCGCAAACGGTCTAAATAATGGGCTTGCGAAAAGTGGCGGAAGAAAGGAAATAATAATAATAATCAGACATATACAATCAGGTCTATCTATGAAATGACTTATGTGCTAAAATTTATTTTAAAAGCATGCGACATCTGACCTCACATCATCCTCACAAGTCAGGGATTTTGTGTCCACATGTCGTGGACACATGTGGACACACAAACCTGTACACAAAATTTGAGGATGATTGTATTACCTCCCCTGTTAAGACTAATATTTTGGTGTTTATTCGAAATTATCCTCAATTAGTTACATATAAACTGCTTTTCAAGTTTTTTTTATCTTATTTGTAAATGTATTGTCGCTTGAGAATATCAACCACAATACTTAATTTATCACATTCTTTATTGCAAATATCTAAATAAACAGTACCATAGTGATTAAAGCGCTTTCAATAAAGAATTGCCACGTGTCAATTTAACGTAATATTTTCTATTTCTTTCAGATGTTTGAGAACAAAAAACTGGTTCCCCGGTTAATCGTTTCTCAACAAGTTGTTAAATAAATTTTGCTGAATTCGAAAAGAATTCTTAATATTATGGAAATAAATGTGTAGTGCTCGATATTCGTTTCTTGAATTCAAAGTCTCTTACATTCATATGCATGTATACATACACACAATTTATACACGACTAATCTGTTTCCCTCATAACTAATCGCACTAAAAAAAATCGGAGACGACCGGACATCATATGAAATGTTTAAACATATGCCGTGCAATATGTAAAAGTAAAATATCGTAGTCCTTATAAACCCAGTATTGGGAGTTTGGACAACTACCATCTTCTTGGAAAAGTCCAACGTAATCCCTATCCTAAAACCAAAATAAAAACAAGTCAGACTCTAAATCATATCGCCCAATCTCACTGACCTCAAACTTTTGTAAGCTAATGGAAAGCATAGTAAACGGAAGACTAAATACATCCAGGGTCGTTTCCGTAAAGGCCGGTCAACTATTGACCATTTAATCAGACTAGAAACAGAAATTCAAAACGCTAAAGCAAGAAATCAGTATCTTTTAGCGTTTCAGACATTGAAAAAGTCTTTGATCTTGTCTGGAGAAGTTTGGGATCAGTGGTAACATGTTTAACTTCACATAAGATTTTCTACAGGATCGCAAAATTAAAGTTAACGTAAATAACGACATTTCAGACGTACGCGAGGTTCAGACGGTATCCCTCCCCCCCCCAACCCCACCAAGGCAGCGTTGTCAGTCCGACACTGTTTAATATTTTAATAGATGATTTGTTACAAGCTGAAAAATCTGCTAAAACGTTGCAGTTTGCAGATGACAATGCAATGTGGCACAGAGGCAATAACCTAAAAACACTCAGAAATAAAAATGCAACGAACTTTGGATAATGTAAGTATATGGGCCATTAAATGGGGCTTTAAGATATAAAAAAACTACAACAATAGGTGTTATTTTTGGAAATAGGAACGTAACATCAACTAACAATCATATTAAATATTTAGGACTGATATTTCACCGTAAATTAACATGGAAAAATAATTTTGACTACCTTGCTGAGAGATATAACTTGTACTTAACCTTATGAGATATGTTCAGGCCAATAATGTTGGAATGGCGCCGAAACACTAATAATGTATAAATCTCTGCTCAGGTCTATTCTTGACAACGGATGCCAGGTTTTAAACTCCGCCTCTAATAGTCTTAAACTTAAACTAGATTAAATACAGTATAAGGGTCTCCGCATACCTTTAGATGCTTTAACATCTAAAATATTTAAATTGAAGCAGGGGATAAGCCGATTGAACTTAGGCGAGATGAATTTTCCTTAAAATATTACTCTAGATAATTATAAAATCCAAAACATCCAGCAAAAGAAACTCTTGTGTCAAGTAAAGTGCAAAATCACATAAATGGAAAAAAATGACACAATTTCTTTTGACTAAAGAGTATATAAGAAAAGAATAAATATGCACTAAATAAATGTGAGGAAATTGAAAAAAAAAACACAATCCTCCTAGTTTTCCATCCTGGATTATTAAAACCGCAAATACGTCATGTTAATTAAAGAATAAAAAAGATAAAAGAGAGGACCCTAATGTAATAAAAACAACAATAAAAGAGAGGACCCTAATGTAATAAAAACAAAAACCTTAGGACACACATCCTGACAAGTCAGGGTTTCTATTTCCACTGTAAGTGTCCACGAAACCCTTTTAATTGGCTACATTAAGCTATGATGTAGCAAATCAAAGTGTGACTTCTGGCCCGGGAATTTCCTAGCTAAGTTTGTCAGGGTTTCATGGACACTTACAGTGGACATAGAAACCCTGACTTGTGAGGATGTAGGACACATAGATACTCAACATAAAAACTTCGAAAACATTTAGCGCGATGGATCAAAGGACCAAAAACACATGTAAAACCGCTATAGCATTATCGTGCCAAAAGCAAAATATGAATTCTATGAACGGTGCACCGATAATATCTCGGTATAAACCACCGAAATGGTAAAATGGATAGTGGAAACCAGCTGTCCATATCCAAAGGTAAAGTCATAACAAATTCACTAAGTGCATGAAAGAAGTATTAAGCTGACCAGAAAAGATTAGATAATATCAGACAATTTCATCAAACAGTAAAGGAATTACATTTAATAAGGAATGAATGTTATTTTTAAAAGTGCACCAACATAGTCATTATGTATGTAACATTGACATGCTTTTTATTAATACATGTATATACATACACCTGCAATTGAGTGGCAAGACAAGACAAGACAAGACAAGACAACTTTATTGTTTAACCTCAGACACAAATGATGTACAAGAGTACAAATTACATAAATATACAATAGTACACAAATACACATTTTTAAAATATCAGTTCATAATACACCTAGGAGGTTTATAGCAACTTGGCAAGATTTCTTAGGAATGATGCCAAGTTTCTGTACAGTTCGGTATGACAATTAACCAGGAGCCCTATTAATTTGTGTTTTTGTGGGTTGTTAATAAAATAAAGGGAGAAACGTTTTCTGCGCATATTTAATATTTCTGCATTTTGACATATAAAAATATAATGGAATTCATCGCCAATTCCTTGACTACAGAGATGACATACTCTCTGTTCTCTGGGATCCCGGTCCATCTACCTGTTTCTACTGGTAATTTTAAGTTGGAACATCTTAATTTTGCAATTTGATAAATATCGCACTTGTTAAGCTTTATCAAATATAGTTCTAACTTAAATTCTTTTTTGAATTCAAAGTAAAATTCACTTCTGGATGATATGTTAGCATAAGAAAACCATGATTGAATAAATTGATCCTTAAGACGTTGGAATACAAGATTTTTAAGCAATGTTCTATTAACTGGAATTTGATCATTCCAGATAAAACTCAAACCAACACAATCCATGATAGATTTAGTAAATGATATCCACTTGAACCTATCTGGATGTGTAGAGTACATAGACAAAATTATTTTATACATGACAGAAGACAATTTAGTTCCATCTTGCAGAAGACTGTTCCAGTACAGAATAAGTCTTCTCTTTATTAATATTTCCATTGGTAATCTATCTAGTTCACCATAAATCATGTAGTTTGGTGTACTACTTCTAACCTTTAGTATTCGTTTACAGAATTGTAAATGGACTTTTTCAATATTTTCAAAGCCCCACACTTCAGACCCATACATTAAGATTGGACCAACTAATGTGTCAAATAGTTTTAGTTGTAGGTCAATGGGAATGGCGATGTTTGTTATTTTCTTGTAAAGAGCAAATAAAGCCTTTTGAACATGTTCAGTCAGCTTTTTTCTTGCTTGACTAAAACTGCCATTAAAATTAAAAAGAACGCCTAAATAAGTATAGGAATCTACAATGTTTATTTCTTCTCCGTAAATTTTGAAGGCGTTTCGTGGTCTATATTTTCTTTTACAGAAAACTACAACTTTATAGTTTTACTAATATTAACTTTAAACCGCCAATGTTTACAATACGTTTCAAAAACATTCAGAGAATTTTGTAATCCATCTGTCGTTTCTGACAGAAGTGCTGTATCATCAGCATATAATATAATAAACAAATAGTGGTCGAGTGATTAAGATAGTTCGTCTACTATTGATCACTTGGTCTGTCAACACTGAGTTTGCGCGTTCGAGTCTCACTGAAGACAGGGTGTACTCGACTCCAATCTTAATTGAATAGGATAGCCGTTTTTCCTACCGAAGGTCGGGGGGTTTCTCCGGGTACACCGGCTTCCTCCCCCAATAAGAACTGGACGCCATGATATCGCTGAAAAATTGCTGAAAGTGGCGTTAAACACCATTCAAATAAACAAACAAACAGAATCCAATTATTTTTTTTTAATTTCTTCTTTTAGTATGATAAGAATAATTGAGAAATATGTTTAAAGTATTTTCTAATTTTAAAGTTATTAGCAAAATTAGGAATTAGTATGTAACATTGACAATAATAAATATTATTCTTGAAATGATCTGAAAAAAAAAATGTGAAATGTGACTGCATTCAAAATCAATAACTCAAATTAACTGTTTATTAAATAGTACTTTTCTTTAATAGATCTAGACCAATTATCTAGGTTAGTATTTTTTTAATTCCTGCTTTAAATATATTTTGTCAAGGTTACATACTGTAAAACTTTCACCTGAATTTTTAATTCTGATAAAAGATGCTTAACTTTTAAAAATTCTTTCATAGCTGAACTCCTTATTGAGACTGTTTTCATCTTAGCACTCAATTTTAGTTCAAATGCCCAAAACATTAACAGAAAAGATCTTGTCAGCCACTTTTACCACTAGCTAAAGCTAGGCCTATCGCCAGTGGTAAAATCAGTATATAATTCGTAAACGAATATTTCTACGCCGTAAAATATAAATATTTACCCTAAACAACTTTATTTTTCTTACGTTGGCCAGACCATACCATTATCTACCCTTTGTACTACACCTTTATCATAATCAATAGTATATTGACTAAGAACAATAGAAAGTACGACCTCAGGTGTCATATTTACCTCCCTTGTATAATATAATACTTCTGTTTCATAAATAGTAATACAAATAATTCTCCAGTAATGAAATAAAGACAGTTTTTCAGTTATTGATATATGTCTGTTTGTAAATGTACTACTAAATTCATTTATTAATAGCAAATTAACTTTATATTGCAAAATATTTTCAAGGAGAAAACACCATAATGAATAAATAATTTATTGAGATAACAACTACTGGTGAACAAAATTTAAGTAAGATCATACTTTTAGGGATCATTTCTATAGTATGTATCGCCGGGACGTTAGCTAATACTGACTGAACGTAAACCCACGATGACGAGGAATAGCATCTCCTTCTGAGCGTGAAGCAAACTTAAGGCTGTCCCATGCCTGTGGGGACTTAGCCTAAGGTTATTGATGACCGTTCCTTCTCTTCCCTAAGTGGGGAGTAGGAGGAAGGAGATACATTCTGAGTGGTACCTTTTTAAAAAAAAGAAAATGAAATGTTTAAGAACAAATCTAGATCACCAAGAAGCCAATTTAAAGAAAAAAGTTACAAATAAAATTTACTATTTATTGTTGTTAAAAATTGTACAAGGTAAGTCGAAAAATATTAATTAACAAGAGAAGATATGGTTGAACCATATCGGGGAAACTCAATTAAAGTAAATGGAGGATTAAAACAGGAACCCATTTTGTATTGTAATATTAGAGATTATTAAAATACAAATACAAATACAAATATAAATAATTTTATTGGCTCAAACTCATCTACAATAAATAGTGTAATGGAAAATAATATATAACATCACATGTAATGTAACGTAAATTACCGTTACATACATTAACATTACGTACATTATATGTTACGTATTAATAAAGGCACTGCATTTTAAATTATTTTGCCTTTAGGTGCTAAATATAAGTAATATATTAATGATGTTCTGAAGTGCTTTTCAATGTATTTTAGGGGGGCCTCGGTGGCCGAGTGGTCAAGGTAGTTCGTCTACTCTTGATCACGTGGTCTGTCAACACTGAGATTGCGGGTTCGATTCTCACTGCAGGCAGGGTGTACTCGACTCCAATCTTAATTGACAAGGATTGCCAGTTTTCCTACCGCAGGTCGGGGTTTTCTCCGGGTACTCCGGCTTCCTCTCCCAATAAAAACTGGACGCCATGATATAGCTGAAAAATTGCTGAAAGTGGCGTTAAACACCATCAAACAAACAAACAAACAATGTATTTTAGCAGTTATGACACATTATTTAAATGTCTTTAAGTGTTTTAGCGCTCACAAACGGTGTTACGGACCTTAATTTCTTAAACGTGACGCAATAAATTTCGCTGTTTTATTCGTTACTGACAACAATTTAAATGAAACATAGATAAGCATTTGTTATGATGATAATTGGATTCAACTTGATCTAAAACCAATAAAAGAACGTCAATAAACGTGTATTGGTCATGCTTTATAGAGAAAATAGATTGATTGTTTGATAAAGGTCATCAACAGTTTATATTGTTGAAAATAATTGTAGAAGTTAATAATCTCATCAATTGTTTTGCAAAATAAGACTTTTCTTCTAATTGTTTTTTTTATTTTAAATTCTGAAAATTTTATAAAGTTCTTAGCAATCGGTTTATGCACATGAATGCTAGTTTGACGTTTAAAATACATTTAATTGCAAATCTTTTGAAACAATTGTAATTACAGTAAAATTAAATCAATAAAAATTGTAACTTGTCGGTATGTTTTCTTTGATTTTCCGAGGACGCGATAACTGCCGATCTTACATTCATATTTTCCCCCACAGAACCACTTGACTATGGTCAATGTATTTTTATTGGTAAACAATATATATATGTTCTTCGAAAACTTTGCTTTTTTTATTACAGTACTCTTCTCAAAGTTGAGATATTATAATCAAGATGATTATTTCTTGCCTTTCACAATCGTCTATATTTGCATCCCTTTCAGGGGCGTAGCTGCCTATACGCGAGTACGCGGCTGAATCCACATTATTTTAAGAACAAAATTGCAATCTATCCCTGTAATCAATAAACTGTCCATTTCAGTTCTAAATAAACCACTTTAGAATTCTCCAAATTGCACCATTGTTTTCAAAAATATTCCGGGGTGCATACCCACTAGTTCTTTGTGAATCCACATTGTAACTAGTCTAGCTACGCCCCTGCCTTTACAGCATATGATAAAATTTTAAATAAAACAAATTGAAAAAAAACTATTAAACCAAATGGGATACACCTATAACATATATATCGAACATCTCTGGATATGGGTTTAACGCATACCTTTTCTTGTTATATATAATTAAATTCAGATGAGAGCAGATTTAATGTGATAATAGTACGGTTCAACACATTTACAACACGTGATTTACAATAAATGGTTATGACACATAATCACGTGCACATAATGTAATGAATACAACACTAGCCAGCTTGATCGCGTACGAATATATGAACAGAATTATATTTTTATTCAAATGCAAAGAACAAAATTATTACATTTCGCACTACAAAACATACTGTTTTTCACCTGAAAAATAGTCAAAACAATATTACAGATAGAAAGTACTTACTTCGGTAAATGCAAACATCGAACTAATTATCGCGCAATAGCTCAGTAAACCGTACCTGAAATTAGTTATAACGCCACGTGTGATACAATGCAATGATTTGAGTTATGAAAATACAATTGAATTTCCCGCTAGCTCATGGGCGTCGACATATTGTGGCGCTCATTTGCATTGAAGAGTGCAAACAGTACAATTGTCTACGTCATTCCTACTATTTCGGTAAAAGATAGGCAGTGCGATGTATATATTCATATTATTTTGCTTTCATTTGCACTAAATTATTCCATCTTCCCAAACTATCAATTGCTCAAATTTAAGTTATAAAATACGTGGAAATTATCAGTGGCGATTCATGTCGAAATTGAGATGGTTTCATCTAGATGGTTTTTTTCATCTAGATGAATTTCAAAAGCATTTAGATGGTATTGTAAAGCATCTAGATGCGTATTAAAATCATCTAGATGTGTGTTAAAAGTATCTAGATGAACCTAATGTTCATGTAGATGTATTCATCTGCATCTAGATAAAACCCTACAGAAAACCATCTAGATGCGTTTCAAAACCATCTATAGTAAGTGTTGACGTAGGGTGTAGAGTGTTTTTTGCGCTACAAATGAAAACTGCTTACCGCGTATGGTTCAGCTTATGCTCCTTTTGTAGATCAAGAAGGGAACTTTTTGAAATCAATAATTATTTCCCCGAGATATTCAGCGTTTTGAAATAAAGCAGTTTTTTTAATTTTGAACGGGCGATTTTCCATACTAAAATTTGACCTTAATTAGAACGGAACTGTACTTTAGGAACAATCGATTGTTGTCTACTCGAAATCCTTCGGGTGATGTCGTCTGCAGTTTAGGCGGGAAAAGTCTCGCGGTTTGTCCGAATACCATTGAACGTCATGAAAGCAGACGAACATTTGTAAACATCGTAAGGTCCCTTTAGAAACAAGAATGGCTGACTTATTATGTGAAATTTCCGTAGCAAAAGTCAAGGACGATTTGTAACAACTTAACAACAGAGGCATACTATAAAACATGGACAGGTTATTGTATCTACATTTTTTCTACTGAATTTTCGTAATAACAAGGTAAAATATAAAATAATGAAAAAATGCTAGCAAACAATTTTTTCCAAGGGGGGTTGGCATTTAGTTTAGATGGTTTTCCATCTATACTAAATGCCAACCCCCTTTGGGAAAATAAGTTTACTTGCATTTTTTCATTATTCTATATTTTACCTTTTTCATTAGGAAAATTCAGTAGAAAAAATGTAGATACGATAACCTGTCCATGTTTTATATATGCCTCTGGTATTAAGTTGTTACAAATCGTCCTTGACTTTTGCTAGGGGAAGTTTACATAATAAGTCAGCCATTTTTGTTTCTAAAGGGACATGACGATGTTCGTCTGCTTTCGTGACGTTCAATGGTATTCGGACAAACCGCGAGACTTTCCCCGCCTTAATAACTGCAGACGACATCACCCGAAGGATTTCGAGTAGACAACAAGAAAACTTTTGATGCAAAGCATCAGTTCGCCGCCGATGTATTTGGCATTCTGCACGATATTGTCAAAAGATTTGATAATAATTTTACGGGACGCATTGTAAAGCACATTTATATCTATGTTGTTTTTTTTAACATGAAAGCTTGCGTAGCAGGCATCTCAGATTTTCAATCGAACTAAAACACACACTTTCTATGGACTATCTAATGAATATTCGCTTAGAAAGCATTGAAATTTCAAAAAGAAGGCATTTGAACTTTTTCCCTATAAAGTTCTATTTAAAGCTAAGTCGTGAGGTTGTGGCTAGTTTGAATTGGTGATTTATAAATTTGCGCACATGTAATCTTTTGTCATATATTGAATCATAAATATACTTAAATTAAAACTAATATTCACGCGGTTCAATTAAATTATTGACATAACACTTATTTATTGAATGTTACAAATGTCAGCGTACTCCGGAATTGGATACACAAAATAGCCTTTTGTTCTGGTTTCCGATTTTTCAAAGCTACGCTCGTCGATAGAGCTATCACCGAAAGACAAAGTACCAGGATATAATGAGTCTCCCTGCATTATTTACTTCCGTAAATAGAATACCAACAAAACTTATTATTAAATGAAACTTTGATATCACCCAAGCATTTTGCAGGCGATCCTGATATATTATCTTGATTTTTCACTCAAGTTAAATGATTGACATTCTTGTAGCAAAATTCTGTTCATATATGGTAACTAAGTGTACTTCGAAATATTTTCTCCTTTATCCATCGTTAGCAACGAAAGTGAATACAAATATATCGCCGCCCTTCCTGGCGGCGATAACAAGCAATTGTTCCTAAAGTACACTTCCGTTCCAATAAAGGTCAAATTTTAGTATGGAAAATCGCCATTTCAAAATTTAAAAACTGCCATATTTCAAAACGCTGAATATCTCGAGAAAATAATTATTGATTTCAAAAAGTAGTATTCTTGATCTACAAAAGGAGCATAAGCTGAACCATACGCGGTAAGCCGTTTTCATTTTTCACGCAAAAATCCCTCTCCACAATACGTCAACACTTAGTATAGATGAATTTCAAAAGAATCTAGATGAAAAAAAATCTAGATGAAAATACAAAGTATCGAGATGACTAGGTATTATATCTAGATACCTTTAACACGCATCTAGATGCTTTACAATACCATCAAGATGCTTTTAAAATTCATCTAGATGAAACCATCTCAATTTTGATATGAATCGCCACTGATAGTAAATACCACGAGAAATAATTGTTCAAATCTTCAGACACTCGTAGTATTTTATTAAACATCAGTGAAACCGACTGTATAAATGTAACATCGAGATTTGAGAATTCGAGTGCATTGTTACGCAGTTGTGATCTTCAAGTTCTTTTGCACCAAATCGAATTCTATATAGGAAACATTTTCTTCTGTGGTCGGCATTTCGTGCTAATTTCCAAACTCGTACCAGTCCGCTATGTCCGATATAACTTCTGAGACCCCACTTCGGAATATGCTAAATGCTTCTCGAATTCAATATCCTTCAGAAATAAGATCTTTTTTTTAAATATTATAAAAGATCAATCTGGGTTTTAGCTGTTTTGTTTACCATATCAAATTTATTAGTATTAAATCTTTTTGCAAAGTTGATCATAATTAGCAGATGTTGAGACCGGAATAGTAGGTGTGACGTCACAGATCACACATTAATGGCTGCCTACATGGAGGCGGAATTTCAAAATTTATTTTCACAAAATATTGATTTATTTCTTTATGGTGCCATTTTGTAACAAGAACATAGTTATAAATACATTTATATAGGAATCTTCTGCAAACTTATGCAAAGATGTTTGGAGGGTTTCCTTCCCTTTAAGTACGTCTAGAATCATCTTGTAATTTCTCTACCAATAGGTGAGACAAAAAGGTCATTCTATTTTTAAGGCCATATTTTTAAACCAGGATAACCATGAACAAAAAATTCAACACTTATAAAATGACGTCACATTGTGGTTCAAACATAATAAATGTTTAATTAATTGATAAATTAATATTTAATAAAAATATTCACACGTAAACTTTGGTACAATTTTTTATACACTTCTTCGTAAAGCGGAAGTAATTGTTTAGACAATAAAAAAATATCATCCAAAATAAAAAAAACTTTCGCCAATTTTTCGGCGTAATGATAACGAGTTCAATATAGAGACAAGAAAACTTTTGATGCACAGCACCAATTCGAAGCCGAATTATTCTACATGTTTATCTGTATGATTATAATTTTTACAAATGCATTTAAAACAATTTGCATCTATGTTACAGAGGTTATTTTATGTTTGTTTGTCTAAATGTTGTTTAACTTTTAGCAAAACATCATATCTTGACTATTCTCAGTAAGTTATTTTATTATCCATGTGTAGTTATAGTATATAATGTTAAAATGACTCAAAGAAGCTTTAAGTCAATATATTGTTCAAATCTTACATGAACGCATGTATTTAGACCCGACCCACTATTGCTGCACTTAACAAGGTTGGCTTAGAGGCTGTATTAAAACATTGAGTATATTTTTTCTTTATCTTTTTGCATATGCTTCAATCCCCACCCCCACCCCCCCCCCCAACAAAAAAAACTGGATAGCGATAAAATTGATGAAAGTGACGTTAAAAGCCATTAAAACAAACAAAAACAATCAATTCAAAATACAGATCATCTGGACAATATAGCAGCTATACGAGACAGATAATCTGACAAATAAATGCATGCAAAATTGTCTTTTGTAATTTATTGGCTTAAAAACTGTAGAGGTCCATATAAGCATAAATAATCGAAGTAAGTTTTTATATAACATAAAGACATGCGTAGCACCCATCTCGGATTTTAAATCGAAATAAAACCATACTGTTTGTAAGGACTCTCTAATAAACATTCGCTTAGAATTATAAATGCAATTTCTAAAAAGAAGGCATTTTACCCAGTCCTGCAGTTGGGATTAGTTTGAACAGATTTCTAAATTGCAAATGTAACCTTTTGTTATATATTAAATCATAAATATGACTTGAATTAAAACTAATGTTTATGTGGTTCAATGAAATAAATTATTGACCTAACATTTATTTATTGCATGCTCCGGAATTGATAACACAAAATAGGCAGTTTATTCTGTTTTTCGAATTTTCAAAGCTACGCTCATCTATAGCGCTTATCAGCGAAGACAAAGTACCAGTACAAAAATGGTCTACCTTGTATTGTTAACTTCCGTAACGAGTATACCAAGATATGTATCATTGCATGAAAATTTGATATCACCCAAGCATTTTTGCAGTCCAACGTTATATATTTTTTTATTTTTTCGCTTAGCTTGAATGATTAACGTTCTTTTCGGAAAATTCTGTTCATTTAATGGTAACTAGGTATAATTCAAACTATTTTCTCTTTGACTCATCCTTAGCAAAAAATGTGAATACAAATATATCGCCCCTCCTGGGCGGCGATAAATGAATCCAGACGCACAAATGCAATTATAGCGTCTGGATGATCGAGACTATTCAAGAACAATCAAAATCCATAGACTGATTACAAAGTAAAGACTATACGTAATGAAGAAACCAAAAATGAGTAAATGTGTAACCAGAATCCGATAAAAAATGTGGTGAACTCGGGTGCTCTTGTACGAGTAAGTATTGTCTGCCTATTTATTGATAATCATGCCCGTGAAAAAGTCAAATCCTGGAACTACCTATATCTCACGCGTTTGGGAGATTGATTTTCCAGAATTATCAACGATATTAATAGTCGGCGTGTTTTGGTGTAGGTCTTTTGTCTGCCAAATAAAAAATGCTTACCGCGTATTGTCGAGCTCATGCTCCTTTTGTATATCACAAAATTTTATATTTTGAAATCAACAATTATTTCCTCAAAATATTCAACGGTTTGAAATGCAGCGATTTTTTTTCATTTTGATAGGGCAATTTTCCATAGTAAGTCAGTCATTTTTTTCTAAAGGGATCTAATATTGTTTACCAACGTTCTTCTGCATTCGTGACGTACACTGGTATTTTCCTGCGTCTACCGCAAACGACAACGCCTAAAGGGTTTCGAATACACAAACTATATTGCACCTAAGTTATACTTCGTTCTAATTAAGATCAAATTTTACTTCGGCAAGATGAAAATCCGCTCAATTATCACTAATTAATTTATAACGTCATAATAAGCTATCTCACCCCTGAGACACAGAAATCTTATCAATAGGTAGCCACAAGATATTTCTATACCTCGGATTAGAAAAGGATATCTCATTCGGCTAAAAAAAGGTCCCACGCTGTCTCATTAGTGAAAAGTAAGTATGTAAGTTTTATTGATTGATTGATTGGATATTTGCTTTACGTCGAACGAGCAATATTTCAGCTATATTCAGGACGGGAACAAGTTAACAAACAATAAATCGATAGAAAAAGGGGTTGGATGGGACACAGGGATCAAAATTTTGACTGCTACTGGAAAAGTACGGAGTATTGGGTAGGGTCGGATAATTTAGACTTTTGTAGCGGCTACAATGAGCCTACTCTTTTTCGAAATCTACAAAAGGGTCTTTATCGTGCAAGGAGCGTAGCACTCTCCAAACACGTTACCCACTATGGTCCGTGGCCAGGCTTTCAGTATTATGACCTGAAACACCCCCCCCCCCCCACCCAACGAGAGGGTCTCCCCTATCTGCCACCCGGGGACGCGCTGGGCTGCTCTGTGGGTCGAGCACTGGGAACCATCCCAGTATGGTCCCAGTAAATTTTATTATGAGTCGGATAGTATATACATAGTAACAAGCATATAACATGAGCTCTTTTGAGCTCTTAAACCGACTTAATATTTTTCCAACAGAATCATAACATGACAGCACAAGATTAACATACATGTTAAGGTGCAGTCATACATGGCATATAAATCAGGATGGTATTACATATAGACAGCATAACAATACATGCATTTTAAAATATGTACTAGAAATAGATTCATTTAAGACAACTAAGCATAAATTTTAAAAACAAACAAAGCACTAAACTAAAAGCAAGCAGCAATAAAAATATACTTATTTTTTGTGCTGCTTGCTTTTAGTTTAGTGCTTTGTTTGTTTTTTAAAGTTATGCTTAGTTGTCTTAAGTATTTTAGTATATTCAATCAATAGAATCGACTATTTTGTAAGTATTAACTACGCGGATTATACAATTTGCAAAACGGAAATTTTGTTATCCCTCTATGGAGAAAATTTTTTTCCTTTAAATATCAGACAACGAAATACCAATTTCTTACCACTTAATCATGTAAGAAAAGAAACATTCGCATGTGATATACCTTTATGGTAAGGCGGGATAAGGTCTTATCGTCTGCTACAACCATCGTCTCACATTTATTGTACCTCAAACCTTTCATCGTGACTTAAAGAGTTTTTTTAGTAAACACCACTTGATCAAGCAACATTTATATAAGATTACACTGCAGTTCATCTAAACGAAATAGATTCCATAAGCGGGTGGACAGGGGGTACCTCTTTCCCTACCTACTGCTCCTTTGTCCCTCCCCTCTGATCCTTTCTCCCTCCACTATTTACACTTCTTCCTCCCAAAAACCCTATAGCAATGGAAAAGATCACTGAATTTTGACTCAAAACTGACATAAATTTGGGAGAAAGCATATTAAATGCTTTTACAAACAAAGCACGCCTCATGAACCATTATCAACTGAATTTAATTGATGTAATTATTGTGCCCCTTTGTAAAAAACATATCGGGATCATAAACTGTGACGGTAGATTTCTGAAATCAGGAAACTGAAACCTATTGGTCATTCAGACCTGTTGTACACATAGACCCATAGTCCACCGAGGCTTGTAGACCTCAAGGTCTAATCTTCACGTTCTTTTGCACCAAATCGAATTCTATATAGGCAAACATTTTCTTCTGTGGTCGGCATTTCGTGCTAATTTCCAAACTCGTACCAGTCCGCTATGTCCGATATAACTTCTGATACCCCACTTCGGAATATGCTAAATGCTTCTCGAATTCAATATCCTTCAGAAATAAGATCTTTTTTTTAAATATTATAAAAGATCAATCTGGGTTTTAGCTGTTTTGTTTACCATATCAAATTTATTAGTATTAAATCTTTTTGCAAAGTTGATCATAATTAGCAGATGTTGAGACCGGAATAGTAGGTGTGACGTCACAGATCACACATTAATGGCTGCCTACATGGAGGCGGAATTTCAAAATTTTTTTTCACAAAATATTGATATATTTTTTTATGGTGCCATTTTGTAACAAGAACATAGTTATAAATACATTTATATAGGAATCTTCTGCAAACTTATGCAAAGATGTTTGGAGGGTTTCCTTCCCTTTAAGTGCGTCTAGAATCATCTTGTAATTTCTCTACCAATAGGTGAGACAAAAAGGTCATTCTATTTTTAAGGCCATATTTTTAAACCAGGATAACCATGAACAAAAAATGTAACACTTATAAAATGACGTCACATTGTGGTTCTCTTTTACTGTGCAAAAACATAATAAATGTTTAATTAATTGATAAATTAATATTTAATAAAAATATTCACACGTAAACTTTGGTACAATTTTTTATACACTTCTTCGTAAAGCGGAAATAATTGTTTAGACAATAAAAAAATATCATCCAAAGTAAAAAAAACTTTCGCCAATTTTTCGGCGTAATGATAACGAGTTCAATATAGAGACAAGAAAACTTTTGATGCACAGCACCAATTCGCCGCCGAATTATTCTACACGTTTATCTGTATGATTATAATTTTTACAAATGCATTTCAAACAATTTGCATCTATGTTACAGAGGTTATTTTTATGTTTGTTTGTCTAAATGTTGTTTAACTTTTAGCAATTCTTCAGAAACATCATATCTTGACTATTCTCAGTAAGTTATTTTATTATCCATGTGTAGTTATAGTATATAATGTTAAAATGACTCAAAGAAGCTTTAAGTCAATATATTGTTCAAATCTTACATGAACGCATGTATTTAGACCCACTATTGCTGCACTTAACAAGGTTGGCTTAGAGGCTGTATAATATTAAACCATTGAGTATATTTTTTCTTTATCTTTTTGCATATGCTTCAATTGCCACCCCCCCCCCCCCAACAAAAAAACTGGATAGCGATAAAATTGATGAAAGTGACGTTAAAAGCCATTAAAAAAACCAAAACAATTAATCAATTCAAAATACAGATCATCTGGACAATATGGCAGCTATAAGAGACAGATAATCTGACAAATAAATGCATGCAAAATTGTCTTTTGTAATTTATTGGCTTAAAAACTGTAGAGGTCCATATAAGCATAAATAATCGAAGTAAGTTTTTATATAACATAAAGACATGCGTAGCACGCATCTCGGATTTTAAATCGAAATAAAACCATACTGTTTGTAAGGACTCTCTAATAAACATTCGCTTAGAATCATAAATGCAATTTCTAAAAAGAAGGCATTTTACCCAGTCCTGCAGTTGGGATTAGTTTGAACAGATTTCTAAATTGCAAATGTAACCTTTTGTTATATATTAAATCATAAATATGACTTGAATTAAAACTAATGTTTATGTGGTTTAATGAAATAAATTATTGACCTAACATTTATTTATTGCATGCTCCGGAATTGATAACACAAAATAGGCAGTTTATTCTGTTTTTCGAATTTTCAAAGCTACGCTCATCTATAGCGCTTATCAGCGAAGACAAAGTACCAGTACAAAAATGGTCTACCTGTATTGTTAACTTCCGTAATGGGTATACCAAGATATGTATCATTGCATGAAAATTTGATATGACCCAAGCATTTTTGCAGTCCAACGTTATATATTTTTTTATTTTTTCGCTTAGCTTGAATGATTAACGTTCTTTTCGGAAAATTCTGTTCATTTAATGGTAACTAGGTATAATTCAAACTATTTTCTCTTTGACTCATCCTTAGCAAAAAATGTGAATACAAATATATCGCCCCTCCTGGGCGGCGATAAATGAATCCAGACGCACAAATGCAATTATAGCGTCTGGATGATCGAGACTATTCAAGAACAATCAAAATCCATAGACTGATTACAAAGTAAAGACTATACGTAATGAAGAAACCAAAAATGAGTAAATGTGTAACCAGAATCCGATAAAAAATGTGGTGAACTCGGGTGCTCTTGTACGAGTAAGTATTGTCTGCCTATTTATTGATAATCATGCCCGTGAAAAAGTCAAATCCTGGAACTACCTATATCTCACGCGTTTGGGAGATTGATTTTCCAGAATTATCAACGATATTAATAGTCGGCGTGTTTTGGTGTAGGTCTTTTGTCTGCCAAATAAAAAATGCTTACCGCGTATTGTCGAGCTCATGCTCCTTTTGTATATCACAAAATTTTATATTTTGAAATCAACAATTATTTTCTCAAAATATTCAACGGTTTGAAATGCAGCGATTTTTTTTCATTTTGATAGGGCAACTTTCCATAGTAAGTCAGTCATTTTTTTCTAAAGGGATCTAATATTGTTTACCAACGTTCGTCTGCATTCGTGACGTACACTGGTATTTTCCTGCGTCTACCGCAAACGACAACGCCTAAAGGGTTTCGAATACACAAACTATACTGCACCTAAGTTATACTTCGTTCTAATTAAGATCAAATTTTACTTCGGCAAGATGAAAATCCGCTCAATTATCACTAATTAATTTATAACGTCATAATAAGCTATCTCACTCCTGAGACAAAGAAATCTTATCAATAGGTAGCCACAAGATATTTCTATACCTCGGAGTAGAAAAGGATATCTCATTCGGCTAATAAAGGTCCCACGCTGTCTCATTAGTGAAAAGTAAGTATGTAAGTTTTATTGATTGATTGATTGGATATTTGCTTTACGTCGAGCGAGCAATATTTCAGCTATATTCAGGACGGGAACAAGTTAACAAATAATAAATCGATGGAAAAAAGGGGTTGGATGGGACACAGGGATCAAAATTTTGACTGCTACTGGAAAAGTACGGAGTATTGGGTAGGGTCGGATAATTTAGCCTTTTGTAGCGGCTACAATGAGCCTACTCTTTTTCGAAATCTACAAAAGGGTCGTTATCGTGCAAGGAGCGTAGCACTCTCCAAACACGTTACCCACTTTGGTCCGTGGCCAGGTTTTCAGTATTATGACCTGAAACACCCCCCCCCCCCCACCCAACGAGAGGGTCTCCCCTATCTGCCACCCGGGGACGCGCTGGGCTGCTCTGTGGGTCGAGCACTGGGAACCATCCCAGTATGGTCCCAGTAAATTTTATTAAGAGTCGGATAGTATATACATAGTAACAAGCATATAACATGAGCTCTTTTGAGCTCTTAAACCGACTTAATATTTTTCCAACAGAAAAAATCACAAAACATAACATGACAGCACAAGATTAACATACATGTTAAGGTGCATTCATACATGGCATATAAATCAGGATGGCATTACAGATAGACAGCATAACAATACATGCATTTTAAAATATGTACTAGGAATAGATTCATTTAAGACAACTAAGCATAAATTTTAAAAACAAACAAAGCACTAAACTAAAAGCAAGCAGCAATAAAAATATACTTATTTTTTGTGCTGCTTGCTTTTAGTTTAGTGCTTTGTTTGTTTTTTAAAGTTATGCTTAGTTGTCTTAAGTATTTTAGTATATTCAATCAATAGAATCGACTATTTTGTAAGTATTAACTACGCGGATTATACAATTTGCAAAACGGAAATTTTGTTATCCCTCGATGGAGAAAATTTTTTTCCTTTAAATATCAGACAACGAAATACCAATTTTTTTACCACTTAATCATGTAAGAAAAGAAACATTCGCATGTGATATACCTTTATGGTAAGGCGGGATAAGGTCTTATCGTCTTCTACAACCATCGTCTCACATTTATTGTACCTCAAACCTTTCATCGTGACTTAAAGAGTTTTTTAGTAAACACCACTTGATCAAGCAACATTTATATAAGATTACACTGCAGTTCATCTAAATGAAATAGATTCCATAAGCGGGTGGACAGGGGGTACCTCTTTCCCTACCTACTGCTCCTTTCTCCCTCCCCTCTGATCCTTTCTCCCTCCACTATTTACACTTCTTCCTCCCAAAAACCCTATAGCAATGGAAAAGATCACTGAATTTTGACTCAAAACTGACATAAATTTGGGAGAAAGCATATTAAATGCTTTTACAAACAAAGCACGCCTCATGAACCATTATCAACTGAATTTAATTGATGTAATTATGGTGCCCCTTTGTAAAAAAACATATCGGGATCATAAACTGTGACGGTAGATTTCTGAAATCAGGAAACTGAAACCTATTGGTCATACAGACCTGTTGTACACATAGACCCATAGTCCACCGAGGCTTGTAGTCCAAAAGGTCTCCAGTCCATACAACTCCATAGTCCACCCAGGCTTGTAGTCCACAAGATCTCTAGTCCATACAACCCCATAGTCCACACAGACTTGTAGTCCACAAAGATCTCTAGTCCATACAACCCCATAGTCCACCGAGGCTTGTAGTCTACAAAGATCTCTAGTCCATGCAACCCCATAGTCCACCCAGGCTTGTAGTCCACAAAGATCTCTAGTCATACAACCCCATAGTCCACATGCACAGACTTTTGGTGTATACAGACCTTCTTCCACATAGATCTATAATCTATTACCAACACCCCTAGTCCACATAGACCTATACGTCCAGAAAATAATATAGTGTATTCTTCACTACAATTATTGTTTTTATAGTCTCTTGTTAACTGTCTCTGGGAAGTTTGAATAAGCAAACTCGTTAAAATTCTTTAACAATAAGACAACCTTGTATTTAAACTTTTAGACTACTTTTTTCACTAGTATGTAAGATTAACAGTATTCTGCACTAAAATTTACCGGCAGCATATAATAGTTTTACATTTCATGTAAAATTTTCTTCAGTTAAATAATGCATTCATGTTCAGATAGCGATATCTCAAAACAAATTCATTTCAAACCCAAAAGCACTAACGGCTGATTTAAGAAACTATTTCACTTTAAATCAAATTGATCAGAACTGATATCAGGGTAATTTTCTGTCAGTTTACTAATTTGAAGGAGGGGGGGGGGCGGGGGCAGATCTTTTTTCTGTTAATGTGTTTTGGGCATTTTACACGTGTGTTAACTGTTTTTTTTAAATAAAGCAACTACATGTATTAACTGTTTTTCATCCATTAGATGTTATCTGTTTTCTTAAAAATTGACATTTTTTTTAACTGTTATAATGGAAATAAAAACCCTTCGATGAGATTTTGCTGTTAACTGTTTTTTCGATCCTAGAACTCACTGTTTTATGATCTAAATTGTTGTTTTCTGTTATCATTATTTTAAATGTACTATCTGTTTTTGGAAAAATAAAAAAAATGTTAACCTGTTAACCTGTAAATGACCCCCTCTACCCCCTCTAATTTGTATTGATTGAAAATGCAATGTGGCTGGTATTGCCATTGATGTCCTGAATGACTGGAATGCAAAAGAATCTTGCTCTGTAAGTCTTAGTGGCAAATTGAAATGTGATACTTTAGGAATGTAAAATTTTAAGATTTTGGCACAGATCCTAAGTCCAAGATGGCCACCACCGTGGCAATATCCCAAGAAAATTAAGTATTACAAATCATGCAGAAATAGTGCCAGAGCGGTACTTTACTTTTTTCAAGTTTTAGTGCCGAATGAAAACTTTAGGAACATAACAGAAGAATTTTTAAACTTTGTGTTCTGGTCATGTCGATTAAACTGAAGTTTTTGCCGTTATTGTGAGCATTACAAGGTAGAAATAATGTTAGTGTAATTATGAATATAACTTAACTTAATGGAAATTTTACAATTTTTCAATTTAAAAGAATTTACAAAACATCATTAGCTTTATATTGTACCTTTAAGGAAACATTTACAGTTGTGCAAACTGCTCTGATCAATACACGTTTTAACATGCATAGATCAACATCCTGGATACAAAGCTGAAACTAGGTACCCTAAGGATGATTGTGACCAAGTTTGGAAACAATTAAATTGGATTGACCAAGTGGTGTCAGAAGAGAAGATTGTGTAAAAATTTCACAGCAAACAGACGACAGATGACGGACACCTAGTGAATAAGTGATAACAAAATGTAGCGGGGGTAGAAATACGCTGTAAAAAATACGTTATAGTAGTATAGTTAAAACTTTTATCATTTTGGATGCAAATCTGAGTTTATGTAAATAATTTTATTCTCTTTCAATTTAATCAACGAAATGGCACTTATGAAATGATTTTCAGGTATAAAAGGAATATTTGTAATTTTTTTGTCTCCCCCCTTTCTTACATTTTTATTTCTCCCTCCTCTTTATCCCTTTCCGTTACTTTTTTCTCCCTTTCCGTTGTTCCTTTCTCCCTTTCCGTTG
This sequence comes from Limnoperna fortunei, assembly GCA_944474755.1. Taxonomy (NCBI): domain Eukaryota; kingdom Metazoa; phylum Mollusca; class Bivalvia; order Mytilida; family Modiolidae; genus Limnoperna; species Limnoperna fortunei. The sequence continues at coordinate 92,203,216 of OX104117.1, forward strand.
CTCCTTTCTTCCTACCCTTTGCTCCATTCTCCCGCCCTTTGCTCTTTCTTTCTCCCCTTTGCTCCTTTCTCCCTACCTTTTCCTTCTGTCTCTCTCCCCCTCTCTCCCTGTCTCTCACTACTACCCTGCCCGCCCTCAGCTCTTATATAGTCCTTGAAAATACAATGATATTTTTTATCTCCACATATTGTAGCGAAATTACAACAAAGTGTTCCCAGACGCACATTTATATGTGGCCTTTTTTACATTGATTTATTGTTTGTTAACTTGTTTTCATCCTGAATATATCCGAAATACTGCTCGCTTGGACGTGAAGCAAATATATGGAATTCAATGTTAATTTTCACATATATCCGCCACATACTCGCTTATAAATCGCCGATTATTATACAGATTACCTACGGAAGTGTCACTTACACTAGCTGAGGCGACCCCTAGGTCTTTTACAATTTCAGCATTTATTGCGACATTAATGTTGTCGAAATTACCAGCTATTCTGCAGCTGATATGTACACTTCATATAAAGATATAGTCCGAGAATTCTCTGCCGTCCAACGCTTTTTTTTTGCGTGGGTCCTACGCCAAAAAAAAAGCGTTGGACGGCAGAGGATTCTCGGACTTATAAAGATACAAAGAAGTGTTTAATTTATGTATCATAAACCATTATTTGATCATATATAGAAAAGTGTTATATGTGCTTAAATTTATTTTACAGGCATGTGTCTCACTGCGAAATATTGCCCTCAGAAAAATAAATAATTTCTCGTATTATTAATATTTTAGAGAATTATTATAATAATTTATTATAAGAATTCTTTTAAAAGTTTATTTTTTTCTGAGGGCAATATTTTGCAATGAGACAAGTCAGACTGGTTACCAAACGAGTAAATACACACTGTAAACTCATTAATAAACATTTAATTTCGTAAAAAATTATCCTGACCCTTATGGTTTATATAGTGACTGTTATTTGGATAAAACATTTGAAAATGATTGTGTTACCTCCCCTGTTAACATTTCTATTTTGGTGTTTAGTAAAAATTGAACTCAGTTATTTACACATACACAACCTTGTACATTTTTGATCTTAATTATGCATGTAGTGTCGCTTTTAGAAATTAACTACAATAGTTAATCAATTAGAAATTTTTTATTGCAAATATTTAAATAAACAATACCATATTGATTAAAACTGTTTAAATATGAAATAAAAATGCGTTCGATAACGATAATGATTTCTATTTCTTTCAGATGAATGAAACTGTCCGTTTCAGCCATCAACAAGTTTAAAATAAATTTTGAAGAATTCTAAAAGAATTCACACTATTTTAAGGGAAGTAAAAGCATCGGAAGGTAGCTATTGATTTCTTAATTCACAAATACATTTTAATATACCAAATAATAATTCTGAATACACATGAATGATTTATAAATTAAGGCCTATTCGGTTTCACTCATAAACTAATCTTTCAAACAATTGCATAATATAATCTACTAGTACGTTTGCCTTCATGAAATGGAATGTACACTTAATATTTGTTAGTGTGTAATATTTATGTAAATTGTTTTGGCCATATATTGCAATAAAGAATTATTATTTATTTAATTACAATTAAAATTCTATATAAAAATCTTATAAGGCGATTCGGTCTATTATTAATCACGGGGTCTCAATGATGTAAAAAAAGTCGTCAAGATTACTTTGGTGAGCGGGAAATCAAGAAGGGGAAAATGTACTGTGATCTAAATGGTCCATTCTGGCGCTTTTAAGACAATGCTATTAGGCTTTCATGCTTCCATCAAAGTATAAAAAAGAGTTGGATTTCAAAGGCGTAACTGGGGCGTATAAAAACGCACTGATGTTGTATGCATCACTGATGTTTGGGTTCCATATCGAAGGTATCAAATAATCAAACATGACTTTTAGACACTGTTTTATTAGGCAGTGTTTTATTTGCTTTAAAACCAAGGCAAAATAATAGAAATGAAGAATTTCCCGCCCCCCCCCTTCCCTGGCCCCGGAACAGAGGTCATAATCTGCATAATGATAATGCACGTGTAAATATATTACATCCCTTCTTAAAACAGCTTTTTAATCTAGAATGGGAATAATCTTATATTTATTACATGTAAACAGCTTATCAGTTATACGTATACCAAAATTTTGATAATTCATTACAGTTATGCCTAATTGTATAAATAAATCACTTTTTATTGCAAACATTTAAAGCAGAAAACACCACGACAATGATCAGAGTATCCGTGGTGTTAAGTCAGATGGTGTACAGTACATGTCAGACGTGGAAAAAACACTTTGACTACTTCGAGGAAAGATAAACTCTAATTTTTTAAAAGTAGTCAATTCGCGAAATGAAGTACAAATTCTCCCAACCCTTATTTTACGTTCATGACTTGAATGCGCGGTAAATAGAAGGTGTTTTGTTTATGACGTCATGAGTTCTTATTATGACGTTATTATTTTAAGCCAATCAACTGCTGAGAACGACAAATTCACTAGTGACTAGAACTATATTTTCCACACCGGTCAAGCGGTTAAAATATTACGTCAAAATTAGAGAAAAAAAAATATATCAAATCTTTTAGGATTTTTAAGAGAAATTATATCAATCATAAATATATATATCTGTTTGTGCAGATGGTTTTAAAAGAAAACAATTATTATCATAAAAAAACTGTGGGTACCTTGTACTTTGAGATGACGTATCAAATGTGATAGTTACTGAAGTTGTGTTGATAGTGTGGTATTCAGTCAGATTTCCGCTGAAACTATAACAATAGAATCGGAGCTCTCTATTATACAAGGTACAAAAGTTATGTACCCATGTTTATTCGGTTGCCATGCAAATTAAAAGTTATTTAGCACATTGACTGACAAAAGTTTTCGTTTACTATCTATTCGTTTTAAAATTAAAGACAACTTTGCAAAGTTACAAGTGTAACGAACTTCATTTATGTATTATGTAGTTATTATTTGTTTTTACTAGTTTTATGGTTTTGACTTCATTCATCCCTCAGAGTTATACTTGATTGGTATTTAATTAAATTAATCACTTTAAGGTAAGTGTTAAATGGACTAGTAAAATATTTCGTGCGGAATTATCTGCACGAGCTCAGGTGATATACAAGTCGAGTTTACCTGCACGAGCTCAGATGATATATAAGGTGAGTTTACCTGTAATCAGCACTGGACGTTTAGATGGCGAACATGTTGGAGGTATACATTTAGTTCACATGGATAAGTACTCGGGATTGTCAGTACAGGACATGGGGTTTCTTTCCAATGATGTGAATTGATGTATTATAACCCAGGTAAGTGGTTTTATTTATTTTTTGCAATTTTCTGCGTGAAAATTGGTTCGCTCATTTAGATATTGTCGCGTTCAGTCTCATTCGGGTTTAAGTCATTAGAAACCGTGTTAGTAGTTAAATTTGGTAAATTTGGGATACTTTTGTTCACTTCAGGGGTTTTTAGTCTCATTTATTAGCCAGAGATGAGATTTGGCACTTAGATGAAATTTACGGACAACCATTTTTCCTGTCCGTTAGTTACCAGTCACTATACGATAGGATGTACAGATATTTTAATTATATTTTATATCCGTTTAATTTATTTTAAATCCGGAAGATTTCGGCTTTTAATGTTGGGAGTATTTCCGTCGGAACACAGTCCGTTGGATTACAGTCTATTATTTAGGATAGCGGAAATTCAAGATGTCTGTTCTATAAATGTGAAATTTTCTAAATTTATGAAGTCCGTGTATTCGTTTACCGAGAGATTCTTCATCAGATTCGTTTATTGTCATGTATAGTTCATTTCCAGTTGGACAACCTAATTGTTGTCCGTTTGCTATGTTGTGAAGTTCGATCGATATTCACTCGGAACATTCCAAATTTCAACAAGTCACGCTACTGGATCTTGGCCGCTGATGTGTGGAAAGTCAATTCAGTTTTTTCAAATATTTTGTTATTTTATTCAGTTATATTACTATTTAGTTTCTTCTGTTCAGAACTTACTTTTGATGATTTGAAGTTTTGTTCCTGATTTGTATTTAGTTTGAACTTTTATGTTTTGTTTTTTTAAACATTTTTCAAGATTTAGTTTTCTTTATGTTGTGATCTCATTTTGGACTTTAGTTATATTTTGTTTGTACTTTTCTTATGTTTTGATTGTATATTTTGTTCATATTTTTGTTTTGTTCTTTAAGTAAAATATTTTGTTTTACTTATTTGTTTTTCTATAAATCTTGGCCATATAAACAATCCCGACTACCCAACCTCGTTACAACAAGAACAATGGATATTTAATACCTCTGTTTTGAAAACATGAAAAACAGGGGGTGTATTCTTAAGTGCTGCAAAAAATGCACCAATTTTAATTTCGATAAAAAAAAATTCCATAGATTTCTGAAATATTCATCTTTCACATGTGTAATTTTTGACTTGTGACGACCTTTCGTTTTCAAGAAAAAAAATTTCAAAGTCGAGCATTATTTCCGTTGCTGTTCATTCATGTGTGATAATTTTCGGTGTGTTCGTATATGAAACAGATGAACAAGGTGCGTGTGATTTGCCATTGGGTTATGTAAAAAGTCTCGTTTTAGTGCTGTACATTTTATTTGAGTAAAAAATAATGACGATAATATCTATTTTTTTAAATGAAGTAACACATAAAAATAAGCGGGTTTTTTTCGCAAAACACAGTAGCATTCGTCACATTCTGTGCGAGGGTACGATTATTCACTCTAGTTCTCTATTACTAAAATTTATTGAAATATCAGCAATTTACTTCAAGCCACGTATCGTTCCCTATTTTCTAACTAAATTGGTTTCTATTACACGATGAATGTGTTGAAAATGTTTTAGCAGTTTAATTTCTACAACAACCGAACATTTCATTGAACGTTTTTATAACATTTTTAATCTGCCGTCTCTTGTGCGTCAAATTAAGACTTATTATAAACAATGACAATGTCTTGTGTATATAGCTAATATGTTGGTAGAAAGGGTATTATTATTTTTTTTTAAATTCTTCAAATAGTTCGCATAAATGACACGGAACAGCGATCCCTGTATGACTAATACTTATTTTTTGGTTTAGTTGAACTGTATGAGCATGGGCAAAAAAGCGTTTATAAGAGCGTTGGATGGCAGAGGGTTCTCGGACTACTTATTTTCATGCAAATGCTACATTTTTACGTTCACGTGGGGACAACAAGGTAGAACAATTAACACTAGAAGGCCAACATGTTATGTGCAAAACGTGGCACGGACTTAATAAGTCGCAAGTTCGCAAGACAAAACCTTTCAAAATGATCTAAATTGTAAGAAAGAAATTCAATTCACACTGACGTAAGTGATTTGCTCTCCTTGCTGCATATTTCGTTAATAAATATGAACGTCCCCCACCCTAGAACGAATAATCGTACCCTCGTTTTTTTTTTGGCGTTAATCCGACACATCACAAAACTAACTTCGGATTATAATGCAGTAAAAATCGGCCTACCCCCCCCCCCCCCCAACTTCGTAAAACAAACCAGAAAATAAACGTCTAAAAACACATATAAATGTAATTTGTGCATACAATATTTGTTCAAGGAGGGTTTTTTGAAATCGTGACATTTAACATTGCTGAAATTCCGAATCTGCATGGTAATGGCGGGGGGGGGGGGGGGGGGGGAGTCCAAAATAACATTTTAAAATCTGCATCATGAATCTTCCACAAGTATATGTCCATGGAGTATTATCAAAACTTTTCCACTACTCTAAAACTGTTGTCTGTATATTGGTTTCTCTCTATTCATTATAGCCAAATACATCAAAAAACCCCACACATAGTCATAAATGCCAGCAACACCTTTTAGAAGACATCTAACAATTATGCTCTACTTGAATAAATTTGATCAGATTATTTGGTGCATGCATTTTTTCAGATTTTATCTATCAAGTTTGTAAAAAAAATGAAAAAATTACTTGCATTTTATATTTTATTTTCTATTTTCAGTCATTGACATTTGGTTGTTTGGTGGCGCCAAAAAATTATACTAGACACCATTAGATAAGGATAATCCAGACCAACTTTGCTTAAAGTTGGCAAAAAACGGTTTCCGAGTAGATATTTTAAACAAAAGCACACGAAGTGAATTTTAAACATAGTCCATTGATTCAAAAATTAAATACACCGTTATAAACTGGGGGTTCTAAAACCTATGGGTTTTTCATCAAACCATAAAACGACCAGGCCAATGAACAATACTGCAAGACAATAGCACATTAAAGTTAGGTTGGGGAAATAACTGAACACACATTATGAAGAACATTGCAAAACTGTTCAAATTTTTAATTTTGGAAAGCACAATCTTTTTCCTGCATAAGACCGTCTCATGAATATGCATTCTCAAGCACGTTCAATACGTCAGTAAAGTATTAGTGATGATTGGAAGAGGTGGTACAAGTGGTTTCTATGGAACGCCGTAGCTGTCTTTACATAAGGATTTTGTCTATATTCGGTGGTATCGACATTATATTCGGTAGAAACAAGTTTATATTGAGTGCTTATGTCTTTATATTGAGTGCATATGTCTTTATATTGAGTGCATATGTCTTTATATTGAGTGCATACGTCTTTATATTAAGTGCATACGTCTTTATATTGAGTGCATATGTCTTTATATTGGGTGCATATGTCTTTATATTGGGTGCTTATGTCTTTATATTGAGTGCTTATGTCTTTATATTAAGTGCATATGTCTTTATACTGGGTGCTTATGTCTTTATATTGAGTGCATATGTCTTTATATTGAGTGCATATGTCTTTATATTAGGTGCATATGCTGTATCTATATTATATTGAGTGCTTATGTCTTTATATTGAGTGCTAATGTCTTTATATTGAGTGCTTTTGTCTTTATATTGTGTGCTTTTGTCTTTATATTGAGTGCATATCTCTTTATATTGAGTGCATATCTCTTTATATTGAGTGCTTATGTCTTTATATTGAGTGCATATCTCTTTATATTGAGTGCATATGTCTTTATATTGAGTGCATATGTCTTTATATTGGGTGCTTATGTCTTTATATTGAGTGCATATGTCTTTATATTGAGTGCATATGTCTTTATATTGAGTGCATATGTATTTATATTGGGTGCATATGTCTTTATATTGAGTGCTTATGTCTTTATATTGCGTGCTTATCTCTTTATATTGAGTGCATATGTCTTTATATTAAGTGTATATGTTGTATCTATATTATATTGAGTGCTTATGTCTTTATATTGAGTGGTTATGTCTTTATATTGAGTGCTTATGTCTTTATATTGAGTGCATATGTCTTTATATTGGGTGTAATTGTCATTATATCGAGTGGTTTTGACTGTATAGTCGGTACTCTTAACTCTATGTTGGGTGGGTTTTCCATTATATTCGGTGGTTTTATCATTATATTATGTTGTATCTATATTATATTGAGTGCTTTTATCTATATGATAAGCTCTTTCATTATTATGTTCAGTAGACGTGTCTATATATTAAGTGTCTTCTTCAATATATTGTGTCGATTGCTGGATTATTGAGGCTTGTTTAGGGTATATTGGGATATGGGATATTCACATATTTTGTTCATGGGATACGGGATATTTAAGGCAAAACTTACTGGGATATGGGATATATAAATCCATTCTATTTACATGGATATGGGATATTGGAAAAACACTTTGTCGGATACGGGATATTTGATGAAAAATTTACGTGGATATGGGATATTGGTACCCCCTAAACAAGCCCCATGATTTATATTACGTAGACTTCACTATATGTTAGTTTGACTTTGCATTATATTAGGCTGAAATGTCATTATATATTCGGTTGATTTATCATTATGCTAGGTGTGTTTTTTGTAGTAATTGATTTATATTCGCTTGAAATTTGTTGATTTAGTGGCATCGACTGATCGGACGGAAAAAATATTGGCGGGCTTTTTTTACTAGAAACACCGGTCCACCACGTCCACGAGATCCCGCCTGTCGTCTGCAGCAAAGAATCATGATGGAGTCGAATGGGAATGCAGGGAATGCTAGATTACAGGTCGCTTTAATGCGAATCGGATTAGGGACACTCACAAAAGTTTACTTAAGAAATGATAGGTGATGAAAATTTCAATTACCTTTCTGATGTAGATCTTAGCAGACTGGGAGTTGAAACGATGGGGGCAAGAATAAATCTCAGAGCGAAGATGAAAAAATACATGGTATGCTACTTAAAACTCTTACATATGACATACATGTACATTTAACTTGAAACACATTTGAATAAGTTTTCAGTATTTTTGGGCATTTACCCACTGCAGGGTATTCAACTGGCCCTAATTTTCCTCCTTTTTTGAGGGCTGAGGCAGCTCTAATTTTCCTAATTAATTCATAAATTCAAGGTGAATTCCTAAGAAAGCCCTTATTTTTTCTAAATATTCCTAATTTTTGCCCAAACAGAACGTATAACGACCGAAAATTTTACCAAAACTTTTTACGCCTCGCTTCGCTCGGCATTTTATCTCATCTTACAAACTTGAAATTTGAGCTTATATCAATTAGAAACAGAGATTTATCTTTTAATATTCAGTATAAGTGTGATATAAAGTTATTTAAACGCCCCAAAATACTGAAAACTTATTCAAATGTGTTTCAAGTTAAATGTACATGTATGTTATTTGTATGCGTTTTAAAAAGTAGCATACCATGTCTTTTTTCATCTCCGCTCTGAGATTAATTCTTGCCCCCATCGTTTCAACTCCCAGCCTGCTAAGATCTGCATCAGAAAGGTAATTGAAATTTTCATCAATTATCCTTTCTTCAGTGAACTTTTGTACGAGTGTCCCTAATCCGACTCGAAATTAAAGCGACCTGTAATCTAGCATTCCTTGCATTCCCATTCGACTCCATCATGATTCTTTGCTGCAGACGACAGGCGGGATCTCGTGCACGTGGTGGACCGGGGGTGTTACTAAAACGCGGAAACGGAACGCAGAACGGAAACGGAAAACGGAATAAGTGTTTGATGAGGCTTGTTTAGGGCATATTGGGATATGGGATATTCACCTATTTTATTCATGGTATACAGGATATTTGAGGCAAAACTTACTGGTATATGGGATATTTAAATCCATTTTATTTACAGGGATATTGGATATTGGAAAACACTTTTTCGGATACGGGATATTTGATGACAAAATTTTAAGGAGATATGGGATATTGGTACCCCCCTCCCTTTCCAAACAAGCCCCTTTTATGGATCTGCTAGTGGTCAGAACTTATCAACACCATGTTTAATATAAACTTTTAACGTAGGTGTATTAAAATAGACGGTTAAATGCACATTTCCTGGTTTCTATCAATGGCAAATTATGATTTTTGAAATTATAAAATGTTTCCGGCGTATTGTAAATTGCAGTGCAAATAAGATATAGCCGTAATGTTTTCTCATACTTCATTTTTGCAAATATAATTATATTGATCCGTTACGTCTTTTTGAATATTTACATTAAGTGCAACCCTTAGCTGCATTCAATTTTAAAATAGCCTTTAATTATTTGTGATCATTTTCAAAGGCCTGAGCTAAGAAAATTTGAAAACATGTATTGCTTACTTGTATTTTCATTATGATAACTAATACGTGACTAAAAACAGAAGCCTTCAAAATGCAGTAGAGAAAAAAATGAAAAAGGCAGGCACGCGAGAGTTGACAAACCGAATGACTAAGAATTGAAAAGAAAGCTCAAAAGAATAAAAAAAAATTCTGAAGATAGCCAAAGACTTTCAGTTTTCATAGACATTTATAAAAACGCAAATAATTTTACATTTCTGTAGGCGTAGACAAAAGGTGCATTTGATGGATTTCATTGGACCAGAGTCAGCATAAAAAATGACAATATAACTAAAAATTTATGACATTGTCACAAAATGTAACATTACTTTTAGCAGGTGCCCCTGCAAATATCATCAATATGAATATACAAAAGACTCCGAAAAGGAGTTTTAACGTAAAAAAAGAAGTTTTTGGTTGTGTTAGATATTAATATATAGCGTTATTAATTCATTTGCGTTTTTTCTTCAATAATTAAGTTGGACACAAAATTTTCAAACGCGAAATTTTTCTAGCAAAGATAAGATATTCTTAATTCCTAATCATAGTGGCCTTTATAGGGCATAACATGCATGTATATGACACTCAATTGCACACAACATTACAATGCAAAACAAATACAGTATTCTATCAGGGTTTCGGTTTCGTTTAAACAAAGCACCACTTAAACCAGGCCCTTAATCGATAGAAACTATATAATTTTGAGGATTTCTGTTTCAATGTAAAATTTAAAAAAAAATCCATTCAGCAATATTAATTTCAAATTAAAAAGATACAATTTTTATAGTAAAAATAAATTTTCCATGTTCATGGCTTCTTTGGCAATCGCCCATACATAACCCATATAGTGTCGCTAGGCGTAAAACACCACACCCACACACTCCTTTTCAAGGAAAAAACCCAATTAAATAAAAAAAGTTTTCGTTTATACTTTTGAATAAAAACATGCTAAAGCAGTGGTGGATCTAAAAGGGGTTGTTGTTCGGGGAAAGGAATACCTTTTCCTGATTCAATTTGCAATTTTTTATCAGATTTTCCGCAATAAATTAATTTGCCTTCACCCCCTCAACTTTTTCCAAAATTCTGACCCCCTGGCAATCTCGCATCATCCCATTTTTAGGTGCGTCGACAAGGGCGTTAAAAACACTCACACACACACAACTCTATATTATTGATTGATTTAATTATTTAATTTTATATAAGGGGGTAGGATTAAACAAGAAGTTTGGAAGAAAACCTTGGCTCAGAGGCGGAGCTTGTTATAAAATGATACTCAAAAACCCCCAGTTCGACCTATGGCATCGCAGCTACTTTGAAGGCAATAAGTAAGATAATTATTCTTTTAAAGATTTAAAGACTCAGAAGGTGTCAATCAAGTACGATTTTAACCCTAGTCGGTAACGTTTGTTCCTGATGATCCTTTCAGCAAAAATCGTTCAGTAAAATTAAGATTAACTTTTGGTATATAAACTTATATCTCGGACATCGGTATAAATTTCCATCAGCCGTGAAGATGTGGCAAGACAAGTTCAAAGAGTTTGTAAGGTATAACATACATGATAGTATTTTACAGAATATCCGTATAAATTTTGTATAAAATATTCCTTCTAAAGAAATACACCTTTAGGAATTGAACTCTCTAAACTACATATAATTCACATTGGTGTGCATTTTAAAAAGTTTCCGAACTTTCCTTGGAGAATGCTCAAACCCTAAAGCTGTCACGTTATCTCAAGTTCTGCATAAGATCTTCCTAGAGAAGATAAAATTCAGCTTGTTGAAATACCGGCACTATATCAGTAATAGTTTTTATTAAGTTTTGAACCACCAGTATATAGCTATAATACAACAGTCTATTACAAAATGGAATTCACCTTCAATGCCTGAGACACAAACGCGCAAACTTCGGGCATGATTTAGTCTTTAAAGATATTTTAATATCTATCTATTTATTCATTTTTCCGTTTTCCGTTCCGTTATCCGTTTCCGTTCTGCGTTCCGTTTCAGCGTTTTAGTAACACCCGGTGGACCGGTGTTTCTAGTAAAAAAAGCCCGCAAATACTTTTTCCGTCCGATCAGTCGGAACGACAACACAATTAATGACCTTTGAAACGAATGTAGTTCCCCATAAAATGGTGTATTTCTTTGTAATTTTTTTTCTTTGGCTTTTTTCTTGTTTTGCTTCTTCTTTTTGGGCTTATTGGAAAGAAGGATGGTTGAAAAAAATTTTAAAATTAAACATTTGATGAAATATAATGGATTAGGAGTAATTTGGTCTAGTGGAAGGATTGCAAATTTCCTGTTTTCAGAGTCTCTCGGACTTCATCTCTGAAGATAGGGATGCTTCCAGAGCTTTACAAAGAGTTAGAAATGGTCAATTTTTCTAAATTTTGGATATAGTTTGAAACTGGTATGGTATGCCCATAAAATCGGTGGAATTTTTTTTAATAGACTTTATGTTAATATAAATAAAGAGGGAACAAGAGGTCTTCAACAATTGTGTTGTCGTTCCAGTCAGTGCCACTAACTCAACTAATTTTAAGCGAATATAAATCAATAACCAGAAAAAACACACATAGCATAATGATAAATCAACCGAATATATAATGACATTTCAGCCTAATATAATGCAGTCAAACTAACATATAGTGAAGTCAACGTAATATAAATCTTGGGGCTTGTTTAGGGGGGTACCAATATCCCATATCTCCGTAATTTTTTCATCAAATATCCCGTATCCGAAAAAGTGTTTTTCGGATATCCTATATCCTTGTCAATAGAATGGATTTAAATATACCATATCCCAGTAAGTTTTACCTTAAATATCCCGTATCCCATGAACAAAATATGTGAATATCCCATATCCCAATATACCCTAAACAAGCCTCAATAATCCAGCAATCGATACAATATATTGAAGAAGACACTTAATATATAGACACGTCTACTGAATATAATAATGAAAGAGCTTATCATATAGATAAAAGCACTCAATATAATATAGATACAACATAATATAATGATAAAACCACCGAATATAATGGAAAACCCACCCAACATAGAGTTAAGAGTACCGACTATACAGTCAAAACCACTCGATATAATGACAATTACACCCAATATAAAGACAAATGCACTCAATATAAAGACATAAGCACTCAATATAAAGACATAACCACTCAATATAAAGACATAAGCACTCAATATAATATAGATAGAACATATGCACTTAATTTAAAGACATATGCACTCAATATAAAGACATAAGCACCCAATATAAAGACATATGCACTCAATATAAAGACATATGCACTCAATATAAAGAGATATGCACTCAATATAAAGACATAAGCACCCAATATAAAGACATATGCACTCAATATAAAGAGATATGCACTCAATATAAAGACATAAGCACTCAATATAAAGACATTAGCACTCAATATAAAGAGATATGCACTCAATATAAAGACATAAGCACTCAATATAAAGACATTAGCACTCAATATAAAGACATAAGCACTCAATATAATATAGATAAGAGTACCGACTATACAGTCAAAACCACTCGATATAATGACAATTACACCCAATATAAAGACAAATGCACTCAATATAAAGACATAAGCACTCAATATAAAGACATAAGCACTCAATATAAAGACATAACCACTCAATATAAAGACATAAGCACTCAATATAATATAGATACAACATATGCACTTAATTTAAAGACATATGCACTCAATATAAAGAGATAAGCACGCAATATAAAGACATAAGCACTCAATATAAAGACATATGCACCCAATATAAATACATATGCACTCAATATAAAGACGTATGCACTTAATATAAAGACGTATGCACTCAATATAAAGACATATGCACTCAATATAAAGACATATGCACTCAATATAAAGTCATAAGCACCCAATATAAAGACATATGCACTCAATATAAAGACATATGCACTCAATATAAAGAGATATGCACTCAATATAAAGACATAAGCACCCAATATAAAGACATATGCACTCAATATAAAGAGATATGCACTCAATATAAAGACATAAGCACTCAATATAAAGACATTAGCACTCAATATAAAGACATAAGCACTCAATATAATATAGATACAACATATGCACTTAATATAAAGACATATGCACTCAATATAAAGAGATAAGCACTCAATATAAAGACATAAGCACTCAATATAAAGACATATGCACCCAATATAAATACATATGCACTCAATATAAAGACGTATGCACTTAATATAAAGACGTATGCACTCAATATAAAGACATATGCACTCAATATAAAGACATATGCACTCAATATAAAGACATAAGCACCCAATATAAAGACATATGCACTCAATATAAAGACATATGCACTCAATATAAAGAGATATGCACTCAATATAAAGACATAAGCACTCAATATAAAGACATATGCACTCAATATAAAGAGATATGCACTCAATATAAAGACATAAGCACTCAATATAAAGACATTAGCACTCAATATAAAGACATAAGCACTCAATATAATATAGATACAGCATATGCACCTAATATAAAGACATATGCACTCAATATAAAGACATATGCACTCAATATAAAGACATAAGCACCCAGTATAAAGACATATGCACTTAATATAAAGACATAAGCACTCAATATAAAGACATAAGCACCCAATATAAAGACATATGCACCCAATATAAAGACATATGCACTCAATATAAAGACATATGCACTCAATATAAAGACATAAGCACTCAATATAAACTTGTTTCTACCGAATATAATGTCGATACCACCGAATATAGACAAAATCCTTATGTAAAGACAGCTACGGCGTTCCATAGGTTTCTATACAACCATGGCTAGTTAGGCTTGCGCATGATGACGCCTTCTAGTATAAACCATCTCCAGACCTTGATACAATTGCAGGTTACCTACATACAGAGCATCTCTACAAAAAAAATTGATTTTCATTTAGGAAAAAAAACAGTAAATGACAATTTAAGAATCTGAAAATAATTTGGGAATGCAAAGTATTTTAAAGTTATCAGTAATAGCCTTAATAGGATTTAAAAAAAAAATTTTTAGCCCACACGGCCTGCCATACCACAATCAATTACCGGACCGTTACCTTACTTTTAGACTTGTCTCCCTTAATTACTTGACAACGGCCACATTTAAGAGCTGCGATTTTTTGCACCACGTTAAAATTACTTCAAACAAACTTAAATCAAATCTATATATAATTACCTTTGTCCCATAGAAGATCCGATTTGTGACTACATCGGGAACAGTGTTTTTAAAATTTTCAAAGGTCTGTCAACATTTTCTAAAGTTGTTCCTTGACGATGGAAAAATGTCTATATCTACTTTTTTTAGAATGACTGTAATTTTCTGCTGTCATTGCTAGACGGAGGAAGCATTCGCGTCTTAGAATATCATAGTATTGTGTATTCTTGAGTTGAACTGTATTAGCTGTGAACATGTTTCAAGTCCAGTCAAAAACTTCGCGTCATTACGAAAATGGAGGTCTTTCCAGGTGACTGCATCTCATGAATATTTTGAAGGGAGATAATTCGATGTCACCACAAATCAGACTGTATTCTTGTGCTTAGTGCACCAACTGGGTAATTTGCGGTTTTTCTAAACACCGAAATTAACCAATCGAGTTATCGATATACACGCCATAATTCTCCACGAATTAACTTCCACATAAAAAGAATATTTCTTTGTAATTATTTTTCTTTGTGCTTTGTCTTGTTTTGAGGTACTTTTGGGCTTATTGGAATAAAGGATCTTTGAAAACAGTTGTAAAAAATAAACATTTGATTAAATATTATGAATTAATAGTAATTTGGTTCAGTGAAAAAAGTGTGAATTTCCTGTTTTCCGAGTCTCTCTAAAACAGATTTTCGGATATATTATGGAAGTGGTATGGTAGTTTCAGACCACCAAACATTCCAAACGCAATGGTAGAATTTTTGTAATTGACTTTATTTTATAATAAACCATTAGGCCTACATACCTGTGTTCTCAAATAAAATTGAAAAAATGGAGAGTCCAGGAAGACAGTCAGACATTCAATATTGAGACTAATACATGATCTCCATTTTTTGATATTCAATTGTCTTCAAATGATTACATATATAAACATTATTCAGTTTTGACACATACAGTATCTGTAAGACTTAACAACATAAATAATTAATTAATTTTTAAAATTGACACATTTTATTGCCAACATTTTAAACAAGAAATACCACATATGTAATCATTATTAGGACAATAATGACAAGTATATTTGTTAAAGCATATTAGTAGAGATCGTATCTATCAACAAGCTGAAAATCATTTATATATAATTTAACATACTACAGTAAGTCTGGCCGGAAGGCATACTGTTTGTACTGTCTGGCTTGTATTTTGTTTTGACAAAGCAATTCAATAAAGTTCTCCAATGGTATGTAACTTATATTTCAAAAGACATGTGTGGACATTCAAAATACTGTTAAAACTAATATCGTTACCACCTGCATGGTATCTATATGGTTTATGATCTACCAGTGTGAATCATGACGTGTCTCTGTAAGTGATGATTGTTACGAAACTTATCAAATACATCACATTTATAAGGTTTTCACCAGTGTCTGAAAAAGACTGCAGACGGACTGACGGAACAGTCAAAAACATAACCTCCGCAACTTCGTTGCGTGGGGTATAATAAACTCTTTTGCACATACATATCATTAATAAGGTTTATCACCAGTGTGTGTCTTCGTGTATCTCTGTAAAAGACGATTTCCTCTAAACCATTTACCACATAGATCACATTTATAATTAAAGGTTTATTGCCAGTGTGTGTCATCACTTTTCTCTGCAAGCCATTGCGCTAAATGAACCTTTTACCCTATACGTCACATGTAAAAGGTTTATCACACGTGGTTTATCACCAGTGTGTATTCCCGTTCGTCTCTGCAGTTCCCAGTTCCGGGTAAACACTAGCACAAATATTACATTCATGAAGTTAACCGTCAGTGTGTCTTTCCATGTGCACCTGTATACCTCGTCTATATTGACACCCTATACCACATACGTTACGTTTATATATTTCATCGACACTTTCATGGAACAAACTGCGCTGTAGTTCAGATAAATCCTCAGCAGAACGTATGTTTTGATAAATGTAACCCTTAAATATATTATCTGAATCCATCTTGATTGATTCTGAGTTTCTTATAACCATTTTAATTTTGTGCTGTAATCATTTGTAAGATGACTGGACAATTTTTTCACCACCGAAGAATACTTGGCATTTGGGATAGATGAAAATTTTTACAATTTATTAAAACTAAGATTTGACCCTCCATCCGAGACGTGTACCGCCTACAGATAGGATGCATCCGCAAATACAATGCAGAAGAAAAGGCTACAATGATACAATCAGCTCCCACAATCTGTGCATGTGTGGTTCTTTTGAGTATTTCTGGTTAAGAATTTGTGAAGATAGGATAGACAAGTAGTGATATCATATGTCAACTAGGCATGCAGGCGACACAAAAATATCCGTTTCAACCACTACGCCCTTTACCATATGTCAACTAGGCATGCAGGCGACACAAAAATATCCGTTTCAACCACTACGCCCTTTACCATATGTCAACTTGGCATGCATGCAGGCGACACAAAAATGTCCGTTTCAACCACTACGCCCTTTACCATATGTCACCTTGGCATGCAGGCGACACATTTCAACCCCGACGATCTTTATTTTTCCAGCAGGACAGGGAAGCAAGTTTTTTGTGTACACCTCATACTTTCAAAGCAATGCATGTTTGTACGTATATACTACAAAAGGAAAAGAGCAAGTAGATTGAACATAGGTACATGATTAACCTGACAGGAAGAGGAAAGACGAACTTAATTTTAATTCTTACATATTATAAATAGATAAAGAATCCCAAAAATAATGTTTAAACAACATTACATTGGTTTGATTTACCATTTCCACTGTAAAGAATGGTCTAACAACACTTGATAGGTTAAAAATAGCTATGAATAAAATTTGCAGTTTGATCAATCTCCACAACCATAAAAATGTCTCTTAAGGAGTAATTCTACTCTGCGTTTTTCATTGGACAATAACAAGTAAGGCGATTCCGAATATAAAATAATTCGTGTGTGTGTGTGGGTGTGTACCAGGTATAATTTAAGAAAAAATGATTGTCACATACTTCTTTTTTTTAAAACATCACTTACTTCACACAATGACTTTTGTATGGAAAGCCGCAGTGAACCCCCGGAGTGACTAATTATTTTACATTGAATTTGCATTGCAACAAAATAATGTCCTGATTGTACAAATTCCGGAGATTATAAAAAAATCTTTGGCCGAAGTTTGTTATATTATCTTCGGCGTCCAAAATAATTCTATAGTTTTTGTAAATGCTCTTTTTAATTTGTTAATATATTCTACGTATATTATAAAAAACGTAGCTGGTTGCAAAACATAATCCTTTAAAAGTGAATGTAAAAGTGACTAAAAACAACATTTTTATTTAACAATAATAATAATGACTTTATTTGAAGAGAGTCACACAGTTAACATTACAACTTATCTTCCCCGAAGAAAAAAATGAAACAAAATACAAAAATATTCTTCCGTAAATGGCCGATTTCTGGTACAGATGACCCAGTACAGGTGAGCTCTCGCGCACACATCTGTACTTGCTGCGTCATCCAATTAAAACGCCAGAAACAAAAACGTTGTTATGGAAAAATAACAACGTTCTTGTTTCCGGCGTTCTGATTAGATGTCAGAGACAATGGAGTCTAAACTAATTGAGCATCTATAGGATATAGCGATGTGAAAGTTGTTGGCTTACGGAGGAAATAGGTACTTTCATGCGCTTTTGGGAAAGCCTGTGGTATCTTTCACTCGTGGAAGAAATTGTTATATCTTTTGGTTCGTTTCGCTGCGCTCCACTCGCGAAAAGACATAATTTTCTATCACTCTTGACAGATCAACCGGTGTTTCCCCAAAACATATGGAAGAACCTATTAATCTAACAAAAAACGTTACAGTTCATAGTGAAAAAGACAGTTTTAAAATGTATGTAAACAAATGTTATATCATATAAATCACACATGACTACAATATTTATTTGAGTCAGATATTGTTTTTACACTACTTGAAAAGTTGTGTATTTACAGTGAATTTTATTACAATTATGTGGTAATTCACTCCATAATGTAGATCCTGAATTCATAGGGGACTGTGGGTAAAATTCAGAAGATTAAGGCTTTGGATTCTCAATGCAATGCTTTGAATGAATCCAGAGAAGATGTGCCCACAGGATCTACATTGTATTATATTGCTGAAATGGTCCCATAACTCCTACAAAATTTGACGATTACAAATGACGGTATAGTATGCACATCTACACATCATAATGATTAATCCTACTAAATATCAAAGCAATCCGTCATGCTGTTTCAAGGGACGGACGAAGAAAAAAAATTTCCTTACGACACTTCGCGGAGGGGACGAACAGATTTTATCTTTGATAACAAAAAGGTTCTAGATGAGATGTTTATACAAATCATATCAATTTGCTCTTTCCAGATAAAATTTTCATCTATTTAAATTCCACATATTTGTTCACAAGAGGAATTCATTCATAAAGTGTTCCGAGAACAATTCCAATTTAGGTTGTATGTGTTGAAGTGATTTTTCAGTTCTGTTTCCTTTTGGAAAGGCTGTATACATTTTCCAGATAAATATAACGTGGTATCATATCCAAATAAATCATTCATATATATACATTTATCAAGATATAAATGTATATCATTTACAAATAAAGCAAACAGTAGAGGACCTTGGTGAACTCCAAATTTAATTTTTTTTTCCTGGGAAAACACTAAAAATTTATCATGAATACCATGATCTACAACACCAAAAGTTGTTTTCTAAAATAAACTAACACAGCAAGATTTACATAACCCTCATTCATTTTACGTAAAAGTCCATCTAATAAAACAGGGTGTATGGGCTGGAATGAATGATTTGGTCTAAATCCTGATTGTATAGGGTGTAACAATTTGAACTTTGATAAGAACAAGACAATGTGGTTAGCAAAATGTCCTTCTTTTATTTTTGAGAGGTTTTAAGTACTGATATGGGTTTATAGTAATTAATAGAAAGTCGATCTCCAGTTTTGAAAACTGGAGTAACTTTTTAAAATAATTTAGTAAAAATAACTGGTATCCATTATTATATTTAAAATATAGGTCAATGGGGAAGCAAGAAATGGGGCACATATTTGTAATAATTTTTAACCAATGTTATCACTTCCTGTTGATTTAGTTTTATCACATACATCACACTTATATGGTTTATCACCATTGTGTGTCCTCATGTGTTTCTGCAAGTCATGTCTGGTAATAAACTCTTTACCACATACTTCACATTTATAAGGTTTATCACCAGTGTGTATATTCATGTGTCTTTGCAAGTGACTTTTTTCACGAAACCTTTTATCACATATATCACACTTATATGGTTTATCACCAGTGTGTGTCCTTATGTGTTTCTGCAAGTCATGTCTGGTAATAAACTCTTTACCACATACTTCACATTTATAAGGTTTATCACCAGTGTGTATATTCATGTGTCTTTGCAAGTGACTTTTTTCCCGAAACCTTTTATCACATACATCACACTTATAAGGTTTATCACCAGTGTGTGTCCTCATGTGTTTCTGCAAGTCATGTCTGGTAATAAACCCTTTACCACATACTTCACATTTATAAGGTTTATCACCAGTATGTATATTTATGTGTCTTTGCAAGTGACTTTTTTCCCGAAACCTTTTATCACATACATCACACTTATGTGGTTTATCACCAGTGTGTGTCCTCATGTATTTCTGCAAGTAATGTCTGGAAATAAACCCTTTACCACATACTTCACATTTATAAGGTTTATCACCAGTGTGTGTCATCGTGTGTTTCTTCAAGACACTACGCCGAACAAACTTTTTATCACATACATCACATTTATAAGGTTAACTTTATCACCAGTGTGTGTCATCGATCATCTTATGTCTAAGCATGCTACTACTCCAAATAAACCGTTTACCACATACATCACAGTTATGAGGTTTTACATAAGTTAATGCCAGGACGTGTTCAAAGGCCCTGTAACACTTTTTGAACACACAGAACATGTTCAAAGAAAGAATGTAAAGATTCTGAACACCCTTTTCAAGTGTTCAAAGGGAAATGTTAAAAAGTAGAACAGCTTAATGTTCATATTGCGAACATGTTCAGTGGGTAACATGTTCCGACTAAGTAAATTGTAAAGTAGGATCCAGTCCATTTGGAAATGAAGATTTGAGGCAATCAATAATCGAAATATACTATTTAAATGTATATGTAGTTAAGAAAATACATTTTAACCATACTTAAAACCATTTTTGTATATGTTCATCGCCAATAAAAATAAATTGATAAGATAAATATTAATGTTTTAAAAGTCTCAGTTAGTAAAAACATAAAAATCTGTATGCTGCAAAAGATAATAAGTTTACAATATTTCTGAAGACAAACATATCTTTAAAAAATCAGAGAATTTTATTTTATTGATTGGTATAGGAAAGATTCCTACCCCAATAAGAGGTAATGATATAGCTGAAAATTGATGAAAGTGGCTTAAACCCATTTTAATTTAACAAAATTATTTTCATCAATCATAATAAAATTACCAGATTATTACATTGAATGTAGGCAACGCTTCAAGTACCATACTCTAATGAATACAATAATAAATAGTAAATTGCTTTGTATTAAAAAAAAAGCACGTAAATTGAGTGGTAACATATCATTTAATATAAACATGTATACACCATTGATACATATAGACATAATGAAACTATTTTATACACTATGAATAAAACTGTCTTAGAAAAAGCATGAATCACATTTCTGTTGAATGCACTTTTCTGATGAGTTGTAACATTTCACATACAAAAGAGAAACAAACAAGATTGCTACAGATAGCTATGTATGCATGCACTCTAAAATGGCTCAGGGGTTCTTGTCCACAAGTTTATCCAAAGGGCAAAAGAACAAATGACAGATACATGTACATAACTCCAAATGGTCAAATAAAATTTGTTCATGTCTGAATACACAATATGTCTATCCATCCTCCAAGAGTTTTATTGAAGTCATCCACCTGTCTTGCATTCCATATATTACAGGTGACGGGAATTTAATATTCAAATATATACATAAACTGTATTTTAAACAGATATATTCAGCCACCACCACTTTCAATAATTTTTTCGATTCTGTCGTAGAAGTTCATTACGAAGCACAGTCTCTCACATTTCTATATGTCCAGCATCTCTTTCTATTCGTCCTAGTTTGGATAGATAATTCTTATTCTTCTGTGCCCTATAATTGTATCTCTCTGGCATGATACGGGTTGTACACGCACATCGTGTCATATGCTTCAAACCGACAATTAACAAAAAAGTTGGGGTTATTCGAATGAACTTTCAACAGTGATATGTTGTAAATGAACAAAGTAATCCTTCATTCTCCACGACAACTGCAAGTATTTGTTACGTCTGCATCTTTGAATTCAACCGCCCAAAAACTGAAACAGGCAGACTTCCGGTGGTTCCATGGTGCATTCTGGTACTATATAGCGCGGTAAATTTTGAACACCAGTGTTCCGAAATAGAACACTTGATAAACACACAGTGTTCAATAATAGAACAGATTAGGACATTTATGATAAAGTTTAAACCATAATACAAATGTTTGCAACAGAAGTATTATGGAAATGTGTACTATAAATTAATCAAAGGAACGACATGAACACTGCACATTATTTTATTCACTGAAATATGTGTTTGTAAGAAATAAGACAGAGAACATCAATGTAACTTTAAAAAGCTTTGTTAAAGGCTTTTTAACAATATATTTATTTATTTTTTTTAAATTCATTCAATGTGCATCAAAATAATATAAAAACAAAGTTAAAAATCATTACCCCTTTTGAACACTGAAGTGTTAAAATTTATTGAACACTTGAATGCGAACGTTTTAAAACTTGGAAACTATGTGTTAAGATGAACACCTCTTGAACATGCAGTGTAATATCTGTGAACACTATGCGTATAAAATTTAAACGCGTCCCGACGCGTTAGCGTCCGTTATATTTACAGTGTACCCCCTTTCTAGGTCAATAAACCTGTATAACAAAGACCACCTGTCAACCTTTCACAAGTGACCAGTTTTTCAAGGTTTCATAATACAGGTTTGACTGTGTTTATGGTTTGTTAGTTGTTAGAAGATATGCGGTGACATTTAAGTCAAAATGTGATTGGGTTTAGATTTTTCAACTTTTTGTTAAAAGTCAATTTTTTACAATTCTCCCAACTTGGTTACAGTCTTTTTGCATTCGTCCACCACAAAAATTGGACTCAACTGTGTCAGTTTATAACATCTATAGGGCTGATGCGCCTAGCATGTACAGACAGAGTTGTTACCTCTAGATCAGATCCGTCCGCTAAAAAGGGAGTTTCACTGGCATAAGAATTACTTTTGGTTGTCACATACATACATTCCCACATACATCATTACAAATGTAATTAATATGTATTTTTTAAAACATGTTGTTGTAATAAATTTAACTAAAAAGTAAAATAACAAAAAATAATTTGTCTTTCAAATATGAAGAATAAATTTTACAAACCTTTTCAAAAGTAAAAACGAACACGTCTGTTATATGGAAACACACAGGTAGTCTCAAACGAGACGGCTATTTAGGTTTTCACCTTTAAGACTTTCGCTTATTTGACCAATATAGTGTACAGTACTGAAAGTCGGAATTAAAAAAAATTTTCGTTTTAAAGTTATCGCATAATGTATACCCTTAGGACATCCTGCTTATGTAATGACTATTTACATGGTTTGGTGCCCTTCGGCCGAATCGAACAAAAAACATTTCCACTAAAGTTTTAATAATACAAAATAAATTTCACAAAATTTCTAGTTACGTTAAAACAATGTTTTCGTACAATTTCCAACTACAATTAAGGTATTATATATTGTGTTTCCCAAACTCATATTACATTTCTGACATGCCTGATTCCGTGAATCTTGCACTACTAGTAGTAGTGGGTAGTTCCATTAATAAAACCTCCAATTTCATGTTTATTTTCGACATTTTTTATCGGATATTGATATTTTATGTTTATAGTGAAATGCGAAGTTTCATATTTAAACGCATTTTCCGTGCGCAAATTCCGTAGGAAAATAATGCGGAATGTTTAAGTTAAGTTGGATACAACAAAAGTTTGGACACCTATGCTAAACTAATTCAGCATTTTTGTATATATTATATACGATGACAAAGTTACTTGTCATACAGTCACAGTAAGTAAATTATATACAAACGTCTAAGTATTGTGACAACCATATAATATATCTATCCAGCGGATTTCTGAAACATCAGAAATACAGAGTTAATATCAATTTTTTGTCTAGACCCCTCGGCCAAATCCGCTATATAGAGATATAGCTTTATTAACCGGGGTGAATCGTAAACATAGACATAGTACATGTGTACTAGCGTGTGACGATGGAATTTTCGTAACCAATACTATTATATCATCCAATATAATATATACAAAAATGCTGAATTAGATTACTGTCAAATTAATATGTTTTGGTTAGGAAAATTCAATCGTCACACGCTAGTACACATGTACTATGTCTATGTCCCGCTGAGGGTAAACTAAAATTTGACAGTGTTAAAAATCTATTTCAAACAGTGTTGGGCTTAATTTGTAGAAGTATATATATATACTTTGTAACATGAATCCTTTGTTCTTTTTTACGAATAAAAAAAAAATACGACGAGAAGGTATGCTCTAAATTAAAACACTTGTATAATATTGCATGAAAGGTCACGTGTGCCTGTTAAACTCAAGGGAAAAACAGCCATGAAATAACCAACTACAATTAGATCCGATAATGCACAGTAAAACTCCGCCTTAATTAAGTCAAATTTTATTGATTTTCACTGCAAAAGGATAGCACGAGCTTCCCAATATTAGCTTAGTCGAATATCGGTCGCACCATAATCTTTATATATCGCCTATTATTAATGGGCGGGATCTAGGGGCTTATTCATGTTACAAGTAATTTATAGCACCGCCTTCCTCGTTAGCCAAATACACCTTCTCACGCTAAAGCGTTCGAAGGTGTATCTGTCTACCTCAGAAGTCTGTGCTATAAATATAACTTAAACTTTATATTTTTGTAAACTTGATATCATCTTTAGCAGAAAGTCAACATTTTTTTTACAGACATGTATTTTAATAAAAAGATATAAGGCTCCAATCTTTGAAATCTAGAAAAATCATTTATAGCGTAATCCCAAACTATTGTCATTAACTCATTCTTTATAGGGTGTAATGACTCCAGGTCTAATGAATCTTATCAATTTATGATACAAGAGATAACGTTAAATTTAAGGATAGCTTTGGTTTTCTATCCATTTTTATTTGATTTAGGAGTTCCACTCAGAATGCATCTCCTTCCTCCAACTCCCCACTTAGGGAAGAGAAGGAACGGTCATCAATAACCTTAGGCCAAGTCCCCACAGGCACGGGACAGCCTAAAGTTTGCTTCACGCTCAGAAGGAGATGCTATTCATCGTCATCGTGGGTTTACGTTCAGTCAGTGTTAGCTGACGTCCCGGCGATACATACTATAGAAATGATCCCTAAAAGTATGATCTTATCTAACTGTAGTTCATCAGTAATACTTATCTCAATAAATTATTTTACATCTTTAAAAATGTTTGCAATATAAAGTTAATCTGTAATAAATAAATAAATTTTTTAGTAAAATTGCAAAATAATATACATCCACAACCGAAAAAATTTTTAATTAAATTATTTGAGGGTGATTTTTATTTTTATTTATGAAAAAGGAAGTTTTATACAGGGGAGGTAACATTAGGAAAACCAAGGTTGTACTTACTATTGGGTTCCTATTTCACGGTTTGTAAATATGCTACAGATTTATGATAAAGACGCAATCTTTACGATAAATACAGAGGGTAGATAATGGTATGGTCGGTTTGACAAATATACTAACGTAAGAATAAGAAAGCTGTTTAGGGTAAATATTGTTGATATTTTACGAGATTATTTAAGGAAAATTCATTGGGCACGAGTACCACGAGTTGGTCTTTTATGGGAATAATTTACTCAGAGCGTTAGCGAGTGATAGAATATAGACAGAAAGGGCCAACCCGGGATAAAATCAGTAAATATTTGTGTCCCCAATGACTTATTTCGATTCTAAAAAGGAAATATAAAATTAACTTAACAATGTTACCCACTGATGTTTACTAAATGAAAAAATATAAACATACATGGAGAAATTAAATGTTTATTAGATAGTCAAATACCATATTTTAAGCTGGTTTTGAATACATTGTTGTCAAATTCTATACATTTATTTGCACTGCTTACCAAATGGTCTGGTCTAGTATATTGTAAAAAAAGGGGGGGGGGGCATGATCTTTTCTGCTAATGTGTTTTGGACATTTTAACACTTATGTTAACAGTCTTTTTAAATATATCAACTGTTTTTCAATCATTAATTGTTATCGAATTTATTATAAATTTGACAATGTTGATAACTGTTATACTGAAAAATGTTGTTGATAGATAGATAGTTAAGTCAGAACACTTGTAACTGTTTTACAGATATCTTTCTCTGTTACATGTATTTAAGTTCATTCATTTTATTCACCCCTTTTCATAAATTTCTTGCATAGAATCATTTGATAGTTGCTAATGGAAAACATGGGTTAATGTACATTTCTCTCCCCCATACCGGATTTGGTGGATCATCGAGGGTAGAATTCTAGTTGGATTCCGATTTAAATTTCGAGTTCTAGTCGTGTAACACGTATTAATTGAACTTTATGTGATAATGTAAACTGTGTTGCTTTGGCCATATAGGGGCGTAACTTGCGATGCAAATTGATTTTATTTTATTTTTTCTATTTTCTTTGTATACGCTCATGACGGAAGTATTATTGTAAACATATGTCCATCAATCCGCCCTTCCGTGCGTCGTTCATATGTGACATATGTCGCATGTATATTGTATATGAGAATGCCTTCACAGATTTTCTTCAAACTGCACACAGTTGTAATTATGTAAGCCTCATGGTCTGTAATCATTTTGGTGTATTTTTTATTTATCGTTCTAGAGTTAAAAAGGGGGTATAAAAATCTTTCTGAATAACGCATTCATAAATTTTCTTGAAAGTTTGGGGAATTGTTTATTTTGATAGATAGATGTGAGCTTCCTTTTTGGTAACATTTTCATTTTTCGTTATAGGTTATAGGATTTCGTTATAAAAATGGCGTGGTTCATCATTTTCCTTGATATTGCGGGGCAGTGTTGATAGATGCAATTGTGTCTCTCATCATGCAGTGCCGATAGATTATGAATCCGTTTAGTATATAGCTCTTGTCCTTATCTTCAGACGGCGTATAATGCGCTCTTTGTGCAGCTGTTTTAAAGTAATTATACTAGACGGTCGGAAGGGGGAGCAGAGTCATGCTGTTGTTAGCTCTTTAACAATAGACGACCGAATGGAGGGCAGAGTCATGCTGTTGTTAGCTGTAGAACATTAGACGACCGAATGGAGGGCAGAGTCAATCTGTTGGTACAAGGGCTCTTGAACATTAGACGGCCGAATTTAGGGCAGAGACAGGCTGTGGTTAGCTTTCGAACAATAGACGGTCGGAAGGGGGAGCAGAGTCATGCTGTTGTTTGCTATTTAACATTAGACGACCGAATGGAGGGCAGAGTCATGCTGTAGTTAGCTCTTGAACATTAGACGGCCGAATGGAAGACAGAGTCAGGCTGTTGTTAGCTCTTTAACATTAGACGGACGGATGTAAGGAAGAGGGAGGCTGTATAGTTAGCTCTTGAACATTAGACAGACGGATGGATGGCAGAGTGAGGCCGTACAGTTAGCTCTTGAACATTAGACGGCCGATTCGAGGGCAAAGTCATGCTGTATAGTTTACTCTTGAACATTAGACAACCGAATGGAGCGCGAAGTCAGGCTGTTGGTTTTATGCTCTAGAACATTAGACGGTCGGATGGATGACATAGTAAGGCTGTAGTTAGCTCTTCAACATTAGACGGCCGAATGTAGGGCAGAGTCAGGCTGTGGTTAGATCTTGAACAATAGACGACCGAATGTAGGACAGAGTCAGGCTGTGGTTAGCTCTTCAACAATAGACGGACGGATGGAGGGCAGTCATTCTGTTGTTAGCTGTTGAACATGAGACGGCCGAATGGAGGGTAGAGTCAATCTGTTGTTAGGTCTGGAGCCTTAGACGGCCGAATTTAGGGCAGAGAGAGGCTATTGTTAGCTCTTGAACAATAGACGGTCGGAAGGGAGGCAGAGTCAGGCTGTGGTTAGCTCTTGAACAATAGACGGACGCATGGAGGGCAGAGACGTCATTCTGTTGCTAGCTCTTGAACATTAGACAGCCAAATGGAGGGCAGGGTCATTCTGTTGTTTGCTCTTGAACATTAGACGGCCGAATTTAGAGCAGAGTCATTCTGTGGTTAGCTCTTGAAAAATAGACGGTCGAAGGGAGAGCAGAGTCATGCTGTTGTTAACTCTTTAACAGTAGACGACCGAATGGAGGGCAGAGTCAGGCTGCTGTTAACACCCGCTCCTTCGGCACAATCGCCCCACTAAACAAAATCAAAACGCCCCCGCCTTCAGCAAAATCGCCCCTCTTACAAAAAAATACTATAAAGTATAAAATTGTTTAGTTGTACAAATATTTTCTCCTTTTAGACGCCATGATATAGCTGAAAAATTGCTGAAAGTGGCGTTAAAACACCGTTCAAACAAAAATCAATTCCTTTTAGGAGTTCATCGTCGCTGATTAAAAATTAGAAATGTTTTGTTAAAATCGTTGCTTTAATTATTAAAATTATCATAATTATCTTAATGATTTTCCGTAAGAACTATATCAGTAATGATTCTTTTGAAATTATGATTAAATAATCAAACACGTTATTCTTAATAAAATCATCAAAATTATATATAGTGCATATGTATTGTTTGTACCCATTGTTTGTTTTCTTGTTTTCTGCTAAAATAAAAAAGATGAAATTGTTGTTGTCGTGTCTTCGTCTTTTCCTATAAAAAGAAGAACGATTAATTCTATTAAGACAGAAGAAAGAGCACATATTTATTATTCATCTTAACAGAGATCATAACATATAATCAAAGAAAACATATAATTGTGTACTAATTACCTATTTTTGTAAGTGAGGCGATTTTGCTCAATGTGGGGGCGTTTTTGATGGGGGTGATTTTGTTAAAGGTGGGGGCGTTTTTGCAGGGGGGGGATTTTGCAGTGAAGGCGACTTTGCAAAATGTGGAGGCGTTTTGACGGGGGCGATTTGACTTGTATTCTTGTTAACTCTTTAACAATAGACGACCATACGGAGAGCAGAGTCATGCTGTAGTTAGCTCTTGAACAGTAGACGGCCGAATGGAGGACAGAGTCAGGCTGTTGATAGCTCTCGAAATAAGACGGCCAAATGAAGGGCAGAGTCAGGCTGTGGTTAGCTCTTGAACAATACACGGTCGGAAAGGGGGAGGGCAGAGTCAGGTCGTAGTTTGCTCTTGAACATAAGACGGACGAATGGAGGGCAGTCATTCTGTTGTTAGCTCTTGAACAATAGATGACCGAATGGAGGACAGAATCAGGCTGTGTTTAGCTATATAACATTAGACGACCGAAAAATGAACTTACTATTCCCCCAAATATCTATTCAGTAAGTGATTTATTATACTGAAAACAGACGCAGAATGTTCAGGGTAATAATTGCTAATAAGTTCAAAGGAAATATTCATACATTAAGGTAGTTTCAAGGCTGAATATAAAGCTTTTTTTTCTAAATAACAAACAGCAATGATATAACAATAAACCAGTCATTAGTTTGTTGCTGGGCAATAAATCTAAAGACTATTGACTGGTCTTACAGAAAATGATCTTGTCAATCAATAGTTATTTTCAGAAATAGTTCTGAAAACTATCGATTGCCAGAAAAGAAAAGTTTAATAAGCACATTTTAGTAGATTTAAATTGTAATTTTAAATTTAAGTTTAAATTCTATGCAATTTTTATACCAAGGTATCATTTAATTGTAAAGATGGTACTTATATATAATAGTTGCTTATATAGAGGGCATTGTCATGATATCTTGATTGTGCAAGGGTGAGTGGTATTGCCTTCAACATTGATAATGCACTCGCCTTTGGCTCGGGCATTATCAATGTTTCAGTCAATACCACTCTCCCTTGTGCAGTCAAGATATCATGATTTATTTTAAAAATATGTGCTGTTTTGAAATTTTTTAAATTTTTGATAATACCCTATTGTTTAATAAGTTCCAAATGCAATGGTGGATTTTTTAAATTGACTATGTTATAATAAATATTTTCTTACTATGCTAACATCAAATATTACAAATCTTTATGTTTTTTAAATACCTTAAAGAAAAAGGACACATTATTTGATAGACATCTGTTTTTCTTAAGGATATCTTATCTACATGTAGACTCAATCTTAAAACTTACAAAAATGGCGTCTTACACTCATTGTGAAAACCGGCCCTGTCAAGAATTTTTTGCTTTACGAACGTTAAGTATTCTTAAACTTTATATTTTTGTAAACTTGATATCATCTTTAGCAGAAAGTCAACATTTTTTTACAGACATGTATTTTAATAAAAAGATATAAGGCTCCAATCTTTGAAATCTAGACAAATCATTGATAGCGTAATCCTAAACTATTGTCATTGATTAACTCATTCTTTTTAAGGTGCAATAACTCCAGGGCTAATGAGTCCTATCAATTTATGATACAAGAGGTGACGTTAATTGTAAGGATAGCTCTGGTTTTCTACCCGTTTTGATTTGATTTAGGAGGTACCACTCAGAATGCATCTCCTTCCTCCAACTCCCCACTTAGGGAAGAGAAGGAACGGTCATCAATAACCTTAAGCCAAGTCCCCACAGGCACGGGACAGCCTAAACTTTGCTTCACGCTCAGAAGGAGATGCTATTCCTCGTCATCGTGGGTTTACGTTCAGTCAGTGTTAGCTGACGTCCCGGCGATACATACTATAGAAATGATCCCTAAAAGTATAATCTTATCTAACTGCAGTTCATCAGTAGTACTTATCTCAATAAATTATTTCACCATAATGGTGTCTTCTCTATAAAAATCTGTGTAATATAAAGTTAATCTGTAATAAATAAATTAATATTTTAGTAAAATTGCAAAATAATATACATCCACAACCGAAATTTTTTTTTAATTAAATTATTGGAGGGTGATTTTTATTTTTATTTATCAAAGAGAAAGTTTCATACAGGGGACGTAACATTAGGAAAACCAAGGTTGTACTTACTATTGGGTTCCTATTTCACGGTTTGTAAATATGCTGCAGATTTATGATAAAGACGCAATCTTTACGATAAATACAGAGGGTAGATAATGGTATGGTCGGTTTGACAAATATACTAACGTAAGAATAAGAAAGCTGTTTAGGGTAAATATTGTTGATATTTTACGGCGATTATTTAAGGAAAATTCATTGGGCACGAGTACCACGAGTTGGTCTTTTATGGCAATAATTTACTCAGAGCGTTAGCGAGTGATGGAATATAGACAGAAAGGGCCAACCCGGGATAAAATCAGTAAATATTTGTGTCCCCAATGACTTATTTCGATTCTAAAAGGAAATATAAAATTAACTTAACAGTGTTACCCACTGATGTTTACTAAATGAAAAAATATAAACATACATGGAGAAATTAAATGTTTATTAGATAGTCAAATACCATATTTTAAGCTGGTTTTGAATACATTGTTGTCAAGTTCTATACATTTATTTGCACTGCTTACCAAATGGTCTGGTCTAGTATATTGGGAAAAGGGGGGGGGCATGATCTTTTCTGCTAATGTGTTTTGGACATTTTAACACTTATGTTAACAGTCTTTTTAAATATATCAACTGTTGAATGTTTTTCAATCATTAACTGTTATCGAATTTATTATAAATTTGACAATGTTGATAACTGTTATACTGAAAAATGTTGTTGATAGATCTTATTAAGTCAGAACGCTTTTAACTGTTTTACAGATATCCTTCTCTGTTACATGTATTTAAGTTCATTCATTTTATTCACCCCTTTTCATAAATTTCTTGCATAGAATCATTTAATAGTTGCTTATGGGAAACATGGGTCAATGTACATTTCTCTCCCCCATACCGGATTTGGTGGATCATCGAGGTAGAATTCTAGTTGGATTCCGCTTTAAATTTCGAATTCTAGTCATGTAACAGGTATTAATGGAACTTTATGTATGTGATAATGTAAGCTGTGTTGCTTTGGCCATATAGGGGCGTAACTTGCGATGCAAATTGATTTGATTTTATTTTTTCTATTTTCTTTTTATACGCTCATGACGGAAGTATTATTGTAAACATATGTCCATCAATTCGCCCGTCCGTGCGTCGTTCATATGTGACATATGTCGCATGTATATTGTATATGAGAATGCCTTCACAGATGAACTTCAAACTGCACACAGTTGTAAATATGTAAGCCTCATGGTCTGTAATCATTTTGGTGTATTTATTGTATATCGTTCTAGAGTTAAAAGGGGGTATAAAAATCTTTCTGAAAAACGCATTCATAAATTTTCTTGAAAGTTTGGGGAATTGTTTAGTTTGATAGATAGATGTGAGCTTCCTTTTTGGTAACATTTTCATTTTTCGTTATAGGTTATAAGATTTTGTTTATAAAAATGGGCGTGGTTCATCATTTTCCTTGATATTGCGGGGAAGTGTTGAAGGATGCAATTGTGTCTCATCAGTGCCGATAGATTATGAATCAGTTTGGTATATAGCTCTTGTCCTTATCTTCAGACGACGTATCATGCGCTCTTTGTGCAGCTGTTTTAAAGTAATTATACTAGACGGTCGGAAGGGGGAGCAGAGTCATGCTGTTGTTAGCTCTTTAACAATAGATGACCGAATAGAGGACAGAGTCAGGATGTGTTTAGCTATATAACATTAGGCGACCGAATGGAAGGCAAAGTTATGCAGTTAGCTATTGAACATAAGACGGACGGATAAAGGCAGAGTCATGCTGTAGTTAGCTCTTGAACAGTAGACAGCCGAATGGAGGACAGAGTCAGGCTGTTGTTAGCGCTTTAACATTAGACCGGGACGGAAAGAGGGAAGAGAGAGGCTGTAAATTTAGCTCTTGAACATTAGACAGACGGATGGATGACAGAGTCAGGCTGTTGTTAGCTCTTGAACATTAGACGGCCGAATGGAGTTATTATCTAAAACTGCTAGAGAAATTTCTGTTTTGTTATGTGGAGAGAAATTCAGGTTCTCTCCAATAGAGTATTAATGTCTAGGAGGTTAATAAGTGTTGTAAAGGCATCCAATAGGTAAAGAATCGATGCACGAAAGGGGCATACATGGTTCCTCAAGTAAATAATGGACTGTCAGAGAGATATAATGATTGATGTAGGTGGTGATTAGATTTCTTACCTCATTAGAAACTGACCATATTGTATAATTATTGACTTTGTGTTTGGGGATATGGTAGTTTTTTTCCAAGAGACGCAACTATTGCCTTGAGGCAAAGCCAAGGGCAAAAGTTGAATAAGATGGAAAAATGAACTTACTATTCCCCCAAATATCTATTCAGTAAGTGATTTATTATACTGAAAACAGACGCAGAATGTTCAGGGCAATAATTGCTAATAAGTTCAAAGGAAATATTCATACATTAAGGTAGTTTCAAGGCTGCATATAAAGCTTTTTTTTTCTAAATAACAAACAGCAATGATATAACAATAAACCAGTCATTAGTTTGTTGCTGGGCAATAAATCTAAAGACTATTGACTGGTCTTACGGAAATTATCTTGTGAATCAATAGTTATTTTCAGAAATAGTTCTGAAAACTATTGATTGCCAGAAAAGAAAAGTTTAATAAGCAAATTTTAGTAGATTTAAATTGTAATTTTAAATTTAAGTTTAAATTCTATGCAATTTTTATACCAAGGTATCATTTAATTGTAAAGATGATACATATACAATAGTTGCTTATATATAGGGCATTGTCATGATATCTTGATTGTGCAAGGGTGAGTGGTATTGCCTTCAACATTGATAATGCACTCGCCTTTGGCTCGGGCATTATCAATGTTTCAGTCAATACCACTCTCCCTTGTGCAATCAAGATATCATGATTTATTTTAAAAATATGTGCTGTTTTGAAATTTTTAAAATTTTTGATAATACCCTATTGTTTAATAAGTTCCAAATGCAATGGTGGATTTTTTAAATTGACTTTATGTTATAATAATAAATATTTTCTTACTATACTTACATGAAATATTACAAATCTTTATGTTTTTTAAATATCTTAAAGAAAAAGGACACATTATTTGATAGACATCTGTTTTTCTTAAGGATATCTTATCTACATGTAGACTCAATCTTAAAACCTTTTTGCTTTACGTATTCTTAAACTTTATATTTTTGTAAACTTGATATCATCTTTAGCAGAAAGTCAACATTTTTTACAGACATGTATTTTAATAAAAAGATATAAGGCTCCAATCTTTGAAATCTAGGAAAATCATTGATAGCGTAATCCTAAACTATTGTCATTGATTAACTCATTCTTTTTAAGGTGCAATAACTCCAGGGCTAATGAATCCTATCAATTTACGATACAAGAGGTGACGTTAATTTTAAGGATAGCTCTGGTTTTCTACCCGTTTTGATTTGATTTAGGAGTCACCACTCAGAATGCATTTCCTTCCTCCAACTCCCCACTAAGGGAAGAGAAGGAACGGTCATCAATAACATTAGGCCAAGTCCCCACAGGCACGGGACAGCCTAAACTTTGCTTCACGCTCAGAAGGAGATGCTATTCCTCGTCATCGTGGGTTTACGTTCAGTCAGTGTTAGCTGACGTCCCGGCGATACATACTATAGAAATGATCCCTAAAAGTATGATCTTATCTAACTGTAGTTCATCAGTAGTACTTATCTCAATAAATTATTTCACCATTATGGTGTCTTCTCTTTAAAAATCTTTGCAATATAAAGTTAATCTGTAATAAATAAATTAATATTTGAGTAAAATTGCAAAATAATATACATCCACAACCGAAATTTTTTTTTATTAAATTATTGGAGGGTGATTTTTATTTTTATTTATGAAAAAGAAAGTTTCATACAGGGGACGTAACATTAGGAAAACCAAGGTTGTACTTACTATTGGGTTCCTATTTCACGGTTTGTAAATATGCTGCAGATTTATGTTTACGATAAATACAGAGGGTAGATAATGGTATGGTCGGTTTGACAAATATACTAACGTAAGAATAAGAAAGCTGTTTAGGGTAAATATTGTTGATATTTTACGGCGATTATTTAAGGAAAATTCATTGGGCACGAGTACCACGAGTTGGTCTTTTATGGCAATAATCTACTCAGAGCGTTAGCGAGTGATAGAATATAGACAGAAAGGGCCAACCCGGGATAAAATCAGTAAATATTTGTGTCCCCAAAACGCTGTCCAAAATAAAAAGGGAAATTCTACTGATTCCCTTTTCCTGGCGAAAGTGAAAAGTGCATCCCTTATGAGAGTGAATTTTTATAATTCTACATATAAACCATGAAAGAAATCACAAAATTTGATCTTTTGTCGTATATTTGTATATAAAATGTATGACAGGATGAGAAAAACATGAGAGAAATTTCTCCAATCGGTTTGATTTTAACTGTTTAGTATTAAAATCATGGGAGAAATTGTCTTCCATCGTTCTGATGTTAACTCTTTAGAAACACAATCATGGGAGAAATTTCTCCCATCTGTTTGATTGTAACGCGAAGTATTAAAAGCATGGGAGAAATTTTTCCCATTGGTTTGATATTGCAATCATGGGAGAAATTTCTCCCATCGGTTTGATTTTAATGTTTAATATTGCAATCATGGGAGAAATTTCCCCCATCGGTTTGATTTTAGCTATTCAGCATTAAAATCATGGGAGAAATTTCTCCCATAGGATTGATTGTAATTTTATTATATCAATCATAGAAGAAATTTCTCAAATAGGTTCCTTCAAGATTTTACACTGTATACTCCATGTTGTTTATTTTCTGAAAAATAAAAGAGATACAATGTTTTTAAAATGTTTGATAAAATTTCATTATTGTATCATGATTTATATTTGCCGATGAAAATGTGACCGTGAAAATGCATAAGTTATATGGACAGCTAAAAGTTGACGAAATCGGTTAACAAGAAGGAGTCTGAAAGATCTGAAAATAAATACCATAAAATGGCATGATGATACAAGGATACTGACAAAATTTAAGTATTGCATCATTTATTATTTGTGAGAAAAATGTGATGGAAAATGAATTGTTGATATGGTCGGCTGAAAATTGACGAAGTTGGTAACAGGAAATCTGAATGGTAGAGGTCTGAAAATGGACCTCACAATATGTCATGATCATAAAAAGCTAATTATAAATTTCAGTATTCTATCATTGATCATTTGCTGAGAAAAATGTGACGGAAAATAGTTACGGACGGCTGAAATTTGACTAAGTCGTTTAAGAGGTAGTAAAATTTGGAAAAGTCTGAAAAATAAATCCCATAATATGACATGATCATACAAGGCCACTGACAAAATTTCATTATGGTATCACTTACCATTGTTGAGAAAATGTGACTGAAAATGCTCACCGTAACACTGACAGAAAACTATACCCTTATCCCCTTCAAGGGATGTAGAGTGTTCAAACAAATTTTAACTATTGGATTAAAAATAAGTATTAGCATAAACTGATTGCATACATTAACAAATTCTCAGTTAGGTAGGAACACTAATAACTTGTAACTTGACTCACCAAAATTATGATGCGCTTTCCTTGTACTACGCTAGACCAAACATTTGACAGCGAGATAATTTTGCTTCTGTCTGTTATTGTCACCCGCGTTTTGCAATTACAATCTGTAGGTAAATATAACAATACAGATTTAGATGTTATCAACATTTTCCTACATTAAATTTCAAAACTCGTGTTACGCTCAAATGAAAATTCCAAACTGGAAAAATATAATTCCTTTAAGATTTCTCACTATTTTTGTTTAAAAGGTACGTATATTCAATAAAATAACGAGAATATATGTTTATGTCAATTTTATTTGCTGTAACATTCTGTTTTGGGATATATCTTATTGAAAGCGTCATCTTAGAGCCGCTTCGAAATTTTAAAACAATTGTTAGACAT